>JBBBDQ010002243.1:110000-152500 GCA_037127315.1 Ascarosepion bandense
TGCATACATAAAAATATTCAATTGTTAATAAAAAACTGCTGAATTGTTGAAGTCTACAGAGAGCGATAAAGATTTATAAAAAGTGCAAGATGGATCGAGGGAAAAACCTCAAAAGAACGGGGTTCAAGAAATATGATAAAATAGAAAGAAAGAAAAAAACCTAACGTCAATATTTTTGCCTTCACTCATATTGTTAACCGTCGAAAAATGAAATCAACTCTTTTGTCAACCTTTGAGGGTTGGAGAAAAAGACGTGAAGAGAAAAAGGAAAATTTCTGGCAAAATTCTTCATTCATATTAGGAAACTCGATATTTTTCCACATTGTGAGTTCATTTCTTGCTGGATGCTCCACACATTCAGCCTTGTGCCATATCTGAGGTATGCTTGAAAATTCACTTTGAACATTTCAATGCAGTATAATAGCAAACATGTCTCGTTAGAACAATTACAGCCGAGTAGTGAATTCGATCCTCACTGGGTGTCCCATACTACTGGCCTTGTGCCACACCTAAGCTATGCTTAGAAAATTGCAATAATAAATAAATAACTTTTACTGTTTCCACTTGTGATAAACATGACATACTCTAAATTTTTAATGCCTGAAAAATAATATTTCTAATGACAAGTTTTTTACGTGAACCAAGTTCATTTATGAAGTAAATTCAATGAAAAAGGAATGAAAATGTTTATTTGCAAATTGTGTTTAAAGAGTAAACAAAACCTAATGAAGGTTATATTCTACTTACGTGATGGCATTGGTGTTGGGGCGATAAAAATCAAAAGTAGTATATAAAGTGAAGAATTAAATTCAAAGTATAAACAGTAACTGTATTCAATTGGTAAAAATATAAGCATTTCATCTGATGTTAATAAATCATCAGCAAAATTCTACAGTAAATAATATGACCTCTGTCTCATTTTTTGTTTTATTAAGTTTATGAAATTTATCCTAAAATAGTTGTTACATGTCTAAATAAAACTAAAATAAACTCAGTGAAATAATTATTTCACTGCCTAGAACTATTAATTTCAAGAAATATTTAAATAATATATTTTAGATTGAATATTTGTTAGAATTAAAAAAAAGCATCAGTTAAATTTAATGCTGTTTGATTGCTGATGTCCACATTGTTTATAGAATTTTGTAAACAAAGATTTTAAAACATAATTTTGAATATCACCTGGGATATTTACCTGACGCATTCTTAATTACCGAGTAAAATATATGAGAGAGAGAGAGAGAGAGAGAGAGAGAGAGAGAGAGAGATTCCATTTACTACTTGACTTCGTATAGGCGAAATTTCCATTTGCAGGAATTCATTAAGAAAATTAGTTTCACTTACTTTATTTCTATTTTCTTCATGAACATTTTAATGACGTTCAACAAGTGACTTTCTTTTATATTTCGTACCAATGCAAAGGAAACAACTTGCTTCACTATTGCATTTTGACTTTAACCTTTTGTTTAATAAGACATGTTTTCATTGTTATTTACTCAGGTGTCGTTGTCTTAATTCCAAGGCCATTTACGCCCGATCGAATCGTAATATAAATTCTGTATAAGAGGGAGACGACCTTTTGAAGAAGGTCAACATTTGGCGCCATCAAGCGGGTCATTTTTCGAGGAACGACGCCCAAGACGATGACGTCTTTTGTGGGTTGCAGGGAGCGGACCTTAGATTGCGGCTCCCACAATCGTTCGTTCCCACGAAAAAGCGGAATTGACATTGGCATTCCCAAAATGGAGTCTTTGAGAAAAGAAATCATCGAATTGACGACGGTCGACACACCCGGTTATATCCAGCTCCAAAAAAAAAAATACCGTCTGCGGGATTCGAACCCGGCGAGGATTTTCTAGATTCTCGCCACCGACAAAGACGATCATGTCTTTGTATGCGATTTGGACGACAAATCGGTGAAAGAATTCGATGATTCAGGAGAATTGATTGGCCGATGTGAATTGACGGACGGAAGATGGATATTCCCGCCCTGGGACATTTATCGCCTTTCCGGCGACATTGTTCTAGGGAGTCGCCTACGGGGAGGGGGAGGACTTTTCTTTTTGGGGAGAAAAACGCCCCCAATTTTTGGAAAAAGACAAAATAATTAACACAAAAGAAGTGGACTATTTTCTTTGTGTCAATTTCACCGACAAATATTCGCCTGTGTCCCACTTCTTAGTGTCGATCCCACGGCTGGGAATTTGTGGGTGTCGAAGGAAGAAATGTCGAAAATTTGTCTTTCCAACCCAAATGGAAAAATTCTCCAAAAGATGGAAATTAAAGAAGATATTTTCGACTTTCGTCCAATTATATTTGGGCATGTTTTTGGCTTTAATCTCGGAGGAATTTTTTCTGTTTTGCCGGAAAAAGTTCCGTACAAATAATTTCTGACCAAATGTCGTCCGATGATTTTTGTTAATGACATTTTATTGATCGCACTACACATTATCACTTGCAAGGACGAGATGAGTTCATGCCTTTTTCCAGGGAAACAGGGAAGAAATAAAATGGCTGAAGTGCAAAAGTCCTTGCATGAGTAAAACAGTGACGTGATGGTTGACGATTCAAACTAGCGAATATCCGCGTTGTTAATTAATACTTTCTTCTAAGTAGTCGTGACTCTCCACATCTTCCATTTCTTAGCATCACAAATGTTGTCCTTACATATATCTCCTAATCTCCGTTGTGCAATCCATCAACTGAGACTCTCGAACTGGGTTCCGACTTCCTCTTTTCTGTCCCTCACGCTTTCGGTCAGTCTTCTTTGTAAAAATTCGCGAAAAATATGCGATCATGGCTCTCCGCGTCGTTCTTTTTTTATCAAAAACATGTATAATAATCATGGCTCACCCAATCACCCATTTTTCGTCTCAAACAGGTACATGGTGCCCCACATCTTCCCCTTATAATGTATAGTGCATAAATAAATTGCCGCAATTATTTGTTTTACAAGATAATCTTGAGTGCGATAAATAAATTGTCATAAATATATTTCTTTTCTTTTTCTTTTCCACGGAGTGTTAGCTTGTACCAGTCGCACTGGGTGTTCGATTTGTCTGACTCCATTTGTTTCATGATAATCTAGAGTGCGATAAATAAATTGTCATAATTAATTATATTTATTTGCTTTTTCTTTTCCACATACCAGTGTGACTGAGACAGAGTCAAGCACATACACACGTTAAAGGGTTCAAATTTCCTGGCACCTGAAGAAGGCCGAAACGGCTGAAACGTCATATCATTCGTTTCTTTCTTTTTAATTAAGAAATTTAAACAGAATTTTTACTTCCTGTAAACGTGGCAATATTAAGTCCAATTTGAGTAAATTGAAACAGCGGAATAAAACCTGCGTGTTTGTTTACCGGTCGCGAAATCTTATCTAAATATAAGTTAGGCCGATTAATTCGGGTCATCAGAAAACAATGGAAATGAACGAAATAATATTTTTAATAAAAAAACATTTAAGGAAATTGGAACGGCGAGATAAAAGCAGTGTATTTATTTACCGGTTGCTTCATCCTTCGTTTGTACCAGTACCTTTCAAAGGTACCATGGTCCCAGCGTTTTATTTGAGAAGAATTGACTCCATCAAAAGAACATTTTTGAAAAGAGTTATATATCGTCTGAGATGATTTAACAACAGGCGAACCATACACACTCTCTCTATCTCTGTCTGTCTAGACTCCAGTGTGTGAGTTGTTATGCTGAAAAACATTCTGAAACCTTTTTCATTTTCTATTCTTTTCTTGTATATAAACGACATTAAGAGTGCAATCATAGAACAGTTGTTTGTTCGGCTTTCTACGGACATTATTTTTTACTTTCTATTTCTTTTTGCTGTATTCTAAATGTTTAACACAGGTTCCCCAGCCGTGTCTACATCTTCAGTCGACGTGCACGAATAACACTTCTTCTTTCTGGAACCAATAATCACAACGTGGGCAGTAGATTTAAACCAGTGGGCCGGTTGACTGACATACGAATGCTCAGGGAGCAACGGCCAACCCCTTGTGTTCGGTTAACACCGAATAGACAACTCAACCCGAAGAGGAAGACGCCGGGGGTTGAGGGGCCAGAGTGGAAGAGTTAGGTCAGGTGCGCATTGACCAGATCCATGGTTTATTTATCTTCTAAAATATATAAATACAGCAGATGAAATGTTGAAATTGTTATTTATTTTTTTAATAATTTTGTTTTAAAAAAGAAAAAAATATGTAAATGTAACAACATGGGACAGAGATTGTAGATAATAAACGCTAATTGCAATATATTTGGTCAATTGTTGAAAAGAATTCTTCAGACTATTCATGGGTTTATTGATGGTATCTTGTTTGTATATATCAGAGAGAAGGAATGCAACAAAGACCAATTACAAGTCTTGTTTCAAACAATCTTCTTAAGATCAACTGTTGATATATTTATTTTTTTAATCACTTCCCCTCAAGGAAGGTGAAAATGCCACAAGTATACAGGTGGGGTAGAGGGAGTAAAAATGAGAGAAAAAACTGAGTCTAGGGAGGATTGAGGAAAGAACAAAAGGATTCAAGAAGATAGGAGATGGGGAATGATGTTGCATTTAAATTTTTGAATATTGTACATATCCAAGAAGCAAGTAAATTGAAAGGAGTTCCACAAGTAAGAAGTGTGAGAAAAGAAACTGTTAGAGCAGAAGAGGTGGTCACATGAACAGTAAACATGTGCAACATAGATGCCATTCTAGTGAGACACTTAACTTTACAAAGTGAGGGCATCAGGAAGCAAAACAATACAATCAGAGCAGTTGCCATGGAAATATTTGTAGAAAAGATAAAGAGAAGCCATGTCATGTTGGTGAGAAAGTAATTGAAGTGGAAATGCCAAGTCAGGATCGATTATATTACAAATCCTTGTTTTGGGATTTTGTCAAGAACATCAAGATGAATAGCAGGTGCACCAGAGCAGATATGGCAGCAATATTCAATGCATGGGTGGATGGTACATTTGTTGATGTGCAAGATGGATTTTGACAAGGAAAATTTTCTGGTATGACATTTTGACCCAAACTTCATTAGCAGCAGATAGCAATTATTGCTGAAAAAGTCTATCAAGATTTACTTTGAAGAATGGTCTGATGCCTTCAATATCTCAAAAGGCCTTTCAGAGTTTTTGGTCTGCTAGAATTCTTCACAAGTTGAAAACTTATGGTATTTTTGGATGGATTTTTAAATGGTTTCAAACTTCTTTCCTAATCTTTAATAAAAAATGTCTTGAATGGCCACTCTTTCAGATCTTTTGCATTAAGGCATATGCCCCCAGGGCTTTATTCTTGAATCTAAACTGTTCCTAATTTTCATCAATGACCTCGCCAACATTATCCATTCTCAACTATGTATATATGCTGATGATAATTATTTATTCCTATTTTAACAGGAAGTTTGATTGGGTTCATGAGGTCAAATTAGCAGCTGAATGAAAAAGTCACCTACAATCAGTTGTTAACTGAGACAAGGAATGGCATGTTAATTTTAACACCTCCAAAAGGAAACTGATCTCTTTTAATCATCTGAAATAAACCTTTTTACCTTTTAACAGCATGGCTGATGCTAACCACCAGAGGAGTGACTCGCGTTGTGCCTTTTTGGGCTAATGTTTTCCAGTGGCATGAAGTGGAAAGATTATATTGAATCAATTGCTTGGTCCGAGGCTGGAAAAGTTGTTTTATTGTGTCTTGTTAGTGAATTTTTCTTACCAGAATCTATCTTACATATTTATAAGTCTATCATTCATCCTCACATTGAATGTTGATGCCATGTCTTGTCAGATGCTTCTGCTATGTCTTTAGAGATCCTTGTTAAAATCTAAAGAATCCGCAATGTTATTGGTCCCAAAATGGCATCTTGGCTTCAGTTACTTCCCGACTGCTGTAGTATAACTTTTGTGTATGTTTTTTATAAATATTTTCATGGTAATTATTCTGATGAACATTCCTAGACTATGAATTTAAGCGCAGTACTAGATTAGCAGTGAGGTCTCATCATTTTACAGTTGAAATGACTGAAAGTAATCGTAAGTTCTATGCTAAGAGTTTCTTCAAATGCATTTCTCATTTGTGAATCTCTCTCCTGGCTTGTTGCTTTCCAGTCAGCTTTGATATTTAAAAATTTAAATGTCAATCATTATCTTCTGTTTAATTCCTGTTCTTTTACTATTCTCTTTCTTTAATGTTTTTTTTTTTCTTATTCTTTCCCTTTGCATCTCAGTGGCTTCATTGCCTTGATGTGCAAAGATGATTAAAAAAGATTACACTGAGAAATCTTGAAGATAGAAGGATACTCACATATTAACATTTTCAGTGTCTGATGGAATTAGAAGCATAATCTTGCTGGCCTTATTCAGCTTTCTACCAATTTTATTTTTATTTTTTACTGCTACTCTTTTGAAATATCCTACATTAAAGGAGATTATGTTGTATGAGATTTAACATAAATTTACTGTGGCAATTTTCATTCAGAATTATACAACGTTTAATGATTAATGAATTTGAAAATGTCTTTCCAAGCGAGGAACAATTAATATATAATTATTGCGTATTTTTCAACAAACTGATTAAATTGTATAAAATAATGAAATCACTTACAGGCTGATTCAAAACAAAATATAATGGATATTGTAACTTACATTTTACAATTTGAACTTTCTGGTGTAAAATGAATCTTGACTATATCTGCTGTTGTACGAAATGGGACTATTACGATGTCATCTGGGTCATTGTTCGGGAAGAAAATACACCATGGAATAAATCATTAAAAATTAAAGTACCAACTAAAGACATATTCCAGGAAGTAAACAAGATTAAACTTTTAATATATTTTTAAAATTAAAAAGCTAATCAAATTTATGAGCAGCTAAACTTAATGACACCAAATTAACTTGATTATTTAAAAGTTATTTCAAGTGAAGAGGACTCAAGGTTTTTTTATTTTGAGTACTCTGGCATTTAAAACAGTGCTCAATATAATGAGTATTATAGAGCTTAACATAATTACATAGTCATGTATCAATTTTACATTGCGACATGGAAATTTCTATGTTTCGAGATAGGTTCTCATCATCAGGCAATGTTGATATGGTTGTGCAGATGATTTACATTTAAAAAATCTAAAAAAATCTTTTTTTAAATGTAAATCATCTGCACAACATCAACATTGCCTGATGATGAGAACCTATCTCGAAATATAGAAATTTCCATGTCGCAATGTATCAATTTTACATTTAAAATTGATACATAACTACATAATTATATTATTTAGAAGTTATATAACTGCTCCCCTAAAGGGTACAGATTAAGAGAAAGCAAAAATATAATTTTACCAAGCTATTCAAGCATTAAAAGACTAACCTTATCAACATAGATGAATCCTTTGACTGAGCAACATAACAATTTTCTTATGCATATTAAAAATAAATTTAAGTTACTAGTGCAGAAGGTCACCGGTGTATTTTTACTTTTTGATGAAATTCATCTAAATTCTTATTTTGATTATGAGGTTGGTAATATTGTTGGCTTATCTGACAACAACAATGAAGCTGCAACAAGTGCATTTGCCTTTAAGGTTAGCAGTGTGTTCTCACAATATAAAGATGTTGAGCATGTTATGCTAAATGTCTTAAAGCTGAGAATTTATTTGATATTGATAACAATATAATAATTAGATTTGAGGAGATAGGCATTCAAGTATTATCAATCATAACAAATAATAATGCTATAAATAAAAAAGCTATATTTTTCTTTTGCAGTCTCCTAAAGCGTTCCATTGTATATCCACACCCAGTTATACATTCTCAACCTCTTATTTTCCTATTCGACTCAGTCTATATATTAAAATGGATTAGAAGCAATTGGTTTGGTCAAAAATATGCAAGTAAATGCATGCTGTTCCCAACATTTTGTCACAATGAAAATCATGAATCAGATAGAATCCAAAGTGCACCATTTTGTAACTTACAGAAGCTTCATGCTCTGGAATCTCAGTTAGTTTTGAAATATTGTTATAAACTGACCTCAAAGGCACTTTCTCCTTCTAATCTTGAAAGACAAAATGATAATTTAGTTCTGCAAATTTTTAATGAGAACACTATTCCAGGATTATTGACCTTATAAAAACAGAAATGTTTGCCTAATTTTGCGGAATATGTAAACGTATTCTATATTTAGTGGACAATAATGAATGTAAAAACACCATTTAAAGGTTGTCAGCTTAGAAATAAATGCTGCAATTCACTTAGAGTAAATGAAGAAAATTTTAAATTTCTCTCACTATTCTGTGATCGGTTAGAATCTTGGAATAGCATCTCTGGAGGAAATGGCAAATTAACAAAAGAAACTTTCACTGTTTTACATTTTACAACCTATGAATTTCTAGAAGTGACCAAGTATTGCAAAGAAGAATTCAAAATGCTATACATATTACCTGTCAAATTTCAAACTGATCACCTTGTGGCAAGGTTTGGTCAGTACCAGCAATTTAGTGGGGATCAGTATAACATCTCGATATGACAAGTGTTTGAGTGTGAAAAAAAAATTAGAATGTTATCAGTTTTAAAATGGAGCTTACCATTTAATCAGCAATGCATTAAAACTGATTTAAAGAATTTACAAGAACCAAAATGGGATGAAGTGACAGAGAAGCAAAAGTTAGATGAGCATAAATTTAGAATTGATTTTAAAGAGGATGATGTTAATAAATGTAGAGTTCTTCCTGTAATACTATACGAAGAAGGTTAATGCTGTTTTGTAGTTTTTAAGAAGATTAAATGCCATACCTGAAATAAACAGCTATTTTCAGGGGATTAATTGCGGTTCCCTCTTATATTCTAAGGATGCAACTACAAATTTTATTCTATATAATTATACAGTCACTGGTAGCCTGATAAAAAATCCTTCATTTCTTCATTCAGTAAATCAAAGGAAATTATCCGCGCATATAACACTGAATGTTTTGGCAGATAATAAACTTCTTTTTAATGTTGACACTTTTGATGAATGTCACAATGGAGAAAAAATAGGAAGAATGTTTGTCTGGAGCTCTACAAATGTTCTTGTAAGTAAATTTTGTTCTTGGAAAAATATTCTTACAAGTAACAAGTTAAGCAAACCAAGAAAACTTCAAACATTCAGTTAAATTTGGCATCTGTAATGTATTTTTCCATAAGTATTATTTGATTTTTAAATCTATTGTTTGCATTTAAATTGTTTTTTTTTATTTATATTCAATAGATTTACTTATTCATCAATTACTTGTCAATTGTTTAGTCGATTATTGTTTGTTCCTTAATTCATAATTTAGTTACTGGAAAAAGTTAATTTAATCATTTAGTTTTTAATTAAAACTAAAATAAAAGTTTCAAGAAAACATTTATTTTATTTTTCAAAATTTAGTTTGAAAGTTAGTTATCGAAAATGATAGGAATTAGTTACTTCATTCCAATATCCAAGTCATCGTAAATGATTGGAGGTACTTACTCCATTCCAATATCTTGCATCCCAGATAATGACAATCTTCAAAAATTCAAGGGCCACATTAGTAGCCACTGTGGCAGACTTCACCACATTAAATTTGAGAAAGAAAACAGGACTCACGCAAGAAGAATAAGCAAAAGTCATTGTTGCACATAAAATATATGTAAATTAACAAGATGTAAAATATCAAACAACGATTTGAAAGAAAACATGAATCAAAGAAAGAAAGGTCAATTATTGCCATTCACCAAAAACCAAAAAGCCAATTTAGGGCGAATAAAGGAAAAAGTGCAAAGGGAAGTAACTCTTAAATGCTGAGTTATCTCCCTTTGCCTGTTCTTTAGATACACTTGCCAGGACGGGATGGATTCATGCCTTTTCCCAAGGATACAGTGAAAAGAAGAAAATGGCTAAAGTGCTCGGAATAAAAGAAAACATTTCGACAATTGGAAAAAAAAAGACAAATTTCAATTAAACCCTCCCCACACACTTACGAAACAAGAAAAGCAAAAAAAAAAAAAACTTTTTAGTCGTGAAATATTAAGTCTTTCGAATTTCCTTCCCTAATCCTAGTTTAGAGTGGCACAAGGCCAATAGAAGTATGAAAGTTCGTAATATATATATATATATATATATATATATATATATATATATTGGTTGAGTTTTAAAAGACTGAATGTGTCTTTCAAGGCGCAAACAGAACGAGCTGCGTAATATTCGCTTTGCCATTGTAATAAACTCTAGTAAACATCGTGTGAATCACTGAGGAAAAAAAGACTTTTTCGAACCGAAATTTCCAACGTGTTTGAAAAGATTAAAAAATGTTCAAAATAATGGCAACAATTTTTGATCTTTTCTCTTAAAAATAAAATTTGTTTCTGTTAAGTTTGGGAGCTTTGTTTTTATTTGTGGGGGGGGGGGGCGAACGAGTGGGGGTAGCGACTCTTGAATTCTGCCCTTTGAATGCATTCACTTTCTCTCCCTCTCTCTTTCCTTCGAAAGAAAAAAGAAAAGGAAAAGAAAAGAGAGAAAGAAAAGAAAAAAGAAAAAAGAAAAATGGCCCCAAATTTAATAAAAAAGAAAATTTTTTCCCATCAATATTTTTATTATTAAAAGGAAAGATTTTTTCATCTTTTCTAACGCACACAGTAAACCAATCCCCGACTTTATGGCCACCACAAAATTCTATGTATGTTGGCTGTCAGTTAAATCTTTTTTTTTTTTTACATCTGAGGCACTCACGTAATATAGAGTATGGCACAAGGCCAATAAAAAGGAAGATCTGTTTTTTTTTTAACCTTTTTATTTCTATTGTTTACTTCTTAACTCCCGCCCCAACATAAATTCGTGAAATTCAAAAATGACAATTTATTAATCGCACTACACATTATCACTTGCAAGAACGAGATGGGTTCATGCCTTTTCCCAAGGATACAATGAAGAAATAAAATGTCTGAAGTACGAGGAAAAAAAACGAAGACAAATTTCAGAAAATTAACCCCCCGCCCCCCCCACCCCGTTTATATTTCGTGAAAAAGAAAGAAAGAAACTATGAAGAAAAAGAAAGAAAATGTGAAGAAAAAGAAAGAAAATGTGAAGAAAAAGAAAGAAAATGTGAAGAAAAAGAAAGAAACAAAAAAAACCTACCGTGAATTTATTTTCTTCACTCATATTGCAAAATGAAATCAATTCTTTTGTCAACCATTGAGGGTCGGAGAATCAATCATCATTTTTGACCTTCACTCATATTACGAAACTCAATATTATTCCACAATTATTTACCAAGACTCATATTGTCAAATAATCGAAAAACTTTCACAAAAATTAAAATAAAAAACGACAGAAAAATAAATTTCAAATAAAATTAATTTTATTTTCAAAAATAAAAAAAATTAAAATTTTAATTTTCCTTAAATTAATTTTGAAAATGTTTTTTTCAATGTCAAAAAATTATTTTAAAAATAAAATTCAAAATGTTTTTCTTTTTCTTTTAATAAATTTGGAAAATTTTTATGAAATTTTTTCCTTCGTTTCTAAAAGAAACAAACAATTTTGAGGGCGAAACAAAAATCATCGGAAGAAATTCAGATTTTTTCTCAAATTTGTACGGAACTTTTTCCGGCAAAACAGAAAAAATTCCTTCGAAGTTAGAACCAAAAAAATGTCCAAATTTATTTGGACGAAAATCGAAAAAGTTTTCTTGAATTTCCAACTTTTTGAGAAATTCTCCATTTTGGTTGAAAAGACAAAATTCCGACGTTAATCCCCTCGACCCCCACAAATTCCCAGTCGTGGGATCGACACGAAGAAGGGGGGCGTAACCATGATCCCCACCCCACCCCGGCCACCCCCCAAGGCGAATTGTTTTCATTTTTTCTCCTCTTTCCGAAAAACAAACAATTTCTTTAAATTCCTCGTCACAGGCGAAAATTTGTCGGTGAAATTGACACAAAGACCAAAATTTATTTTCTTTTGTGTCAATAATTTTTTCTATTTTTAAAAATGGGGGGCGTTTTTTTCTCCCCAAAAAGAAAAGTTTTCCCCCCTCAACGGACCCCAAAGGACAACAAACGACGAAAATGTCACCTGAAAGGCGACAAATGTCCGTGGGGTGGAATCTCCCTCCTCCGTCCGTCAATTCACATCGGCCAACGAATTTCCCCGAATCATCAAATTCTTTCACCGATTTGTCGTCCGCATCGCAGACAAAGACATGATCGTCTTCGTCGGTGGCGAGAATCGAGAAAATAAACCCCGGGTTCGAATCCTGCAGACGGTATTCTTTTTGAAGCTGGAAATACCCGGATGTCCCGACCGTCGTCAACTGGATGACTTCTTTTCTCAAAGACGCCAGGGAATCGTGGCACCATTTTTGGAATGTCACCGTCAATTCCGCGTTTTCGTGGGGGACAAACGATTGTGGGAGCCGCGATCTAAGCTCCGCTCGCAGCAACCTCAACCCACAAAGGACGTCGTCGTCTTGGGCGTCGTCCCTCGAAAGGTGACCCGCTTGATGGCGCCAAATCGTGACCTTCTTCAAAAGGTCGTCTCCCTCTTTTAGGGAGAGGCGCCATTTGTCTAACTGGACAGACGTCGCCTCTCTCATATCCTCGGACAGCTCACCAAGCCGGTCACGTGTCTCTTCAAACAACGCCTCAAACTCGTCCCACATTTCGGAACATTTCGCGTCGCAATCCGTTGACAGTTTGGCCATGGATCGCCTCGTCTTCATGTTCCTCACACGGACACGGATTTCGAAATCCCGGAGGTCCTCCTCCAGGGTGGGGCCGTTCAGCTTCTCCTTCGACGCCTCCTCCCTCACGGACAACGGCCGAGGGGGGCACTGGGGGGAGGCGGTCACGTGATCAACGTAACACGCGTCACAGAAGCACACGTTGCACCGGTCGCAGAAGGCGTCCTTCTGTTTGCGGTGCAGTCGACACTCGTCCGACGTCATGACCCCCACGGCCTCCACCGTCGACATGCCGCCCACGTCTCTGGTTTCGTGTTTGGGGAGGAATTTCTTGTGGGATTTCTGGCAATTCTGGCAGAAGAGTTTCCGGCAATCATGGCACCAAATCTGGCCGGCAGATCCGGTAACGTCATCTTCCAAACATGAGTCACACCACAATTCGCTAGATTCCAGGCGTTGGCGCGTCACAGTCTTCTCCAAAAATGGTGAAAGTTTCAAATGTTCACGTGTCCCCACGGGGGCGTGGCACAGGGGACATTCCACGTCGTCTTGTGTCGCTGCCTGGAATTGCTTATCCAGACATGTCCGACACAAAGAATGAAGACATGGCAATGTCTTGGAGAATAATCCCAAAAGTTGGTCGCAATTCGAACAAAGGAATTTCTTTTCATCCATCGACGCCATCTTGAAATTTTCTTTTAAAAAATCTGAAAAGAAAAAAAAATAAAGAAATTTTAAAAATTCCGAAAAATCAAAAAAATATCAATTAAAAAATAAATTGATTTCCTAAAAAACAAATAAAAATTTTCTAACATCACAAAAGAAGTTGAATAGGTGAGGAGAAAAGTGAATGAATATGAGAGAGGGTGAAGAGAGAGTGGTTAACAAGAAGGGAGGGGGTTCAGCAATTCGATAAGAAAGAAAGAAAGAAAGAAAGGTTAAAAGCAAAAAGAGAGAGGATGAGAGAGTAGTTATTAATAGAGAAAGAGAGGGGCAGAGCAATTCGATAAACGGAAAGAAAGAAAGGGTAAAAGAAACAGAGAGAGAGGAGAGAGTGGTTAACAACGAAAAGAGGGAGGGGTAGAGCAATTCGATAAGCGGAAAGAAAGAAAGAACAAAAGAAACAAAGAGAGGGGAGAAGAGAGAGGTTATTAAGAAAGAAAGAAAGAAAGAAAGAAAGAAAGAAAGAAAGTAAGGAAGAAAGGGTAAAAGAAAGAAAGAAATATGAATTTTATATTCTTTCGCCTGATTTCGTCTGCTTATTAAACCGACAGACAGAAAAGTTGTCTGAAAGTAAAAGAAAAAGATTTTCTTCTTTTATAGACAGACCGTCCGATAGATTGATAGATAGACAGACTGATATAGAAATTGTTTATTTTCACATTTTTTAGACAAAATTAAGGAAGAAAATTTTCTCTGAAAGAAGAAATGTTGTTTTTTTCTGATAGATAGACAGACAGACAGACAGACAGACAGACAGATAGATAGATAGATAGATAGATAGATAGATAGATAGATAGATAGATAGATAAATTAAGGAAGTATTATAAAACGAAAGAAAAAATAATTAATGAGGCGTGGTACTTTTTTTATTATATATAATAGGATCTTTCCTGATTTTACTGGCCTTGTGCCATAATATATCTTACGTGTCCGTCAAATAATTGCGGATGAATTTATCGTCTGCTTATTGAATGTTTTTTTTTTTTCGTTAAAAAAATTAAAAAATTAGACAAAGAGATAAATAAAAAGATCGATAGATACAAATTTAGGCCAAAAAGATGAATTTAATAAAAAGATGACCCCTAATTGTGATTTTGAATTTTTGCCTGAATTTAAAGCCAGACAAGTAAATGAAAAATGAAGACAGACAGACAAATTAGGGCGTGGTTGTTTGTTTCCTGAAACTAGAGGAAATAATTCTGATTAATTGTCTTTTCTGTCGGGGATGAAATGATTGAAAAATAAGAAGGGAAAGAAGATTGGATGATTTGGAAATGGAGAAAATTCTTACTTACATTTGATTTGAATTTTTCACTTTGGGTGAAAATTGGTTTTCGTCAAAATACGAGAGCGAATAAAAGTTGAAGCTTCGTCTTTGAAGGATTGGACGGATGACGTCATCGGAATAGAAGGCATTTCATTGGACGAGAGTTTTATCACGTGGGGACGAGAGATGCGAGAGAGAAAACATGTCAAGAGATAGAGAGGGGCGAATTCTCTTACTTAGAAAACGAGGAGAGAGAGAAAAAGAAAGTGAGAGAGAAAGACAGAAAGAAAGAGAGAGAGGGTAAAAATATGTCACTTTTCGTTTAAAAACAGGAAATGCTTAAAAAATGTTTTTTATTCATGGAAATTCATTTTTATTTTAATTAGGATTTAATTCTTTTAAATCGAAGCAAAATTTAAGTTCAAAGATGATATTTCAATTATTTAAAATGCGTTTTCCGAATTTTTTAAAAGAAATTTCATGGTGGTGCGTATAAGAAGCAAACAAATAATTAAATATTAATTAGTAAAAACTTAATAAGCTTTCATTTTTGGAAGTTGTTTGTATTTAATATGAATAAAAGTTATGGGTAATAAACTTATATTTTTGCATTGAAAGCTACAAAAATTCAAAATTATTTTCATAATTGTAGAAGAAAATGAAACTCGCTTTTGTCGGTTAAATTCTCAGAAGTAAATATGTATCTAATTTTTGTAAGAATTTCTAAATGAATATTTCTCACTGGAAAATAAACTGACTTATGCAATATTACATTATCCATTGTAAACATTCGTAACGATTTGGTTACCCGTTGACGAAAAACAAAATAAGATTTTTACCCAAATTTCCAACGTGTTAGAAAGGATTAAAAGATTTTTAAAAAATCACAAAAATTACTTTGATCTTTCCTCTAATAACAAATATTTTTCTAGAAAAAATTGTTTTTGTTAAGTTTGGGGCCCTTTTTTATTCCTGCTGTGCTGATTTATAAACGAATTTTGAAATGAAAGTTGCAAGAAATATTTTTCGTTTATGGGATTGTATGAAGGACTCTATTGGCATAAAAAAGAAATGATTTCATTCGAAAAATAATTAATTTTTACAAGAATTGTTTTAATTTCTTAAATTTTCATTATAATAATATGATTAATTTTTTGTACGAGGTTCAATTGCGACGAAATTTAGGATATACACATATATGTATATGCACAGTAGTAAATGCATTTAGTCAAAGTCACCTTGAATAATTTTGTTGTCATGAAAACAAGAACTTTATTTATTTCTCGTAAGACGGGTTTTTTTTATGTAATTAAATACGAATTTGGATCGATGAAGAAAAGACATTTTTAACAGAAATTTAAAATTTAACAATATTTTCAGAAATTATCCAATATTTTATAGAATTTTAGTTTAGCTTCATAACCTAAGGTTTGAAGATGTTTCATGAAAAGTAAAAATTTAAATAATAATATTGGTATCACAAAATCAGAAAAATTAAATTTTTTTTTAGGTCTTTAAGATTTTCTCAGACGTTTGTCCAAAAAAGAAAATCCTCAAAAGACAAAAGAAATTAAAGAACTTTTTTTAATGGTCAGTTTGGTACTTCCAAACATTAGATAAAAAATTACCATACATGATAATTCACCAAATTTAAAAACAAACTTTTATCGTGAAAATTTTAAAATTCACTTATGAAAGTTTTTTCACAATTTTTTGTGCTATACATAATTTTTTTAAACATTATCATAAATTAATTAATGTGCCTACAGTCACAATTAATTAAAAAAAAATGAGAAAACGAAGAATTGAAAAAATACTTACTTTAAATTTTCAAGGGTTTATTTGAAAAAGCTGCTGAATTTAGAAACTTTCTAATAAAACACTGGAGTGAAATGAATGTGAGGAATTTTTGTGGGGGTATTATCGTGTAAGGGGAACAATCCATGAAGATTGTAACTTCTAAAATCAATATGTCCCCTACAGAACATATTACTTAATAAAAATGTGCATTTTTACACACACACACACACAACCACAAAATAAATAAATAAATAAAATTGTTTTAAAAATAGGGAAGCCCAACGGTTTGTATTAAACTTTTCAATTTTTGACGGGCAATATAATCATCAATTCTTAACTAAAAAATCTAACCGCAACAAATCTTTAAAGATTTTAAGATTATTTTTGAAACTTTAATAAAAGCAAAAATGAAAACAATTCTTTTCAAATTTCTTTATTAATCGAAAAAACATTTCTTCTTCAGACTGTAATGTCCTTCATATATATTGACCATAGACCGCAACAAAGTAAAATTTATTAAAATTTCATGAATTTACGTCGAGTCGCTGGTAACAGAATTGAAAAAATAGTTTTTCAAAATTAAAAAAAAATACTAATTTCAAAAAATAATTTCATTTATTTTTGAATGAGTACTGAAAGTTTTATTAAAATCCGACAAATATTTGATTTTTGCGAGAATTTCAAAATTAATGTGTTTGTCACCGGAAAAAAAGTGGGTGATGTAATCATTGCGTTTTCCATTGTAAACAGTCGTAACATTTTGGTTACCCGCTAACTCAAATCAATACAAGATTTTCTACCAAGATTTCAAATATGTTAGAAGGAATTAAATATTTTTTAAAATAATTAAAAATTACTTTCATCTTTTCTTTTAATAAAAACATTTTGATGGAAAAACTTCGTTTTTATTAAGTTTGGGGCCTTTTTTTACTATCAAAGACTCCCGAACCAATTATAAAAGCTTAAACAGACATACATACGTCCAAACATACGTTCCTATCTACGTATACATAAACTCATTGTTACGAGGACTACTACGAACCTTTTAACAATCCTGTATCAACGAAAATACATATTAATTTTATTTGTAAAACCTGAATTAATTTATATGTATATAAATTGTTGTTTGAATTTGCAGTCTTGATTTTCTTGTTTTGCTTGGCTTGCTAACAAGGCCAAATCAAACTAATCTCTTTCAAAACACATCACTGGAACTGAAAACCCACTATAATATACGTATATATTATTTTCAACGAATATTATTTCTTCATGACAAATATGCCTGAAGGTCACTGGTCCGTAACGACGGGTCGCATGTCATTTTGTTGAGTCACTCCAACAGTGAGTCATATTTTGTAGGGTGCGACTGATAAAATGTCTGTTAAATTACACATAAATAAAAATAATACTGATGTCTAATTTTAACAGTTTTATTTGCCAAAATCTTGCAAAAATATCTTGAAATAATCCTTAACTCTAGTTCATCTTTCCTCTTAAATGTAGTTTTCTTGGTCTCTCGTTCAACTGCACCCCACAACTAATGATCAAGTGGTTTGCTGTCTGGGGAGTTTAGGTGGCCAGATGTAAGGGCGTGTGGATGTGACCGCAGGAGTTATCTGTCAGCCATGACTGGGTTCAAGTACTTGTGTAACATGGTGCAGAGTCCTGTTGTCAGACATAGAGACTTTTAGCATCCACCCAATTTACTGCAGCTCACCACTACTTCCTCAAAGTACTTCATACGTACGAGCATTTCATCTTGTCTTTTTGTGGAAGTTGATTTCAATTGAAAAAAAGGCCAATAAAACAACTAAAGAAATCAACACGAATTGTAAATATTAGAGTCGTTTTGGGTTTACATATATATATATATATATATATATATCTTTAAAAAGAACAGACGTCATAATTATTTAAACCCGAGGAACCTTTCGGCCAACTCTTATCAAGGGTTCTCGTTGGCTTTAATTTTAAGGGAATTAAGGAAAAGGACAAGGCAAAATAAATTAAATTACTTACAATGCTGGGAGACGTGTTGTTTTTCACACTAGACCTGTGTTTCCTTCAGTAAAGATAGGTTGTCCTATTTTCGAAAAAGTTCCATTGTTTACAAATTTAAATGCTGTTGTGATGCGGCATATATAGGACATACCGATCTGAGGTTGGAGACGCGGGTTTCACAACACGTCCCCGCTAATATACGTTCCAGTGGCTCTCTCAGACCTATAAGAACAACACAATCTGTTCTGGATTCCGCTATTGGCCGACATCTTTTGGACAATCAAGTTTGTGCCTCGGCATATGAGGACAGCTGGTTTACTGTCTTGCACAGCGCTCGGTCTACACATCATCTAAGTATTTTGGAAGCAATTTGCTTGAAAATTCATCAACCGAGCCTGTGCAGACAGAAAGAGCGGTTTTTTACGCTGCTTACAATTGCTGGTGAGTCTGTGAGTGTAACATTTTTTCACTTTTAAACAGTCTTGTGGAATTATATGTGTACACCCCCCTTATATTTTATGTGTTTTTGTTTTCAATAAATTTATTTTTAAACGAGTTCCATCGTCTCCCAGCATTGTAAGTAATTTAATTTATTTTGCCTTGTCCTTTTCCTTAATTCCCTTAAAATTAAAGCCAACGTGAACCCTTGATGAGAGTTGTCCGAAAGGTTCCTCGGTTTTAAATAATATGACGTCTGTTCTTTTTAAAGCCATTAGTAATTTCTGTGGGTACAAATCGTTATATATATATATATATATATATATATATATATATATATATATATAAAGAAAAACACAACACATCATTTATATTGATTCTAAACTATAATTTATTTCCATGAGCTAAATTGGCTCATTTCATCTGACCACACCATATTGGTTCCATTCGTTATAAATATTAATCCGGAATTTCTTTAAAATGAAATGGAAAGCAAGTGACATGATCTAAAACGGAGACGTTAGACTTATTTCAGTTGGTGATCACTACACTGGCCGAAAAGTGACCATAAAATCATTACACGCCCACTCACAAACACATGAATACTTATTATATTCATATATACATTCGTCCATACATCCACATACGTCTGATTAAAACTCATAGAAAGGAATATATATATATATATATATATATATATATATATATATATATATGTAATACCCAACAACTTCTTTACCTTCCTTTATTTTACTAAACGCATTGTAACAGCCTTCTAAACCTAACCACACACACACACACACACACACACACACACACACATATATATATATATATATATTTAGTGTATCGAGGCAGCAAGTAATTTTCTAAACATATGCTGTTAAATATAAGAGACAATGAATGTCTATTATGTTCAATCATGAGCCGTTCTAAACGTCGTATTTTGGCTTTAATTTCAGTTGAATATGAAGACAAAAATTCTCCAACATTTGGATAATTATTTATTGATTTGCTTCTAAGCTTTCGGCTCACATGAGCCATCTTCAGAGAGGTTATTTAGACTGAAATTTCTGATTCCAATCGATATAATCTCAGTTTAAAATACACCAGTGTATTTTGATTACTGGAATTTCTTGGCTTTCAAATTGACCTAAATTTAAAGCTTGAAAATAACTTATTTATTTTAAAATTTTCAATTTAAATTTAGGCATCTAAAAAATGATTGGAGGTGCCTATATAAAATGTTATTTGTGTGTATTTGCATATATAAAAAAGTTATTTGCATGTATAAAGTTATTTTTTTTAAATAAATAAGTAATCTTCAAGCTTTAAAATTAGCTTTAATTGAAAGCCAGGAGATTAAATTTTAATTCCCGAAAGAAAAATACACTGGTAAACTGAAATTATATTGATTTTAATCTAATTTTTATTAAAATCGGACAAATTAAAGTTAAATTTCCCACCATTTTTGATTGATCGACACATTCTGTCAACACTATGTAAACAGTAACCAAATTTCTGTTTTAAAAATCTTGCAAAAATAAAATATACCTCGCTGATACGTCATTTAAGTCAATTTTTAAAATTGAAACTTACCTTTATCTGATTTCAATCAAGTAATAATTCCTCTCTGCCAGAAATTTACAATAAAAACAAACTTTTTAACTACGGTAGCCCTACCTGTCATCACAACGATTACGTAATGCAGACGTGTTAAAAGATTTATGAAATCAGACGGAAAGTATGGTGACAATAGGGGCCAAAAAACATAACATCTTAATTTCTTTTTTTTGTTTTTTGGTTTTTAACTAAATAGTAAAATTTAAAATAATAATTTCAGCAATTATATAATATTTAATATAATTTTAGTTTACATTTGTAGCCAGACATTTGAATATGCTTTCTGAATAAATAAAAATTTAAAAGTTTAAATTTCTTTTAAAATAATTTTAATTTAATAAGAAAGAATTAAATTAAAATAACCAAACTAAGTTATTTTATGTTATTTATTAATATTTTTATCATGTATTTTTCATATTATTAAGTTCTCACTAAGTGTAAGGCATGGTAAAAATATCTAATTTAATTTTTTTTATAGTACTTTATAGGTGTTATAATTATGGAGACATGTTATGACTCTGATGGAACATCATACTTACTCAAAAATGGAATGTAAATGAACAGATTTACACACAAACAAATTTTTTTGTAATTAATTTAAAATATTTCTGCTAAATGATTTTTATTAAACTTTTCAATTTTAGATAGGTAATATGATAATCAGCTCTTAACTAAAAAGTCTACTCGCAGTCAATTCTTTCGAGATTTTAAAAATATTTTAAAAGCTTATATATAATTGTGAAATTTAAAAGACTTAGTTGCTAAATAGCCTTCTTTACAACTTTTGGTACACCAGTTGCCCCCAGGTTGGGTATCACTCTATGGGTAAGATATTTGTTTTCTGTTCCTGTTTCTCTGGCGAAAGTTAAGTGGCGCACTGCTCTTTTGTTTTTCACTATTTTTTTTCCACCATTTTTATCTACAACTTCTTTGTATTGTAAAGTGTCCATATCAACTTTACAATCAATTCCAACACAAACTAGATTCTCATTTTGATGGACATGCTTCACATGGCTGGATAGTTTTATTCTAGCTTTTTCTCTGTCAATTTTTGATTTATCTAAAATTATGTTCTTTAGATTTAACTTTGGGTGAAGAAGGCCCATATGTTTTAGGTCTAGCAGAAAGGCATTAGCTAAGCAAGCACCAAGATTGGAAGATACATCAACTCTGATGAGTTCCATAGAATATCTTGAGATTTTTAAAAGGCTGTAAGGTCCCTTTGGCTGTCTTCCTGGGTCAAAACTGTCATCGGTTGTTCCTTCACTAGAAGATGACTGCATTGAAATATTTGGGGAAACTTGTTCCTGTCTTTCACTCTGCCTCTACAGTCTCTCCACTTCAGCAGACATCTTTTGTATTTTTTTATCGCACCTTTGCCGGTTGGTCCCAGTTAATAACTACTTTTTAACCCTGTTTTCCCCCCCTGGTCCTTTAAATAATCTGTCTTCTAGGGGAACCTGAAAATTGCAAAATTTGCATGTTTAATAATAGATCCAGAATACATGACAAATACCAATATATTATTTTATTTTCCACAAAAAGGAACGTAATTGCAGGTGAATCTATAGTTTTCAATAATTTCAAATGTTACAAATTGGTATTCAAATTATGCTAAATAAAAAGGAATCATAGAATTAATCTACCTTCTTGTTAGGAGGACAAGTGCAGACTATGTGTCTTGTTTGAAAATTTTCTGTCTTGCACTGTACTGCAAAGTCATCAAATCTCAAGACAGGAAGTTCACAGCTACAAGAAAATATATCAAACAGTTTGTCCAGCTGTTCCTTCATTCTTTTCACTTTGGTTGCTGCAAGAGATTTCCTGTCACTCTGTTTGGCCCTCTTATAGCAAAATATATTTACCTTCTGTCCTATATAACGTTCCCTTAACAAGGGCAATTGTGGATTAACTGCTTGCCAAATACTAGTTATTTCCTTGGCAATTAACTTAGAAATCTCACAATTTTTTAAGTGGGGATAGCTGTTTTCTAGAAAATAACTAAACTGGATGACTTGTCGTAAAGTTCTGTTTTATCCAACTGACAATGTGGACCAGCAAATTTTTGTGAACCACAGGTTCAAATTGAACGTCATGCTTTTACTGACATTTTAATCTGTAAAAAAATAAATGGATGATAAACTAAACCAAACCGTTTTAGGCTATCTTCCAGTTTCGTATGTAAAAAAATAACTGCTAGTTATGTTAAGAAGTAATGAAAAACTTTGTAGAATTGAATTAGCTTTATTGAGAAGACAGGACCAGACGACACCAGAGACATACTAGTGTTTAGTTTAGACTAATTTTTTTTAACAGACTTTAGCTCCTCTTTGGATAACATGAATTTATCTATAAAGGGATTTATTCTTGCTGTAGCTGTGCCGTTTTAAACGAGTGCGTAGTGTTTAGGGTATTTGCAAAACCTTTAAAACAGTTTCTTTATTTACTCATATTAACCTTTGTGGATTATCTGATTTTAAAACTATAATTTTAGAAAAACAATACTGCTTAAAAAAAATTATCCCCTAAAAATAAAAGAAATAAAATTTTCTCGCTAATTTTCTGCAAAGTAATTTTTTTATTAACTAGAAAAACTTGAAAATTTACGTGTTTATGTTTCGTAAAGATAAAATGTGTAGAATAAAATTATATGGGCTATTTTCTTTAAAATATAAAACTGGAATATTACCATATTTTAATAGAAACTTCAAATAGAATTTGATGTGAAATAGAAAAACAGTGATTATCACTGCTTGGAATTTAATGATTTTATTCTCCTTCCTGTAACTTACTCAATCAAACAGATTCTAGAACCAACAGATTTTAGTCATTTTGGCCACACAGTTCTAGAAAAAAGAAATTACTCTTCATAGACCAACCCAAGAACAGCAGACATCTAAAAGAAAGGAGTGAGAACCAATGGACTTTGGTCACATCAGAATCAACTGCGTAATGCATCTGAATTAGATAGCAATCTATCATTCTGTCTTGATTTATATTCAGAAATTTAATTAAGATGAAAATTTCAAAAACTTAAAATCCCTTTAAATTGACGAATTATATCTTTTTGTTTGATATATAGTGTAATGCTGTATTTTTTGGTTTTGAATATATTTTTAAAAAATACTTGAAAATGTTGTCACTTAATATATATTTTTTTATTTCAGTTTGCATCATTGTGAGTATCTGTAACCGTAATGAATATTTATGTGAAAGAAGGAATTCTCTTGCTGAAATTCAAGGATTGGTATTCCACACGGGAGAGGCATAACAGAACATTTATAAGGGATAAATCCTTTCCTCTAAAATCTGAGTATTACATTCTCTTTGAACTTTAGTCTCAAACAAACATAAAAATACACGGGCAAGAAACATTAAAACTGTTAAATTTGAAGAATAATTTTTCCCTGAATTCTAGCGATAGAAATTGAAACCATTCCACTGACAAATTTGCGATTTTGAATTTTTCTGCAATTTATTCCTCAGAAAGCATGTTAAAACGCACAGGAGAAAAACCATTCCATTGTGAAATCTGTGCATTTAAGACTTCCAGGAAATCAAGTCTCAAAAATCACATGTTAACACACAATAGAGAAAAACGTTATCACTGTGATATCTGTGGATTTAAATTTTCTCGTAATTCATCTCTCAAAAAACACATGTTACAACACCTTGGAGAGAAACCATTTCACTGTGAAATTTGTGGATATAAATGTTCCCAGAATTTTAGTCTTAAAACACACATGCTAAAACACACTGGAGAGAAACGTTTCCGCTGTGAATTCTGTGGATTGAAATTTTCCCAGAGTGGACATCTTAAAATTCACAAGTTAACACACACTGGAGAAAAACCTTTCCATTGTGAAATTTGTGGATTCAAGTGTTGCCGTAATTCGGCTCTCAAAACTCACATGTTAAAACACACTGGAGGGAAACCATTCCACTGTGAAATCTGTGGATTTCAGTGTTACCAGAAGGCAAATCTCAAAAAACATATGTTTACTCACACTGGAATAAAAAGTTTACATTGTGAAATTTGCAATTTGAAGTTTTCATTCTGAAATTTGCCCGGAAGGGAACTCTCAAAACTCACATATTAACACACACTGGAGAGAAACCATTCCACTGTGAAATTTGTGGATTTAGATGTTCACATAATTCAACACTCAAACACTTATGTTCACATAATTCAACACTCAAAACTCAACACTCAACACTCAAAACTCAAAACTCAACACTCATAATTCAACACTCAAAACACACAGGAGAGAAACCATTCCATTGTGAAATCTGTGGATTTCATTGTTCGCAGAATTCAAATCTAAAAACACACATGCTAACTCACACTCCAGATAAACCATTGCGCTCTTAAATCTGTGGAATTAAATCTTCCCAAAATGCATCTCTCAAAAATCTCATGTTACTACACAGTTTCCACTATGTATATACATAATGGAGAGAATTCTAGTGAAACAAATTCAAACCAAAAGTTTGCCAGAGAGGAAAACCAACTATGCATTACTAGATTAAAATTGTTTGTTGAAACAAGCAAAACATTAAATACCAGAGAAGCATGTCAGAGTAAACAAGATTATCCCCAAAATCTGAGGATTTCAGTGTTTTGAGAATTTAACTCTCAAAAAATCAATGTATAAATGCAGTTCTAGAGAGACCGTTCGACTTTGAAATCTCTGGAGTAATCTGATTTCTGATCTATAATCAAGTGGAAACCTACATGTCTCTATAGCTATAAAGTTAATATTTCATGATATTTTGAATTTTTACTTTTTGTTGAGACTGGACTCTCATTTTGTCCACGTGTAACTGTGTCAACAAAACCTTATTGCTTACTTTTACTGAATTTAACCAAACAATATGAAGATGTCAAAAATTACCATTGAATCTACTGTTTTCAATGTCAATTATGATGGAATCATTCAAATATTTCCAACAATGATATTGTACTTTTCTGTAAAGGTTATACCTGTAGAGAAGGAAGATTACGATATTCTATTATATTGTCACTTAAGTGCCATACAAGTTGACTATTACAACGGTGTTCTTCCTTGCCCACATTGTGAATTTTGATCTGAAGGAAGTTATGCTGAAATCTTGCTAGCTGTCTCTTTACCAAGTTGAACCAGACCAGACCAGACCAGACATGCACACATTTGGGTTAATGAAAATAAATTGAATGATGCCTAAATAAGTTGCGGAAAAAGTCTTTATCTACAAACAAAAAGAAGTAGAATATAACAATTGCCAATCCCTTATCTCTACAATGGAGCGGAAGTTTCATCTAAACGAAAGCTTAACGGAAGCTGCTGAAGGTTGGTCTTTGCGTGTGGTGGGTAGCAGCGGCGGTAATTCGTCTTCTCTGTCTTAGTTCAGCGCAACAACTGGTCTCTTGATCCCCTGGGCAACTGTTTTTATATTTATCCCTACTTCAATAGTGGAAGGCATGACTGACACTGGGTATTTATGCAAATCTAATCTCTAGCCAATGAAATCACTCCCACCTTCGCATTTTCAGGTGGAGCTACTTCCTTCCTTTGGTTTAACCAATGAAGCAGCAATATTTCTGGTCTTCTTCCTTTGATTCAACTGATTACATCATTTATTTTTCAGGTTTTAAATCTGTCCAAAGGAAAATTGAAAATTTCAGGATTCAACCTTTTTGGCCTCAATAAAGATTTGGGACAATCTCTTTTCAATAATCCAAAACAATTTTGGATTCGGCTTACTTTCCACTTTTACCAGTTGTAAAACTCAGTGCTTTCAATGGTACTTTTCTTAGTCACATTGTTTCTGTACCAAAAAAAAAAAGGAAAAAAAAAAACACGAAAATACACACAATATATTTGAAGGTTAATTAAACTATACATATCACTTATTTTGATATATTTGAAAGTTAACTTTCTTCTGAAATTAAAAAAAAAGAAAAAAGCACAAATACACAGTTTTTCCTGTGTCTTTTTTTATCTGGATTTCAATCTTAACTCTCACTGAGTGAAACACTACTAGTCGTCTATTTTTTAATATAATCGATTATGTCATCTTTTGACACATTGTTTATTACCATTTCAAGGCCCACATTATCTGAACTTTTCTGTGCTGATTTCAGAACAATCAAATATTTTCCTGACATGAAGAATTTTGCCTGCATTCTTAACTTTGAAAACAATCAAACATTTTTAAAACAATGTCTATTTTTCTTTTCTTTTTTATTTCTTATTAATGTGATGTGAATTTGACAACAATCTATTATTTATCAAAACAATGTCTGTTTTTCTTTTGCTAGTCACTTTCTTATTAATATGATGTGGCTTCCCTCTGTCTTTTTTACAAGTATTTTCATGGTAACTGCTCTGATGAGCTTTTTCTCTCAGTACCACGACGACATTTATTTACTAGTGCTACTAGATTGTCATTAAGTTGCTGCCCTTTTACTGTTGAACTAGTTGAATGTAACCACCTCATCTGCTCTAACAGTTTCTTTTATTACCCTGCCCATTTGTGGAAGTCACTTGCATTTGCATTCTTCCCTGATTGATTCAATCTCCAAAAGTTGAAATGCAAAATCAGTTGAAGACCAGCTACAGTGCCATCAACGACAAGTGGCCGGAGTTCTCGTCACAAATAAAAGTTTCAAGAAAACTTTTTTATTTTTTAAAAATTCACTTTAAAAGTTAGTGATTGAATATGAATGAAGTTACCCAATCTAATTTTAAAAAAAACACACCAACTAGAGAGGCCCAAACTCTTCAGTATAAATTAGTTCAAATTAGTTCAAAGGAGCCACATTATATTATATATCTGAAAATCTCATTTTTGAGTGATTGGCACATTTGTAAACAAAAGCTAGTTCTTAGTTTTAAAAATCTTATAAAAATAAAATACACACCTGTGACATGCTTTTTTAATAATTAGAAAACTTAAAGTTAAATTAATCTATTTGAAACAAATATTACTCCTTTGTGGCATGAAATTTCAAATTAAAGTATTTCTTAATCAGAAATATCTGACTTGTTGACATTTCAAAGGTGATGACAGCTCCTGTTATCAACCAGTTTACACATCAGGAAGTATGGTGACCAAAAAAATGACATAATCTGAGTAAACGTTTTCTAAGCAGAAATACCATTGAAACAGGTGACCTTTTAATGACAAGTCTCTTATAAGTTTCTATAGTAAAAAAATAAATATAGAGCTTAACAAAAAAAGATTTTTTTAATTATTTTAAAAATCATAATTCTAAATGATTTGTATTTTGCTTTTTAATTTGTTTGTAAATATAAGCTTTACTTAATAAATTTATAACCGAAAACAATTTTAAAGGCGTATGAAAGTTTATAAATCATCATAATAAGCAAAATGAAAACAATTCTTATAAAAATTCATTATTCATTTAATTTTTTGTCAGATATGTTATCCTAAAATTAAAATATTTATAAAAGCAATTAAAAGTTTATTTAAATTAAAAATAGTGTAGTTTTAATGTATTTTTTATTAATTTGAGTCAGACTTACAGAAAGATGTTGGATTGGTTGATTTTTATATGCTGGGCCATTCAGTGTCAAAAATAGTCAATCATTCTTTTTTTCTTTAAATATTCAAGTCTGTAATCATCTACTTAGTTCAAGGATAGGTCATTTATATTTGAGTTTGTAAGCAAGGAAGGAATCTTAGCTCTTCATCGAGGAAGCAGTCAGCAAATCCTGGGTCCAGCAGACAGGGCAATGAAAGTAAAACAAATGAAAATAGTCTATCATTCTTTTTTCTTTAAATATTCGAGTCTGTAGGGGAGGGTGGGGAGACTTGGCCACCCCTGTGTCTAAGAAAAACCCAAATATGAAACTAATTCTTAGCTTTGTTTTTGGAGAGCTCTTCTGTAGTGAGGAATAACTGGCCCACTTTTGATTACTTCCTTTGACACATGGCTGAGAGAGAGCATTGACTCATTTTGGGGGTAAGTTTTTCAATTTTTCAGTTTTACCTTCGAACCCATAGTAGCTTTAATGACATTGTCAGTGTTCTGTTTTTTTGCATCTGTAAAGAGTGTCCATTTAGCCTAGATTTCAGCATATTTCTTAAAAAGTGATGGTCATTGTTAATTTTTACTGATTTTTTTGCGTTCAGATTGTCCTTGTGGGGAGAGTTGACCAGCCTGTAGCCAACTCTCCACATTGTTCATACTAGTTTTATATCTTTCTTTTTTCTTTAAATATTCAAGTCTGTAATCATCTACTTAGTTCAAGGATAGGTCATTTATATTTGAGTTTGTAAGCAAGGAAGGAATCTTAGCTCTTCATCAAAGAAGCAGTCAGCATATCCTGGGTCCAGCAGACAGGGCAATGAAAGTAAAACAAATGAAATACTAGTTGTTTAAAAATAAAATTCATTTTGTTATATGTATAAAGAATTTTGGATACCTTTGAAAGCATTTATAATAGTTCCAAAAGCTTTAAACTCAGAATTCTTAGCCCTCTGTTGAACATTGTCTCAACATTTGTACACAGCATTTTTAAACATCTTTAAAATATTAGAGATATATCATATTTAATTCCTAATTTTCTTCTTTTGTTTTTTTTTCATTTCACCTGAAGTTAGGCGTGACTGTCACTAGTGAACAGGGAGTTACAGTGACAGAAGAGACTAGGTACAAAGAATAAAAGATGAGCAGGATTTAAGACAGAAGATTGCCATTAACGTTGCATGTTTGTGTTTTTGTTTAATATTTTCATTTTACCATGTGCAAGATGGCACTACAGGATATCCTGATATTATTCAATTGTTGATCAGAGCAGCCTCTTAAGTTCAGGCTTCTAACAAGCAGAAGCAGCAACCAGGAAACTGCCTACCTGGTACCCTCAAATGAAGAGATGTTGCCACCATCTACACACATTGCAAAAGTCTTATGATGGCACTACTATTAAGACCTGAGGAGAGGAAAGAAACCAGGAACCCTTGTCTAAACAGGAAACAAAACATGTGCCTCTAATCCTGTGCAAAAGAAGAGGAAGGAGCATGAACCGGGCAATAGTAGGGTCTATCTAATTTAACTTAAAAAAATATATAAATAAAAAATTGAAAAATTCTTCAAGTTTGAAATCAGTTTAAGTCATGAAATCCCTTAGTAATCACTACAAGAGAATTTTAACATGCGTTTCCTTAGAAATTCAAACAACAATAAAAAGCCCTTGCAGTTCGAACACCTAAGAGCTAACTGAAATCTTTAAATTAAATTAAAAATTCAGAAAAAAAAGTTTAGTAAATCTTTATTTTTCATACTTCTAATAATATATAATTTTTTATTTAAGCACAAAGAGCATGGGACATTTAAAGTTCTACATGTTCACGTTTTTTTTAATATTTTCCATTTTGTGTTGGTGTTTTATTAGTTTTCTTTAAGTGTCAGAAATGGTTAGCTAAAGACGTCTGATTTCTGCAAGGGTTATTTTAATGGAATAAAGATGCTGACTCCACCTTTGCTTAAATTTATTCTGTGTGTTACTCATGTAATTTTTTTTAATCTATGGATTCTCTATCAATGAAATAGTGCATTGGTAAATTACAGACTCAGTAAAGCATTTATTATTTAATGGACAGTTTTCTGGAATTCTACAATAACAAAATTTTTCTTCATTTTTATTTATTTTGTCATTTTTTTATTCCTATTCTGAATGTTTAATATGTTTTTTTATTATGTTTTGTCATGATTCTTTCCATATTATATTTCTAGTTCTGATTTACATTCACAATCCTCATCTTTGATTTATCTACATATTTCTTCTGAAGGAAAACATGTAAAGATGCAGCACATTTGCTTTCCTCACGTCTGGTAGTTTTCTACTTGCGGTAACCCAAACTAATTGATGAAAAAATAGAAAAAGAAATAAGAAAAGTGAATACTTAACAACAAAGAATTTTCATTTATTGTACTAAGATACAATTTCGCAATGGGTTAAAAATGGGTTTGTAAAAGAAGGTTGATAATTTTTTTAACTATCCCAAACGTTTGCAGACACATTTGTCACCCATTCACAAATTATGGCATAGGGAACTGTTGCTTAAAAATAGAAGCAAATAATTGCAAGAGTTTATCATATACAGCCACTAATTGTTTAAATCTTTTCTTAAATTCAAGTTTTAAAATTTATTATCCTTTTTTTCTTATAAATTTTTCTTATTCCTTTTTATTTCATTCTTATATTCAATATAATAATTTCAAATTTAATCCATAGAAATAATACTTATGTATAAAGTTAGTCTTGTAATATTTTTTTTTAATCATTTCATCCCGAGCAAGGCGGAAACGCCACTGATGTGCAGGGTGTTACATAAATGTAAAAGGATTAATTAGAAAAGAGTGAGGAGTACAAACTAGTTAGAAAGGAACAATAGAAAGCAGGTGCGATGACAGATACATAGGTGGAGAGAAAAGGAAGGTTATACAGGGGTGGGGAGAGAGCTATAGTCCAGTGGTTAGTAGATGAGTATTGACTTTGCATTTAAATTTCTGGAGGTTGTAGCTGTCAGGAAAGCAAGAAAACGGGAGCGAGTTCCACAGGCGGGAAGTGCGAGAGAAGAAGCTGCAGGAGTAGAATTGTCATCTGCATTTGGCTAACCTGACTGTGAATGGGTGGGACCCAGTTGCCAGTCTGGTTGCATGAGTAAACATCTGATGAGGGCATCAGTGACTTAAGCTCGTCCGAGCTTAAGTCCCTGAAAGTATTTAAGTCCCTGAAAGTATTTATTCCATGAAAGTATTTATAGAACAGACAAAGGTAGGCCACATTTAGCCGATGGGGAAGTGGCTGCAGTCGAGTCGCCAGATCAGTACCTATCATATTACAGACTCTCCTTTGGAGCTTGTCAAGAACACTGAGGAGAACGGCAGGTGCACCTGACCATAAATGGCAGCAGTACTCCATGCACGGACGGATGGTTGACTTGTATATATGCAGGATGGATTCAGGTGGAAAAAACATCCTGGATCGACATAGTGACCCTACCTTCTTAGCAGTAGATTTTGCTATGGATTCAATATAGTGGTTCCATTTGAGGTCTGAGGACAGGGTAAGTCCGAGGAGGCGTAGTGTATTACTCTCCGGGAGAATCGCTTGGTCTATGCTTATGGGAGGCAGGAGAGGTTGCCTGTAATGGTTGACAGACAACAGCTTGGTCTTAGATGAATTGAAGTTGACAAGCCACTTCTTGCCCCAGTTCACCACAGAGTGTAGATCCCGCTCAAGGTCAGCAGCGAGATTATGTCTGTCCGCCATGACAAGTTTCTTACTGGAGCGGGAGTATATTGTAGTGTCATCTGCGTAGATGCCTACTTGGGACTTGATCTCATCTGGGAGGTCGTTGATGAAAATAAGGAAGAGTGTCGGGCCCAGGATAGAGCCCTGTGGGACACCAGCATTCGTGCTGTAGGACGAAGAGGCACGCCCATTCAGAACGACCTTCATTTTGCGGTTATTTAAGAAAGATTGGATTAGGTCAAGCAGGCGACCGGTAATACCATAACCGCGTAGTTTGCATAGGAGGCCAGAGTGCCAAACCCTGTCGAAAGCCTTGGAGATGTCCAGAGCAACCGCGCGAGCCTCGTCAAACTCATTAAGGGCCTGTAGCATGTACTCCGTTACGGTTGTTAGCAGGTTGGCCGTGGACCTGGCAAAGCGGAATCCATATTGCCTGTCGGAGAACAGTTTGTGGGCGGTGAGATGATGAACTATTTCAGCATTGATTATAGCCTCGAATACTTTCCCGAATTGGTAGAAGACTGATAGGGTGATAGTTGGATGGGTCCGAGGGTTCACCACAATTCTTAAATACAGGAACGACTGAAGAGAATTTCCAGCATGCAGGAAAGCAGGAAGCAGAAAGGCAGTACTAGATATGATTTTTCTGAAAATGTTTAGATTCAATCCATTGCTATGTGTAGTTGTTTTGAGAGTATATATTGGTCTGTTCCAGGATTGGCACCACAGACTCATAAAATATGTCATGGATCAACTTCATTGGGGCAAGAAAACCCGAATGTTATTTAAACCAATATGCCTTATCATTTACTATCAAAATAAATTATAATCCTCCTTTTGATTCAATGATTTCGCTCATAAATTTAATCATTATCCTGTGATATGTGAACAAATATCAGAATATGGTTTCTCGACAGTGTGAATGCAAATGTGCATTTTCAACAACTTTCAAATAGAAGATAAGTATGGTTTTTGTTGCATGTGGGACTGGAGTAGGGTCTTCACCATCTTGAGTGAAGGACATTCTCCGGTGTCGCGGGTTCCAGGGCCACTAAATAAACAACCATGATGTACAACAGATGTGTTCATTGTGTTGTCTTTTATCCATAAACATCCTCAGATAAAACTTAATGAAACATGGTGGCAGCGGTGGGATGAATGGGTATCCAAGCAAGGAAGAGAAAATAAGGAATGTATTTCAAAAGACGAACCAAGATAAGCAACGTTTAATTGTTACTGTTTCAAGTTTAATTTGTCGGCACGTGGAGGAAGAAAAAATGTCAGAGCTTGGTTTAGATGAAACAAACAGACCTGTGGCTGGCATAAGACCTCCACCACCAGCAAACTGGAAACTTTTTAAACTGAAATGGCATCATTACGCTATTATCACGTATCTGTTGAGACAGTCGGTACAGTACCAAACGGCACTTTTGCTTCATACGCTGGGAGACGAGGCATTGAAGGTGTATTATGGGTTTCAGTTCTTAACTCCTGAAGAGGAGAGAACACCTGATGAAATAATTCAGGCGTTCAATAGATATGCTATAGGAGAAACAAATGAAACATACGAACGATACATTTTCCATACAAGGAAACAGGGGGAGTCGGAAATTGTTGAAGCATTTATTACGGCACTTCGGACGTTGGTGAAAACGTTTAATTTTTGTGACAATTGTGTTTCATCGGTACTGCGAGACCAGATAATTCTTGGAATACATAATCCCCATATACAAGCAGAATTACTGAAAATAAGACAGATTTACAAAAATGCATAGACATATGTAAGCTGTCAGAAAATGCTACACTACAGTCCAGAATCCTGAGACCCGAAGGAATAAACAGAGTCGGGTTCAAACCCAAGAGAAAACCTTCAGCACAAAGTGACAGAGTGTGTAGGGCATGTACATTGCGACATGAACCGAGTAAAGAGTCATGTCCGGCATTTGGGAAAACATGTTTCAAATGTGGTAGGAAGAACCACTTTGCTGTGAAATGCAGATCATAGAGAAAAAAGAATATTCGGTCAGTCAAAACACAAGAGGGTTCTGACAATGGCAGTAGTAGTGGTTCGGACTATGGACAGGTTGACAGTGTAACGATAAGGGAAAAAGTCAATGCTGTAAGACAAGAAATAATAAAAGCAGAAATGTTGGTGAAAGGAAAGCCGGTTGTTTTTCAGCTTGATAAGTGGCGCATCAGTCAATATATTGAACGAGAAGCATGTAATGGGACAAACGCTTGAACACTCTAATAAGACTCTGGTGATGTGGAATGGGGCAGAGATGAAACCATTAGGGGAGTGTCGGGTTAAAATGAATAACCCCCAAAATGGACAGAAATATGCAGTAAAGTTTGTTATTATAAAGGAGGATTTTTATCCACTACTTAGGGCAAATGCAATTCAGAAGATGGCCCTCATCACAGTCAATAACGACAAGTTCAAGATGGTTGCCAAAGTATCTCAATCAGATGAATTCAGCAGCCAACACTCGGGCATAATTATAAAAGAATTCAATGATGTATTGAAGAAAGAACTGGGTCAGTTACCAGGAGAGGTACATTTGGAAGTGGATCCAAACGTAACACCTCATGTAGCAGCTGCACGGAGAATACCAGTAGCACTTTAAAGGAAAAGTGAAAGAGGAATTGGAAAAACTAGTAAAAAAGAAGGTGATTGAACCAGTAAGTGAGCCAACACCGTGGGTAAGCGCATTAGCGCTGGTGGTCAAGAAAAATGGGAAACCACGAATATGTATAGACCCAAGACATAAGGCTCTTAAACGGGAACATTTCCAGTTACCTGTATTGGACGATCTACTCCCAGAACTGGCCAACAGTAAAGTATTCTCCACCCTAGATCTACGGGGTGGATTTTGGCATCTAAAATTGGATGAAGCCAGCAGTCGCTTGACAACATTTGCAAACACCATATGGTTGGTTTCGATGGAAAGTTTTGCCCTTTGGAATTGCTCCAGCTCCTGAGATATTTCAGAGGGTACTATTTAACAATATGGCTGATTTGGAAGGAGTCATTAACAAAGCAGATGATCTGCTGGTGGTTGGGAAAGGTACAACCATGGAAGAAGCAACAGCCGATCATGATAAAAAAACTCAGAAAGCTGTTGCAGAGATGTCGCGAACGTGGGATGCGACTGAATGACAGAAAATTGAACTTACGGCAAACATCCATGTCGTTCCCGGGACACATGATAACCAGTGAGGGTTTACGTCCTGATCCTGAGAAGGTAAAAGCGATAAAGGATATGCCGTGCTCACCAGACATAAAAGGAGTTCAACGATTGGAGGAATTTGTGAATTATCTGGTAAAATTTCTACCTCATGTTTCCAATTCGAAATTTAACGAAGACAGGTGTGCCATGGACGTGGTCCGCAATCCATGAAGTGGCTTTTGAAAAAATCCAAAAGCTAGTGAGTGAAGTACCGATATTGAGATACTATGACCACAACAAACCATTGTGATGCAAGTGAGAAGGGCATGGGGGCTGCACTGTTGCAAGAGGGTCAGTCTTTATATCAGCCGAGCACTTACAGAAACAAAAAGAACAAAATAAGTAGTACAATAAAGCATTTTTTATACTTAACATTAAAAATGAAACAATAATTAAATCAATTAGAAAGGAAGCTAAAAGGTAAAAAATGGGAAAAATAACATTGACATTTTTTTAAAAATACAGGAGTTTTCAGAAAAATTGAGTGTATTTGCGTGTTTTCTTTTCTTTTTTAGGAGGTACTTAATTTCAGAAGAAACTTGCGTGTACTTAATTATGAGAAGAAAGTTAACTTTCAAATATATGAAAATACAGACTTTTTAAAAGAAAGTTAACTTTAAGGTTAAGTAAAATTACACTTATCACTTATTTTCATATATTTGAAAGTTAACTTTCTTCTGAAATAAGGTACAAAAAAAGAAAAACAAATAAATTACCAAAAAAAAAAAAAAGAGGGAACAAAAACACGCAAATACACGCAGCTTTCTTCTGAAATTGAGTACCGAAAAAAATCGCGTAGTAATTACTGCAAAGAATTTACATTAAAGGAAGTAAATAGGCCAAAATTTTCTTCCTACGCCTAAAACCATTCAGCAGCAAATGTAAGCCGGTAATTGGGACAAAAAGATCGAGAAGAAGTCCGATTTTTTTTCTGGTTGTTAATATAAAAAAAGGTAGGTTTCTTCATTATCTAAATGTTGATTTGAATTCAGCATATACATCTGCACGGAAATAAGGCTATTTTGGAAATATATATTTGGGACGTAAAACCTAAAACGAAAATTTACCACAAAAACATCAGTAAAATTAAACGCATACAACAATACAGACATCCGGGTAATAGGAAAATGTCTAACAGCGCTCAAAAATAAAACACAAATGTCAGAACACAATAATCTAAATCTAAACTTGTTTATAAATGGAACTTTGTCTCTGTGTCTGTGTATCCGTTACCTATAGACTCCGAAACAGCTGAACCGATTTTCTTGAAAAATTTACACAGTTGTACTATAAGCACCTGCGAGTGTTCTTAGCTAGGTTTTGTGTCGAGGTACCCCCGATAAACATCGATAATCGAAAAAATTGACTTATAGAAGGAGCGGTCCGATTTTAATCAAATTTGATAGACTCATAGACAAAGACATAAGAAATGATATCCAGAAGTTTCAAGGTTGCAGTTCTTACAATAGTGCAAGAAATTTGATATCAATACCAGGAAATAAAAATTTAACTTACATCCATTCATTTTCTTTCAGTCTACAGTTCCACTTTAACTGGGAACAACTATTGCTTTTTAGTCTTTTGTGCCAACGTCCAAAGAATCTGAGCTCCAGGATCATGGATTAAGCTTTTATTACACCTGAGCAACGCTGGGCTATACTGCTAGTTTATAATGTGGGTCTCATACATTGACACCCACACACACACATACATACGCATGGTCACGCGGCGTCTACGTGACAGTCGTAGTTCCCGCCAAAAACGAAGCCTTTAAAAACCGGAAATAGCACGTGATACAGCAGTTAGGATTTCGTCCCGGGGCGAGGGCAGACAAGAACAGACATGCTTCCCTAACTCATACAAACACACGCGCACTAATTGCGGGTAGCAGTTAGTGGCGCAAATATTTTTTTATTCTCTTAATTTTCTTCTCTGACATTAACTTTCATTGAAACCGGACTCTACAACTTCTTATGCATGCTTTCTCAACCCTATGTAACCTTTTTCAATATATTGTTTTTCCGTTTACTTTCGCCTTCTTGTTCATTCATAAATCTTGCTTCAAACCTTAACGAATGTTACGTCGAGTCGACCGTTAAAATATAAATTAGTAAGTGGACGCCTTCATCCACTACAATAATAACGAAAACAAGCTCAAATGTAGTTATTAATGCAAAGACAGCTGCAAAACTACAACTAATAAAAAGAATATCCAAGATACAAAAGACAATTTAACATTAACAAAGACTGCTTTGGAAAAGTAGGAAAACTTTTAGGGGAATCATGCTGCAAGGTTAATTTGGAATAATTTCTCTGTTGGATTTCACCTGGCACAAGGCCATTTCCAAAAGAAACTTGCTATTCAAATCCTTACAACCCACCATTATTTTTTTAGGTATTGAAAATTAAACAAGCAAAAACAAAGTGAAATAAATGAAATTGACAAAATATGAATTGCAACGATACTCTGTATTAAAAAATATTTAATAAGAATACTTTAATTTAGATGTTCAATAATATGTGAAATTGGTTGTTTGAAATTGTCTCCCATAGACTGTGTGAGAATTATTGTTATGGATTTTAACGTAAGTCTGAATGTTCATTCCTGTTAAAAGAATTTTCAGCATGTTAAGAAAATTATGTAAGAAAATGTTAAAAAATTGTTCAGATCTGACAGTTCATAAATAATGTTCATGGTGTAGTTGTGCAAAAGATAGAGTTTGAATATCTGAGTGAGTTGGACTTTTGCCTTGTTGAGTTTTGACATGATGTGTACTTAAGAAATGTCAGTGCCAACTGTCTGAAAATACGTGGCAAATTGTATATATAGGGGTTCAAACACCCTCACAATTTGGTGGTAAAAATGTAGTTCACTTACCTTGATTTTGATTGGCTAACTCAGCCCAATCAGCAAACAGCTTGCATTTATTCAAATATACAATGAATACATACAATTGCGTGATTGCGTGTGTGATTCCACAAACTACCTGTTTACACATCAATTATTTATTAACTATGTTAACTATTAACTAGTAAATAAATCCACTGCGAAAAATTTAATTTAGAATGAAATAGATATATAAAATGACCACAATGGGAATAATAAAACCGTACATTATTCAGACGGACCATTGTCCCCATCTTGTTTGCCATTTTTCCGGCCTTCTTCAGGTGCTAGTAATTTTGAACTGAATCTTTATTATGATCACTGGGGTATATCATCATCATCTTTCTTTGTGCGAGGCCACTTTAGGCAATCATGAGTTATCTCCCTCTAACCCGACTCTCTAAATTACTTGTTCACCACTGCTGTATTGAACTCACAACTTTTGGGGTCAAGTTACTGGAACTAACCCAACGCCTATATCCACAGGGCCATTCTTGAGGATATGAACTAACCAACGCCTATATCCACAGGGCCATTCTTGAGGATATGAACTAACCAACGCCTATATCCACAGGGCCATTCTTGAGGATATGAACAACCAAATTACTAGGACTTATAGACCTAAAGTTCAGTAACCATTCCTTTACCATATTGCAATTTTTGATGTTAATAGTTTTCTCTAGTATTTTTTAACAGAGCTTATATTGAAATTTTTTACCCTAACGATTTTCTCTGGCACTCTGTATTACTGGTTCCCATCTTGTATTCATCTCTATGCCTGATCAGCTGAGGACATTTTTTTTAGCATAGCATATACGCTGATTCCTTAAGTTTATGTAGTTTCCAGTGGCGTTTTTTTTTCTATATATTATATCAATTTCATCCCATGGCGGGGGTGATCCCTTTTCTCACACCATATGTGGTTAGCTAATCCTGATTTTTCTATTTCCTCTCATATTATGGCCTTTCGATGTTCTTGTAGCCTTACCTTAAGGAGGCCACCTGTTTCTCCTTCATATTTCCTTCCACAGTACATGGAATGTCTTACACACAATCCTTAGTCATGTCCTCCTCTGTTGGGATTCTTACTTGGGAGTGGTACCTGCAAAGTGTAGAACCACTTCTGAAGATCGTCTTGATGTTATATAGACCAGAGATAATTTCTATTTTTCCCGATAAACTCTTTACATAGACACAGACCGAGGCTGTTTTCTGTAAGTTATTCGTCGTTGTTGTCATGTACCCTAGATACATTGTAGAGCACTGCTTATACTCATCAATTCCTCTCAGAAAACAACAAATTATTCAGAAATAACAACACCATTAAACATACTACTACACAACGAGACACACTGGTTATTTGGAATGTCGCAAAAGAGGCCTCAGAGTTTATAGGGCAGCTCCTTCAGTTAGAGGTAGAAGTGAGAGTCACAAAGGAATTTGCCAATGAAGGAATGGCAATAGAGGCTATGAGGACATTCCTCAAACTAACTCAACTGAGGGATGAGACCCTCCGGAGATTTGGGGTCTAGGGCAAAGAAGCTGGCCAGAATAGCATCCCCCGAAATGGTGCACACAAATATAGCGACGGAAGCCCAGTTTGCCTATTTGTACATAGAATCACTCAGTGAGGAATGTATTTGCCACTATGTACTAAAGTAGGGACCATTGAACTTATCAGCTGCGATAACCTTAGCAAAGAACAACACTAGAGTCTGACAGAGGGATTGGAGCAAAGATGAAGGGCAGAGTTCAAGACATGATGCAAGCAGACAGAAAGGCGGTTTTCGATGATCAATCATGTCTCTTTCGAGATATGCTCACCCAAAGCGTGTATCACGTATGGCACTTAACTGGCTGATCACTGGGGAGCAGTACTTTACTGGTTGTTATTGCAGTCGTAGTGTGGAAAATAAGAAAATACAGAGAGAAATGAAATAACGAGGTCTCAGTGAATGTACATCAGACGGAGAGGAGAAGACCATGTAGCGATCCATATCTGAACAGAACACATCCATCAGAAGAAGATGAGATCCAATTGAACCTGATCACAGAAGCTGAACAAGAACCGACTCCTATCAGAAGGTCACTAAAACATCCCCTTGCAGAGAGGAGGTTGGTAACAAAAAAGAAAAAAATACTTCTCTTATTCATATTTTTTCAGGTGTTAGTGTGGTTACATATGTGTCTCTTAGAGATTATTTCAGTGGCATTAACGCCTTGCATGGGGAAAATGCATCACACAAGTTTTTAATCATTTTCCCCATGCAAGGCGTTAACGCCACTGATGAGCAGGGGGGGCTACATAATAAAAGATTAGATTGGAGGAGAGTAAAGAGAAAGAGTGTCAAAGAAGGGAGCAAGAGAAGGACGAGAATACAAATGTGATGACAGTTTCAAAGGTAGAGAGAAAGGAAAAGATATACAGGGTGATGTAGAAAGAACTGCAATCAAGTGGTTAAGAGATGAATATTGATATTGCATTTAAATTCCTGGAGGTTGTTACTATCAGAAAAGCAAGAATATGGAAGAGAATTCCACAGGCGGGAAGTGCGAGAAAAGAAGTTGCAGGAGTAGAATTGTCATCTGCATTTGGTTGATCTAACTGTGAATGTGTGGGATCCAGTTACCATCCTTGTTGCACAAGTAAACTCCTGTGGCAGGGGCACCAGTGACTTAAGTTTGTCGGAGCAGAAGCCATGAAAATATTTATGAAACAGACATAGGAAAGCAACATTCCATCAGCGAGAAAGCAGCTGGAGTCGAGCTGGCAAGTCGGTAGTTACCACATTATTGATTCTCCTTTGGAGCCTGTCAAGAACACTGAGATGAACAGTGGAGGCACCTGACCACATATGACAACAGTATTCTGTACACAGACGAATGGTTGATTTGAATATACATAATAAACATATACATAATAACATGAGGCTCATCCCTTGTTCCCTGTTTAGGATGTGGTTTCTGGCTTTCATTTTCCAATCTTCGCACTTTTTTTTTTTTTCAATTGGAGTAGATAGATCTATCTATCGTCTGGTTCACACTCCACCCACGTCTATTGAACAGGTTAAGAGGCTCATCCCTTGTTGCTGTTTAGGATGTGGTTTCTGCTTTCTCTTTTCCAATCTTTTCACTATTATGTAGCCCCCAGCACATCAGTGGTGTTACCGCCTTGCTCGGGGTGATACGATTAAAAAAAATATACATAACAACATACAAGAAGACGAAAGGACCTTTTGTTATTCCTGTTAAAAGGGGTGTGAGCCCTAAGTTTTAATAAAGAGAATTTGCCACATGAAAAATAAGAAAGAAAAAATAAGGAAAAAGTCAATGTTATTGCATGGAATTAAAGAAAGGATATTTTTACATTTTTGCATGGAATTAAAATAAAGGACATTTTTGCATTTATGCATGGAAATTGTTTGGTTAAATTCAATAAAAGTAAGCAATAAAGTTTTGTTGACACAGTTACAAGTGTACAAAATGAGAGCCCAATCTCAACGAAAAGTAAAAATTCAAAATATCATGAAATATTAACTTTATGTCTATAGAGATATTTAGGTTTCCACTTGATTATAGATCAGAAATCAGATCACACCAGAGATTTCAAAGTGGAACGATCTCTCTAACATTGATTTTTTGAGTTACATTCTCAAAACACTGAAATTCTCAGATTTTAGGGACAATCTTGTTTTACTCTGACTTGCTTCTCTGGTGTTGAATGTTTTGCTTGTGTTTCAACAAATGATTTTAATCTATTAATGCATACTTGGTTTTCCTCTCTGGCAAACTTCTGGTTTAAATTTGTTTCACTAGAATTCTCTTCATTTTGTGTATACATAGTGCAATCTGTGTAGTAACATGAGCTTTTTAAAAGATGCATTTTGGGAAGATTTAATTCCACAGATTTAAGAGCGCAATGGCTTATCTTGAGTGTGAGTTAGCATGTGTGTTTTTAGATTTGAATTCTGTGAACAACGAAATCCACAGATTTCACAATAGAATGGTTTCTCTCCTGTGTGTGTATACATGTGTTTCTTGAGAGATGCATTATGTGAACATCTATAACCACAAATTTCACAGTGGAATGGCTTCTCTCCAGTGTGAATAAATATGTGACTTTTGAGATTTCCCTTCCGGGCAAATTTCAGTCCACAAATTTCACAATGAAAACTTTTTATTCCAGTGTGAGTAAACATATGTCTTTTGAGATTTTCCTTCTGGTAACACTGAAATCCACAGATTTCACAGTGGAATGGTTTCTCTCCAGTGTGTTTTAACATGTGAGTTTTGAGAGTTGAATTACGGCAACACTTGAATCCACAAATTTCACAATGGAATGGTTTTTCTCCAGTGTGTATTAACTTGTGATTTTTAAGATGACAACTCAGGGAAAATTTCAATCCACAGAATTCACAGTGGAAACGTTTTTCTCCAGTGTGTTTCAACATGTGTGTTTTCAGGCTAGAATTCTGGGAACATTTATACCCACAAATTTCACAGTGAAATGGTTTCTCTCCAAGGTGTTGTAACTTGTGTTTTTTGAGAGATGAATTGCGGAAAAATTTA
>JBBBDQ010002243.1:160000-167500 GCA_037127315.1 Ascarosepion bandense
TATATATATGTATATGTATGTATGTATATATATATATGTATTTGTATATAAGTATATATATATAAGTTTTTGTATGTATGTATATATATATATATATGTAAATGTATGTATGCATATATATCTGTATATATATGTATATATATAGAAATATAAGTATATGTATATATATGTGTAATTGCATGTACATATATATATATATACATATATGTACATGTATGTATATATATATGTATATGTATGTATATATATGTGTATGTATATATATATATGTATATGTATGTATATATATGTGTATGTACATATATATGTATATATGTATATGTATGTATATATATGTGTCTGTATATAGATATGTATATTTATATATATGTATATATGTATATGTATGTATATATATGCGCAGGTATATATATTTGTATATTTATATATATGTATATATGTATGTGTATGTATATATATATATGTATATGTATGTATATCTATGTGTTTGTATATATATATGTATATGAATATATACATATATATGTGTATATATGTACATCTATATATATGTGTATGAATATATATGTATATGTATGTATACATATATGTACATGAGTATATATATGTATATGTATGTATATATATATATATGTATATATATGTATATATATGGATATGAATGTATGTATATATATGTTTGTGTATATATATATAAATGCATGTAAGTATATATATATGTATGTGCATCTATGTATATGTATATATGTATGTTTATATATATATATATGTATGTATGTATGTATGTATATATGTGTATATATATATGTATATGTATCTATGTATATTTATACATGTATATATGTATGCATATACATGTATGTATATATGTACGTATATATATGTATATGTATCTATGTATATTTATACATGTATATATGTATGCATATACATGTATGTATATATGTACGTATATATGTATGTATATATGTATGCATGTATATATGTATGTTTATAGATATATATATATGTATATATGTATGAATGTATATACATATGTATATATATATATATGTAGGTATGTATATATGTACGTAGGCATGTATATGTGTAAGTATATATATAATTATGCATATATATGTATGTATATATGTATATACATATGTATGTATACATATATGTATGTATATATATATATGTATGTATTTATACATGTATCTATATATGTATATACATATATGTAAGTATATATATGTATGTATACATATATGTATTTGAATATATACATATAGAATGTATATATACATATATACATATATAAATATGTATATACACATGTATATATATAATTATGTATATATATGTATGTATATATGTATATATGTATGTATGTATTTATATATGTATCTATATATGTATATACATATATGTAAGTATATATATGTATGTATACATATATGTATTTGAATATATACATATAGAATGTATATATACATATATACATATATAAATATGTATATACACATGTATATATACATATATACATACATGAACATGTATATGAATATAAATGTATATGTATGTATATATAGATGTACATGTATGTACACATGTACATGTACATATATGTATATATGTACATGTACACGAATGTATATATGTACATGTATGCATATATGTACATGTATATATATATATGTACATATAGATGTATATATATGTATGGATACATGTATCTGTATATATACATGTACATATATGTATATATATATACATGTATCTGTATGTATGTATATATATACATATATATACAGGTATGTATATATTTGGTTGCATATATGTACCTTTTTGTATGTATGTATATATACATGTATGTATGAATGTATATATGTGTATATATATTCATGTATGAATGTATATATATGTATATATATGCATGTATGAATGTATATATAGATGTATATATATGTATGTATGAATTTACATATATATATATGTATATATATGTATGTATGAATGTATATATATATATATGTATATATATGTATTTATGAATGTATATATATATATGTATATATATGTATGTATGAATGTATATATATATGTAGGTTTGAATGTATATATATGTATATATATACATGTACTTGTATGTATGTATATGTATGTATATATATACATGTACTTGAATGTTTGTATATATATCCATTTACTTGTATGTATATGTATGTATATATATACATGTACTTGAATGTATGTATATGTATGTATATATATATATATATGCATGTACTTGTATGTATGTATATGTATGTATATATATGCATGTACTTGTATGTATGCATATGTATGTATGTATACATGTACATGTATGCATGTATATGTATATATATATACATGTACATGTATGTATCTCTATGTATATATATACATGTACATGTATGGATGTATGTGTATGGACATATATATTAATGTCCATGTATATATGTATATGTATGTATATGTATGTGTATATATATACCTGTATTTATACATGTATATATATATACATGTATGTATGTACATGTATATATATGTACATGTATGTATATATGTACATATATGTATATATATACATGTACATATATGTATATATACATGTATATATATATATGTACATATATGTATGTATGTACATATATGGATATATATACATGTACATGTATGTCTATATAAATGTATGTATATATATGTATATATATATACATCTATATATATATATATATATATACGTATGTATATATACATGTACATATACATATATGTCCATGTATGTATATATATATATATATATATATATGTCCATGTATGTATATATATATATATATATATATATATATATATATATATGTCCATGTATGTATATATATATATGTCCATGTATATATACATATATACATGTCCATGTATGTGTATATATATATATACACATGTGTGTATGTATACATATATATGTGTGTATGTATACATATATGTATGTGTATGTATACATATATGAATATGTATGTATATGTATGTGTGTGTATATATATATATATATAGAGAGAGAGAGAGAGAGAGAAAATTTTCAAATTTCAAATGTGTCAGATGTACATTTCGACATAGGATCTCTACTAGAGGCTTTACATCATCGTAGCTACGATTGTTTTTCCAAATGGCGAAGGCTCTGAATTAGAGTGTAGAGGTGTTTTTGGTTAACAACGGTCACAAAGTGGAAAAGGACAGAGCTGATAGTCGCGAGGTTACAGGCTGTTGAAATGGAATATTCAAGAAGGGGTGGAATAGTAGTTCATTTTTTATAAAAATTGAGAATTAATGTGTTAAATTACATTTTAAAGTTAAGATTTTGAGCTGTTTGAAGAGGTTTATGTAGGTGAGAAGTAATGTGTTTCAATATAAGATTTAAAAAATTTTTTAAAGTTTATTTGATTAAACCTTTTATGTAGGAGTGAGTTAAATGCAAATTACAGGAAGTTATCAGTTTCAAAATTATTAGATATAAATTATTAGAGAAAAATATTAGAGAAAATATGTATATACATGTTTGTGTTAACCAAGGAAAAAGGGGTTTAGTAAAAGAATCCATAAAGGATATATAAAGGAGCTTCAGATAGGAAGGTAGGGGGTTGAAATACTTTTTATGGTTAACGTTAGGGTAAAATTAATATTAAAACTTAAATTGAATCCTTTTAATTTATATTCTAACATGTAGTTAAAGGGGATTTAAATTCTAAATTTAAGCATTCGATTAATTTCCCCTGTGGCGGCACTTACTGATAAATTCCCTCCTAAGATTCACGAGCTGGTGTTGGTGGGGGTATTTTAATCTTGAAATATTTTTCCAGTACACATAGACAACACCTATCATGAAAATTCCTCGGAATACGGGTTGAACCTATCAGTTTCCAGCTAATTTCAGCCCTTCATCTTTCATTTTCCAGAATGTCTGCGAAAGGGCTGTCTGGTACCTCTGACCGGGGTTCGAGAAGGAGTACCTGTGGTTATACAGTCTTTGTTTGAAAGGACTGGTGGACATACCGATACAGGTCTGGAAGTCGTTTTTTGCAACAAATCCAACACAAATAAACGGTCTTTTCAACTGGATAATTCTCATTTCTAAATAAATCACCAGAGGATGAAGCCAAAACATAATGGGCTGTATATATATATATGTATATATATATACATGCATGTATATGTATATATATATGTATGTATATGTATATATATATATATATGTATGTACATGTATATATATGTATGTATATGTATATATGTATATATATATGTATGTATATGTATATATGTAAATATATGTATGTGTGTATGTAGATGTATATATATGTATGTGTATGTATATATGTGTATATGTATATATATATATATATATATGTATATATATATATATATATATATATGTATATGTATATATATATATATATATATATATATACATATATATATATATGTATATATGAAAAGTGTATGTATATAATTAAATATATCAATATATATATATATGCAATTTGTTATATATATTATATTGTGTACATATATATGACTGGTACTTATTTAAAAGCGCTCAAAATCAGTGATAGAGCAGACATATTCATATAGATAGATTTGAGTTTGTAACCCTGGGTTTCACAATTTATACCAAATGAATAAAAAAACAAAAATCACACGTCTCTGCCATAGTAAAATTAATCATTAATAAACACTAACAAACATTACAAATTAGAATTTCTACCATTTAAATATACGCAACCACAAAAATAATAAAACAAGCCAATGACTGACTTTAAAACAAAAATAACAATACATCCTTAAATTAAAATAATAGCGATTCCTACCTACCATAATTATAAAAAGAACCCATTAATGTGTATGTTTATGCAAGCCACAGTGACCGAACGCGCGTGCATGTGTGTGTCTGTGTCCTTGCACACGTTGATCGGTGTTAAAATCTATATATATATATATATATATATATATATATATTAAAAAAGGATTAATTCAAAGATGTTGAATGGCCATTTCGATATGACGATCCCCACGGGGAGCGACACATCACCTCAGCAACAGAAAAAAACCTTTCAGAAACTCTTTTTTTTTTCTGTTGCTGAGGTGATGTGTCGCTCCCCGTGGGGATCGTCATATCGAAATGGCCATTCAACATCTTTGAATTAATCCTTTTTTAATATATATATTTGCTCTGTAATATTTTATTACATGGAGCTCTCTTCCTGTATCATTTTTTAATATTAAAATAAATTTTTAATATTAATTAGGATCGGGTTTTTTGGAATTTACCTTCCTGCTTTTTTCCCTTGGATTGAAGTATCTGAATTAAAATATATATATATATATATATATATATATATATATATATATATATGTCTGCATCTGCCGTGATGACAGATTTCCCCCACTTTAACAAAATACACAAATATAACCAATTTTTGTAAAAAGTTAATCAGTTTGTCTGACGATCGTAAAAGCGTGAAACCCACACTTACAAACACACACCTATATATATATATGTGTATATATATGTGTCCATATATATGTGTATGTATATATACGTGCATGCATATATATATATATATATGTGTATATACATATATATATATGCATATATATGTTTACGTATATATATGCATATGTAAATATGTATATATATATATATATGTATGTATGTATATATATATATGTATGTATATATGTATGTATATATATATGTATGTATATATGTATGTATATATATATATGTATGTATGTATGTATATATATATGTATGTATGTATGTATGTATATATATATATATATGTATGTATGTATGAATATATATATATATGTATGTATGTATATATATATATGTATGTATGTATATATATATATATGTATGTATATATGGATATGTATATATATGTATGTATATATATATGTATATATATATATATATATATATATATATATATATATATATATATATGTACCTACATATATGGACATGTATATATATATGGATATGTATGTATATATATATATATATATATACATATGGATATGTATATATATTTGGATATGTATGTATATATACATATATGGTTATGTATATATAGATGAAATATGCATGTATATATATATATATATGTATATATATATATATATGGATATGTATATATATGTGTATATATAGGTATATGTATATATATATATATATATATATATATATATATATAGATATGATATGTATGTATATATATATATATATGGATATGTATGTATATGTCTATGGATATGTATATATATATATATATATATGGACATGTTTATATATATGTATATATATATGTATATTTTCATAAATATATATGTGTATTTATGTGGATATGTATATATATATATATATGTACATATATATATATACGTGTATATATATGTGTATGTACATATATTTATATATCTGTATATCTATGTATATATATATGTATATACATATCCACATGTATATATATATATATATATGTATATATATATATATATACATATATGGATGTATATATATACGTCTATATATGTATTTATATATTTATATATATAAATACTACCTTTGCAAAATTTACAAAACCATCAATATATCTACAATATGTTGATGATATCCTAGTATTAAATAAAAATGCCGATGAAATCTTACAACTTCAAAAACAGTTTCAAAATATCTGTTTTAAAATTCACTTATGAACTTAGCAAAGATAACAAAATTCCTTTACTTGATATATTAATTAACACTAACAACAATAAATTTTTCCAACTACATAGTTGATGAACAAATACGTTATTTTCTTAAAAAGCTTAACATGGAAAAAACAACACATGATACTAACCCAACCAATCCTAAACATATCACTCTCTTATACTGTAGCCAGATGCACTCCAACTACCAACTAGATGAAAACATCCTAAAAAAACTCATAAATACTAATATTTCTCCGACAGACTCTAACAAAAGAATTAAGTTTATTATATATTACACTAAATCCACTACATCTAATTCATTCATCCGCAACGAATCTTCCCCCACCGTTAGTGATTTGCAAAAAACCAATGTAGTATATAAATTCATATGTCCATTTAGAGAATGTATCTCTAACAACCTCAATAATATCTACATTGGCAACACCACAAATTCGCTCTCACGGCGTCTGACGTTGCACTTAAATAAAAATTCAAATATATTCCGTCATTTAGAACAACACGGTTATCAACGCACACTTCTGAGAAAAACTCTTGTTGATAACACGTACATACTTAAACAAGAAAATAACAAACAGAAACTAAAAATCCTCGAAGCAATCTACATAAAACAATTTAAACCTGGTTTGAATACAATCAATTTTGATATTTCCAATAACGTACTCAAAAGTCTGTAATCAGACCAGGGACCACAACACCACTATTTTGTCACTGTCTTCGGCCATC
>JBBBDQ010002243.1:175000-521924 GCA_037127315.1 Ascarosepion bandense
AGAAAATTTAGTAAATTTATTTATTTAGAATTAGAAAAAAATAATGTGATGCTCATTGTTTTTTTGCTTGTTACACAAATAGCTTTACTGTTATTTTTACGTACAATAAGACACCACCAGGTTTCAACAAGGTTAGGTCAAATGTCCTGACCTTTTACGTTCACTCCTGCCGAAAGCACGCTTTTTTTAAATTGTCATCTTAAAGCACGAGTAAAGTTGTAAACAAATATACGAAGGATCAAACAAATGGACTTACGATCTAAAAATTAGGTTTACTTTTATGTTTTTAAAAATAAATTATTTTTATGTTTTTAAAAAAATAAATTATTTTTTACAAAAAAAAAAAAAGAACAAAAACTTCTAATAACATAATATTCTAACATAATATTCTTATTTGATAGCCTTTTATTAAATTTAGAAAATGAATTTTTATTTCATAGGATGTGCGTTTCTTTAGTGTATTGGATATCGGCTCAGAACGAGAAATCAGGAGGCCGAGTTCGAAGTCCAGCTGAATTCATTGCATTCACTTCGCAAATACCCTTTGGGAAAGGTATTAATCCGTCTCTTCCTTCCAGTTATGGGTTAAATAACAGGACAGATTGGGTTCTATAGCCTTGGTCGGCAACCAATCTACCGCAAAAACTTAAAGCAGTAGCAACCTACTGCGGGATAATCTTCTGCCCAGTCAGTAATGTCTCTTTCGGGACATGATCGTCCAAGCGTGTATCACGTATGGCACTTAACTGCCTGAGGACTTGAAAACTATAAAATGGAAATTAATTAAATGGAAATTAATTAAAAACAACTTAATTATACTTTTAAGTTTACTTCATTGTAGAGGATTTTTAAGTCCTTTACGATTTATTACGATTCGTCCAACACACGATTCAAGAAAAATAAAGACAACTTCAATTTGTAACTAATAATTTAAAGTATATATTCAATAGATACAGCCTTAAGCAAGGCATGTAACAGTAGTCTACATAGAGTAGGAGGAAAAAGTTGTTCCCCTTTGTTTGACTGTTGATCAAAGCCAATTAAATGAAGAAAGGTTTTTCTTGTGCTGAAAAGATTTGTTATAATTGTTAGAAAGGTTTTCATGTAAAAATGGAGAATACAATTATTTCGAATGTAATTGTAAGTTATACAAATTTTGGTCAAGAGTTCAAAAGAAGTTCTTGGCGAAAATGTTCAGAGTGAAAACAATGTTCTGTGTCTGTGTGTGCGTTAAGAAATGTTTGAGTAGAAATTACATTCGTTCGGCAGTCTGTTCGTCTACTGGCTAATTTGCGAAAAGTAGCCGTATATAACGATGAAAAGTGGCTCAAAATGAAGCGCGGGAAAAAAATAATTTTACATCAAAAATATGTGATTTGCTCTTCTCAGTTCAAAACTAAATGGTAAATTTTTGTTTTGTTCCCCGAAGGCCTTTACCTCTGCAAATCTTTCCAAAACATCCTTATTTCCGTGCATAAGTAACTACTGAACTCAAATCGGTAATTGTTTATTAACGAAACCTACATTTTTTCAAGTTTACAACCAGAAAAATATCAAACTTCTTTTCGCTGTTTATCTCACCCACCCACCCCCTAACCACGGTTTGGCCTCGAAGGAATTTGTCCTTGAAGGGTTTGGCAGAGGTGTATGCCACATACATCTTTCCCATAATCCTTTACCGGCTGTCTGTACTTCCAGTTTGTGACGAGCGTGAGAAGGCGATCGAAAGTTTGTTAGTCTCCCTTCTGTGAAGAGGACGCAAACATCACGTCAACAAACGTGTCAACGTCCGTGTCATGAGGGCGATTCACAAGCTCCCTTCAAGGGTGGTTTTTCTCAGTCGTGCGTTATTGGAAGACTCATTGCTGACGGGGATAGTGAGGGACATCCATTTTCTGGAGTGAAGTGAATGGTGTTTCTGTCGCTACTGGCCACGGCTCGAATGGTGATCTGGACGACGTGACTAGAGGAGGTCTTGTGGGGTGGTTGTCTTTCACATCAGCAAAAGGTAGATAAATGTGGCGAGTTTGGTTCGCGTGACCGGCGCTAGCCTTGATTTTCTCTTTCAGATCTACTAATCCCATCGGGTGGGTTCTTTTGGAACCCTCCCCTGGTTAAGGTAAGTCCCTTTCTGTGTACCTAGTTAATGTGAGTGAGTGTGTTCCCCGGTCTGTTCTCGGCACTGTCTCTTTTGTTATGATCCAGTTCGAGATTCCCAGTTTTTCCCTCTTTTTATTTTGTCCCGTTTGATCTCGTCTGGTTCTTTTTTTTTTAAATCATATCACCCCGAGCAAGGCGGTAACGCCACTGATGAGCAGGGGGCTACATAGGAGTGAAAAGATTGGAAAAGAGAAAGCCGGAAACAACATCCTAAGCAGGGAACAAGAGATGAGCCTCTTCACCTGTTCAATAGAATGGGTGGAGTGTGAACCGGGCGATAGTTTAGTCTATCTACTTCAATTAAAAAAAAAAAAGTGATATATAGGTATATTTTCCCCTGTCCATGTTATTTTCTCCTCTCCATTCCCGGTAGAAAGAGAGATGCTTGATTTTGTCCTTTGCGCAGAATACAGCAGCCTCTTTGTTTTATGGGTGGGTTGGGTCCAACTAACATCATGTCTTTAGTTTGTATTTTGAGTTGAAAATTTTTGTTTAGGAGAATTGTTGTCATTCCCCTCCCCCTCATGTCATTTCATGTTGAATTTTTATGTATATTTTTGTATTTATTGTACATTGTAAAATTTTTATGTTCATTTGGGTTGTTTGTAGGTCCCCAGAATGTTTTGCGGTATTTTGGTATATGAAAGATTGAATGTTGATGGATAAGTTCTTGTGGTGACTGAGAAAAATTGTAACGTATGTTTGGGTCATGAATCGGATTAGCTAGGTATAGGATAGTTAGTGTGGACCATCCTGAGCTTTTTTCCCCTCCCCATTTTGGCTTTGTGCCGTAACTGTAAATATTCTCCCAGAGTGAGACCCTAACCATTGCACTCCGGTACGGCTGACCTCTGCGATCGCCCCAAATCTGACTGAATCGGAAAATCTTAATTCTAAACAATTTGTATCTTTATGACATGACATTTTCAAAAAAATAAAGCAAAAATTAAAGCAAAAAAAGGGAAAGAAAGGGAGGTAATCACTTCTGTCAAGTGTTTTTCTTCTATGTGCATTGTTTGTTTTTTAATCAAATTCATTTTAAACAACACATTTGATTACATTTATCATTTTATTTCCCTATAGAAATGCTTAAAACATTTATTTGATGAAAATGACAGCCTTGCTTTCTGATTATTTAGTTGTCCCTCCCAGTAAGGGCAACATGTGACACAATGGTTTCTGGTCAAACAACGTAACTTCCAAAAGAGTTTCACAAATTACTTCCGCATGACGACCTTGACATTATTAAGTTCGATCAAATAGTAATTTACAATAAATTACTTTAATAAATGATGTATTTCCATTAGTACATATGGATGTAAAGTTTTCTAATGAATTTATCCTTTTTACAAAACTCTGATTTTGTAGTTCGTCTTTCTTACCCAATTCTTTTTTTGTTCCCGTTACACTTGTTGGATAATTACCTGTGGTAGTGAATTCACATACGTCATATATAAACCGAGCATTTTTTAGGGGTAAATTTTATACTTACCTGATGTAGGAGAAACGGTGATCAGCAAGACCGTTCTCCCAGAGTGAGGCCCTAACCATTGCACTCCGGTACGGCTGACCTCTGCGATCGCCCCAAATGTGGGTGACTCGGACATGCTATTTCTAAGTGTGGGGTCTGCGTCCGCGCTCACCCCGATAATCAAACGCAAAGACAGGAAAACTTTAAAATCCATTGTTTCTTTCTTTTTTCGTTTTCTTTTAAATGCAACGCAAATAAATTCATTGAGATTAATTAGCTGATAGAATATAAAGAAGACAACTATTTCCTGATTAATTTATTCATTGTTTTTAGAAATCACCTAATAGTGAATTCGCGTACGAAGTGTTTTCCGTTAGAATTCCAAACTTACTTTTGTGGTGGGTCAAGGTTTAATGTTTGAGCCTGAACAAGTGCGCATGTGCCAATTTTTCGAGATATTTTTTACCCTTTCCACATGCGCACTTGTTCAGGCTCAAACATTAAACCTTGACCTTTCTGTCACATCAACGTCATAGAGGAAGACTAGGTAAATACTATACTTTCTTCTGCATCTGTGTTCACATTAGTAATGTGGCCGACTCGAGCATACTATTTCTAAGTGTGGGGTCAGCATCCACGCTCACTCCAATAACCAAATACAAAATCAGGATTCAGTAAGCATTGTATTTTTTCCTTTGCTTAATCCTTTTAGGTAAGGCAATAAATCCACTAAGATAAAAAAAAAATAACGATTGAAATTGCGTTTCAACTTTTCAAGCCCAAAAACTGGACTGGAAAGCAATGAGCTGGAAGAGATTTCCACTAGCAAGAAATGTGAAAAATGAAATTGCAGGTATAGATAAAGATACGGCCAGTATAGAACATATACTGGAAATGCTTTATTTTATTTTGCGATAAAGATACGGCCATTATAGAACATATACTGGAAATGCTTTATTTTATTTTGCGATAAAGATACGGCCATTATAGAACATATACTGGAAATGCTTTATTTTATTTTGCGATAAAGATACGGCCATTATAGAACATATACTGGAAATGCTTTATTTTATTTTGCGATAAAGATACGGCCATTATAGAACATATACTGGAAATGCTTTATTTTATTTTGCGATAAAGATACGGCCATTATAGAACATATACTGGAAATGCTTTATTTTATTTTGCGATAAAGATACGGCCATTATAGAACATATACTGGAAATGCTTTATTTTATTTTGCGATAAAGATACGGCCATTATAGAACATATCCTTATATTAAAAACTGGAAATACCTCCACTCATTTTCGATAACTAACTTTTAAACTGAATTTTTAAAAATAAAGAAGTTTTCCTAAAACTTTTATTTTGGTTTTTAATTGAAAGCTAAATTATCAAATTTACTATTTTTAGTAAGCAAGATACCCTGGTTTATTTCAAACAGAAATTATATTGATTGGAATATAAAATTTTGAGATCTTTCAATTCTTCTGCCATTTTTGAGTGATCAACATATTTCTAAACAAAATTTAATTCTCGGTTTTAAAAACCTTGCCAAAATAAAATATACATCTGCGACACATCATTTTCAGAAAATTACCAAATTTAAAGTTAAATAAATCCGATTTGCACAAGTATTACTTATTTATAGTATGACATTTAGAATAAAACTATTTCTTAAACACAGTTTATCTTTCTGACCTTTCCCCGTGTTTAACAGGTGATTACAGATGCGAGAAAAGGTAAGTGTATGGCGACTTGATGTGCGTTGTGGTGCATTGAATATCGGCTCGGTACGAGAAATCGGAGAGCCGAGTTCAAATTCCAGTTGAATTCATTGCATTCACTTACGCGCAAATACCCTTGGGAAAGGTATTAATCCGTCTCTTCCTTCCAGTTATGGGTTAAATAACAGGACAGATTGGTTTTATAGCCTTGGCTGGCAACCAATCTACCGCAGAAAGCAATGGCAACCTACTGCGGGATAATCTTCTGCCCAGTCAGTCATGTCTCTTTCGAGACATGATCGCCCAAGCGTGTTTCACGTATGGCACTTAACTGACTGATGGCGACTGGAATTGGCATAATTGTCCAATTTTTTTTCTGTAATGGGAAGAAAGCATGAAACACATGACTTTTTAATGTACACACAGAAATTACCACACAAAAGAAAATTTTAAATACACAAAATAATTTTTTTAAATCTTTAAAAAATCTGATAGCTCTGTGGAATCCACTTCGCAAAGTTAAAAAAATAAAAAGATATTTTCGACAATTTACATATCGCACACGTTGTGAGTCCAGATAAAAAAAAATTAAATAGTATAATACTTGTCTCAAAACAATAACCCATGTTTCTTAAACACAGATGCTGGATAAAGTTTGAATCTTGCGCTAGTCTTGTGGTGATACCGACTGAGCAAAGCGAGGGACCGGATGTTTGCACCCTCACAACCAGAAAGAAAATGACCAAAACTCATCGGTGCGCATCCGGATCAACGCAGATGTTCCAGATAAAAACTAAAAATTAATTAAATATCAAATTCCAGTTCGCGAGCCTACGCGAATTTTATTTATCGGCCAAGTGTGAATCCCCAAATGATCTGCTGCGATCCAAAAGACAAAATCAAAAGCCGATACAGAAAGCATCGCCAGACAGTCCCAGACAGACACACAGACAGACTCGAGAGAGGCGAGTGTAATTAGTATCTCCTTTGACTGAAGTCAAGCGAATTATTATGCTCTTCTCTCTTCCCTCTCCTCTTATCCTTCGCTGTCTCTAAACTACTTATCGACCAAAGGAGCGGATACATCAAAGTCATTCCTAATTTACAACGCTCCCATATTCATAAGCACAAATTCTCTTTTCAGTATTTATTGCCATGAACATTTTAACGTCCGTTGGACCCATACTTAAAGAATTACTTTAATTGTAAAAACCTTAATTGATATGTGTATATATAAAATGTTGTTTCTAAACTCAATTTGCTTTTCGTGTTTTATAATCCCTTTTTATAACTTATAGTAGACTATCTACAACGAGGCCAACTTCCGTTAATCTGCAACGACATACAACTACTCTCCACTAGAACGGATAACCCACTATAGTCTTCACTGATTGGTCAATAAATCAAAAGCACATGAGAACATGCCACAGAACATGTTTGGTTACATAGCCTGCCAGAAATTTCAACGGGCATTTTGATCCCATTTGTCTGTATATAAGGAAGGATCTTAGTGAGAACCTACATTTGATATAAGGAAGCAGGCATCCACGCATTTCGCCATGTAACAAATAGAAGAACAATCACCCACTTTATTCAGTGCAAACCTGAATCCTCAAGTGAAAAATTGACTTTTCAACTCTCACTCACTTTTATTTCAACTCTTACTCACGCAGTTTAATTCACTCGAAGGAATATTTAATCATACATTTTAAAGACATCTTTTTCCACACACACACATTTCACAACTATGAACTCTGGATCCAAATGACAAATTCTCATGAAAAATTTACGCAGATAACAATTTCACTTTCTACAAAATTGATGCTATTCTCTTCAGCAAATAAATTTCTATTTATCCATACAAGCAAGACAATTTTTCCTTCTGTTCGACCTTCTGATATTCTAAATGGTAAGAATGTCGATTGTGTTTGACACAAGGCCAACTTTATAAACTTCGCCGAGGCCCTTGATGATTTGTATTAAACCTTTCAATTTTCAATTAGTAAGTATACTCTTCCCTTAATAACTTAATAACCTAATGCCTATAAGTTTTAAAATATTTTTAAAATACTTTTGAAACTTTATAAATTACTATAATTAAAAAAATGAAAACAATTATTTTAAAATTTTATTATAAGTCGAAAAAATGATTTATTAAACCACTGAAAATCTTTTCTAATCAAATAATGTCATAGTTTTATTGCATTTTTATTTTACTATTAGGAGATTTTCATAAAAAGGCCAAATGGTTGAAAAAATAATAGATGATTTACATTCTCCAACGGGTTCAGCATTAAAATAATAAAACCTATTTTGCCTACTGTTGTGAGATTTTCCCCTTTTTATGGAATATTGGTCTCTCCTGACGTGTACATATGATCCTGCCTATACAGAGAACGCTAGGAGTTAAAGAGTAGACTTGAGAGTTGTTGGTTTCTGTTCACTTTGGATCGTATCGAGCTTTGCTTCGGTTTAGCTTTGTCGGGTCGAGTGGAGAGTTTTCGTTGGAGATCGTTTATTGTCGGGTTCGTTCGTGTTCGGAGAGTTTCGTTGGCGTCCGTGTATCGAGTCGGGTCGGTCGTGTTCGGTAGCGTTTCGAGGAAAGTTGTTGGCGATCATGATCCTCTGTCGACAGGCGGACAATGTCCGAGGCCGCGGAAAGGCCTGAGTTACCGGAGCCCTTCACAGAGGCGTACTGTGGAGGGAAGGAAGAGGAGTGGCAGGTGCCTAGCACCGAAGGGCGTTAATCGTCACTCACCCTGAGCGAAACCCAGCCGATGACTCCTGTGCGTCCGGATTCACCTGTTCCCTCCACCTCGGCGTGGAGTGCAGGGAAGGTAAAGAAAGATGAGGCGTATTACCAAAAGGCCAGGGAGAGGTTCGAAAAGTATGGAATGACTATATTGAATCCATTGCCAAATCTGCTGCTATGAAAGTGGGCTCCCTGTGCAGGGCCCGGAAATTTTTCCCACCTGAAACTATTCTGCACATATACAAATCTACCATCCGCCCGTGTATTGAATATTGCTGCCATATCTGGTCGGGTGCCCCTGCTGCTCTCCTTGGACTTCTTGACAAAATACAAAGGAGGATCTGTAACGTGGTTGATACTGACTTGGCAGACCGGCTGCAGCCGCTCTCACACCGGCGTGATGTAGCTTCCCTGTGCCTCTTCTACAAGTATTTTCATGGCTTCTGCTCCGATGAGCTTATATCACTGGTGCCGGGTAAGCAGGAATTTACACGAGATACTAGATTAGCAACTAGGTCCCACCCTTTTACAGTTAAACAAATAAGATGTAACCGTAAATTCTACTCCAACAGCTTCTTTTCTCGCGCTTCCCGCCTGTGGAACTCCCTTCCACAAGTCTGCTTTCCCGACAGTTACAATCTCCAGGTATTTAAATGTAGGGTCAATAGACACCTCCTATCAGTTATCACTTTGGTGCGAACCACTGGGGGCAACTTAAAAGTCTGGGAACACATTTCAACTGTAGAGAAGCTGTACCCAAACATTGTAATGTTCAGGAGCAAGACTCCTGAACTCAACAAAATGGCCAAGAAATGTGCAGGGAGGTTCCCCGTTTTGGTCCATCCCTCGCTATATAGGATCATAAAATTAACATATCCCACGGACGTCGGTGGAATTGTTTCAGACGGACGGATTACGTCCGATGTTGGTACAGTGTCCCTGGGACAATCCGTCGGGGTCCTATTCGCCAAAGATTTTCAACCCGTATGTGACTAGAGTAATTCTCTCTTTTTCTATTTGCAGGTCTAATTGACGTCTATCAAGATAGCCAGTATAAATGCGAGGGGCTTGAGGGATCGGGGTAAGGCAGCCCGCCTGCTTCGTAACCTCTTGTCCTTCGACGTGGATGTGGCCGCGATCCAAGAGACTCACTTTGTTTGCGTCGTCGATTCTTGTGTGCTGTCTAACGACTTTGTCTTCTATTCAGCCTATGGGAACCGGCAAGCCAAAGGTGTTTCTTTGCAGGTCAAGCGTACCCTGGACGCGAAGGTTGACCCTGTCCATGTCGGTGCCGAGGGCCGGTTGATCGTGGGCGATATTGCAACGAAAAGCAAGTGGTTTCGGCTGATTGCGGTTTATGCGCCCAATGATCAAGAGGAGCGCGTCGACTTTTTCCGTCTGTTGGAGCCCTTCCTGGTCGATTCCAAGTAACTAGTCCTAGTGGGGGACTGGAATGCCATCCTGGACCCCAAGTGGGATAGAGGGTGGGGCGCTAGCGGGAGGAGTGGTGATCGCAGCCTAGTCGATCTGATTGACGAATTTGGTCTCGTCGATAGATACCGGGTCGATCATCCGAGTGGGAGAATGTGGACGTGGACGCATAGTTGGCCTTCTGCCAAGGTATCTTCGTACCTTGATAGAATGTTAGTCAGAGAAGCCTAAATAGATTTCTTAGAATGTCCGACGTTCCACTGTTTAGGCTATACGGACGACAAACTTGTTTGTGCCCGTGTGGCGTTAGAATTTTGACCTAGAATGGCTGGTTATTCGAAGTTCAACCAGTCCTTACTGGACAGGCGGGACTTCCGGTGCCAGCTAATTAACTTAGTGCAGCGGGCGTTAACTGGGGGAGTCATCGGGAATAAGTGGTGGGAGCGCCTTAAGGATAGTATTAGGTCTTTCGCCACTCAATTCAGCCAACGGCTCAACCTAGATAAGGCTAAGAAGGCGAAGACACTTAGAGCTAATTTCCGATGGGTGGAGGCTGGTGGGGATCCCCTAGAGATAGCCTTAGCTAAGAAGGCTCTGGAGCGGTCGACTAGCAATCGTTACATGGGCCAAGTAATTAGACATAAGTTAAGCAAGATGTCTTCCGAAGCTGTGAACATGGGCGCGGATCCGCGAAGTACGAGACCCGGAGGGGCATACCCTTAGGTCGACTGATGACATGTGTGAAGCGTTTCGCCAGCATTTCGAACGCCGGTTTACCAAGGAGCCTGGTCTCTGCGAAGCAGAGTTTCGCAACTATTTGGCTGACTTCCCCCGGCTGATACGGCTAGTTGCGAGGGAGAGATTACGGAGAACGAAGTCTACGCGGCTTTGAAGACGGTCGGCAGAGGCAAGTCGCCAGGTTTGGATGGTTTGCCCTATGAATTGTACTTGAGGCTGTCGCACATTTTTGTCCCGATCTTGACTGTCGTGTTCAACAACTGGTTCCGGCAGGGGTCCATCCCCAACCGGTTCACCAGGGGTGTGGTCACGCTGTTGAGAAAAGGCAAGAACGTTGGGAGGGATTTAGATGATTACAGGCCCATAACTCTGCTAAATACAGAGTTAAAGATTTTGACCAAGATCCTGACGAATCGCTTGCAGCGAGTTGCCGAGTCTCTGTTGGGACTTGATCAGACTTGTGCTGTGAAGGGCCGAACAATTCAGAGCAACCTGCACTTGATCCGCACGATCCTAGAGGGTGTAAAAGACGACGATGAAGCTGCGCTGATCAATTTGGATCAATCAAAGGTATTTGATAGGGTTGACCATGGCTACCTGGCGGCTGTCCTGCAGGCTGCCGGATTCGAAACCGACTTCTGCCGCTGGATTAGTCTCCTGTATCGCTCCCCCACGGCTGTGGTGCAGGTGAACGGAAAGCTGTCGAGCGCTTTTGCGCTGTCTAGGTCGGTTCGACAGGGTTGTCCACTGTCGTCCTTACTTTGTCTTGGCGTTGGAGCCTCTCCTTCGCCGGCTAAGGGACAGGACGTGCAGTCCGGCCCTAGGTGGAATCGCTGTCCCTGGTGGTGCTCGATTCAGGGTTTCCGCGTACGCCGATGACGTAACGACTTTTGTGTCCTCCCGCAGGGACATAAGAGCGGTACAGAAGGCGCTTGAACGGTACGGACAGGTGACAGGGGCCAAGATTAACCGCGACAAGTCTTCCGGCTTGCGGTTAGGCGCCTGGAAGGGGATTCCCCTCCCGGGGCCCTTCGATTGGACGGACGAGCCGGTCCGCATTTTTGGAGTGTGGTTCGGTCCGGACTTGCAGTTGGAGAAGAATTGGTCTGATATACAGGCAAAGGTCGGCGCGTCGGTCGAAACTTGGCGTCGAAGGAGTCTCTCCTTAAACGGTCTGGCGGAGGTGTGTGCTATATACATCGTCCCCATGATCCTTTACCGGCTGTCTGTACTTCCACTTTGTGGCGGGCGTGAGGAGGCGATCGAGCGTCTGCTATTCTCCCTTCTGTGGAGAGGACGCAGACATCACGTCGACAAACTTGTCTGTTACCAACGTCCGTGTCATGGGGATCTGGGAATGCTGCACTTGGCGAGCCACAAACTCGCCTCGAGGTTGGTATTTCTCAGACGTGCGTTATTGGAAGACTCGTTGCTTACGGGGGTAGTGAGGGACGCGTTCCCTAGCCTTACTATCACTCCCCCGGTCTCGAGGCGCTGCAGCAAGCTTCGGGGGCAACCGGCTTTCATTCGCGAGTGCCGGAAGGCCTTGTGGGCCATTCCACGGTCTAGTGACCTTTCTCGGCCTAGGAGACACTTCCATCAGGGATTAGTGGCGGGTGTCGCGAAGGATCGATTGAGGGAGAAGCTAGGCATGATGGAGGAGGAGTATCGCTCTCATTGGTCTTGGGCCCCAGTATCGGATTGGCTCAGCAACTCTGAGTTTTCTCTGACCTGGCGATTGGCTCGGAATGGCTTGTCTCTCAATGACATTCGTTTCATAATGGGCCTGGCGGATTTGCCAGATTGTGAACGTTGCAACCTTGGTTTAAAGGAGACGTCTGCGCACGCCTTCTACCATTGTTCGCGCGTTCACTCGTTATGGGATCGTGTCGGGCGAGTTGACTGCTCGTATCGTGCAGCGAGAACTCGTACCCATTGATCGTGCTTACGCCAGTGACAATGTGTCGCCACCGTATTCTGGAGTGAAGCGAATGGTGTTTCTGTCGCTACTGGCCACGGCTCGAATGGTGATATGGACGACGCGATTGGAGGAAGTCTTGCGGGGCGCCCGTCTTTCGCATCAGGATCTAATCCGATATTTTGAGCATCAGCTCAAAATGAAGATTAGAACTGATTGGAAACGGTTGGCTCCGACAGAGTTCAGCAAAAGGTGGGTATATGTGGCGAGCCTGGTTCGCGTGACTGGGGCTAGCCTTGATTTTCTCTTTTAGATCTGGTAGTCACATCGGGCTGGATTCCTCTGGCTGGAACCCTCCCCTTGGTTAAGGGAAGTCCCTTCTTATGTACCTAGTTAATGTGAGTGGGTGTGTTTCCCGGCCTGTTCCCAGGCATTGTATCTTTTGTTATGGTCCAGTTCGAGATTCCCAGTTTCCGTATTTAATTTGGTCCCGTTTTGATCTCGTCTGAGCCAGTATTATTCTTTCCCCAGTCCAATTTATTTTCTCCTCTCCATTCCCGGTAGAAAGAGAGCCCCTTGATTTTGTCCTCTGGGCAGAATACATCGGCCTCTTTGTTTTGAGGGTGGATTGGGTCCAACTAACATATAGTTTGTGTTTCTATTTTAGTTTAAAAATCTTTTGTTTTGGGGTTTTGTGTCATGCCCCCCCCCTCATGTCATGTTAAAGTTTTAAATATATTTTTGTATTTATTGTAAATTGTGAAATTTTTATGTACATTTGGGGCGTTTTTAGGTCCTCGGTATGCTGTGTGGTATTTTGGTGCACGATAGGTACGAGTGTCGATGGACAAATTTTTATGGTGATTAAGAAAAATTGTAACGTATGTCTGGGTCGTGAATCGGATTAGCTTGGTATAAGATAAAATACTGTATGACCAACCTCAGTTTTTGTCCCCCTCCCTTTTCGGCCTTGTGCCATAACGGAGAACATATACTTATATTAAAAACTGGAAATACTTTATTTTATTTTGCAGCAAAGAAACGGCCAAAATTTAATATATGCTTACATCTAACAATTAAAACTGGAAATAAAACTAAAATTAATTTTCCAGCTCTGACCTTCTTTGCAAATTTCTCTGTTTAAACTTAAAATCTAAGTATCATATTGTGAAGATATGAGTCGTCCCCCTTAGACAGGCCCTCTCCAACAACATACATTATTAAACATATAATGATTCAAACAATGCTAAGCTAAGTACACGTATCTTTAAAAAAGCTGATATAGTTTTAAAAAGTTTATATTTAATAATTTGAAAAACAAACATTAGGCTTCAATTAGTCTATTGGGCACAGAGAAGTTTCTTGTGGCAAAAAAATCCTATCTAAAAATGGATGTGACCACCATAGTAACTACTGCTTAATACTTGTGTAAATAAGATTCATTCAACTTTAAATTTGATCATTTTCCAAAGATAATCTATCACAGCTGTAGATTAATTTTAAAATCAAGAATTAACATTTGTTTACAAATGTGCCGATCACTCGAAATTGTCCAAAAAAAAACAAAAAATTAGATACCACTCAGTCACTGAATCTATTTCAAAAGAAGAGTGTTTGCTAACTGAAAATAGTAAATTTATTTAATCATTTAGCTTTTAATTATAGATTCAAGAAAACAATATATATTACATGAGATTTTTATATAAACATTACATTTCATGATTTCACTTGAGCCAATCGGCCTAAAGCTTAAATTTTATCTCAATTTGTGTACTAGCATCATAGCCCGGTGTTGCCCGGGCAACCCAGAACATTTTAGGAGTTGAATATACCAATGAGAGGAGTAAATGGAAATCCTTTATTGAAAGTTGGAAAGAAGAGCTGAGGATTATAGGAAGTTGATTTCCTGCATGAAATATTTATAGGAAGTTGGTTTCCTGCATGACATATTTATAGGAAGTTGATTTCCTGCATGAAATATTTATAGGAAGTTGATTTCCTGCATGAAATATTTAGCAAAAAAAAGTTTTTTTTTTTAATTTGATTTTCTGAATTACGAAATGTTAAATCTGAAAGACTTAAATAATTAAATTAAACACTGGCACTTTTTTTTTTTTTTTTTTTTTTTACATATATTGTTTTTGTTTGAAAAAACACTTTCTTTTAGATATTTCTTTTGTTTCAAACTTACGGGGGGAAAATATTCACATTTTTTGTTGACCAAATTAATTTTTAAAACATCGGAAATTTTACTCACATTTGACACGTGTGATTTGATTTCTGAGACACGTGCTTTGAGATAATTTAAAAAATGCTTGCTTTGGACGGGGGGGGGGGTGAAAGTAAAAGACTATTAATGACCTCTGACCTTAAATGAAACATAAATGTGTTACTGCGCGCAAATCTACGGTATTTCGCTATTGTAACATTCAAGCAACCAACAAACAAAGAGCATCATAATTTTTTCCAATCCTAAAAATAATCAAATGTGCTAATTTGCTTTAAAACAAAACAAATCTATTGGAAAAATGGCAGATTCTCAAAAAGTTTTTTAATTTTGTTGTTTCGACTTTTCGATACCTAGAAATTTTATGAAATATCATAAAATCTGATAGCTATATTTTTGTCTGTACCCGGACAATTTATTTGAAAGGAACAAATTTTCCTTTCACACCTTTTCTGGTAATTTCTTTGTTAACACGAATTCATGCGATCTATTTTCAAATAATTCATCATTTTTAATTGCAATTTCTTTAAATATCTGAAGTTTAATTGATTGCCAGATATTGTTGATGTTGAGAAAGAAATATCAAGTCGAACAAAAGCATTTTTTAATCCTGTTTGTTTTTCTATTGAAAATCTTTTAGATTCGCCCTGAAAAGGTAAGTTAGACGAACCGTCACGGATTTCCTTAAAGACTAGCAACAAAAACAATAATTAAATGCCTTCTTGTTTGAAATTAAATTTCGCTTCCATTTGAAAACGCTAATTTGAATTAAAGCAAAGATTGATTTTTATTATAAAATAAAAATTAGAATTTTATGAATAAAAAAAAAGGCTCCAAACTTCTGCTAAAAAAACAAGCAAGTCGGTTTTTTGGCGTTGAAAGACACATTAATTCGGAAATACTTGCAAAAATCGACTAATTGTCTGATATTAAGACTTATTCAGAAATTAATGAAAATTATTTATAAAATTATTATTTTTAGAAAATCTTGGTAATTTTTTTTTTAACATCTGTTACCTCCACCACCACCACCACCACCACCACTCACCTTAATTGCATGAAACTTATTATCTGTATTCTGTACTAATTTCTTTTTGTAAATTTTCGTTTTAGGTCCCAAAGGCTTTTATCCCTTCAATTTTTTCCAAAACAGCCTTAATTCCCTGCAAATGTATATGCTGAACTCAAATCAATAATTATTTATTGAAGAAACTTACCTTTATTGATATTAACGACCAGAAACAAAAATCGAACCTCATCTTGCTCTTTTCGTCACCCACTACTGTCACTCAGACAAGTTTATTAACTGCGGAATGACTTTAGGCGCAGGAAACAAATTTCGGCCTATTTACTTCTTTTACAGAAATTTTTTTGGTACTTAATTTCAGAAGAAAGTTAACTTTCAAATATATGAAAATATAGAATTTTTTTTCTTTTTTTTTTTTTTTGGTACTTAATTTCAGAAGAAAGTTAACTTTCAAATATATGAAAATATAGAATTTTTTTTCTTTTTTTTTTTTTTTTGTACTTAATTTCAGAAGAAAGTTAACTTTCAAATATATGAAAATATAGAATTTTTTAAGAGAGTTAACTTTCAAATATATGAAAATAAGTGATAAGTGTAGCTTTACTTAACCTTCATATATATATATGAAAATATGAAAATACTTATAAATTATAAATAACAAAAAGGAACTGTGGTGATAACGACCGAGCAAAAGCAATGGACCGGATGTTTGCACCCTCTAACCAACAAGCAAATGACCGAAAGTCATCGGCGCACAGCTGGATTCGCGCAGATGTTCTGGTTGAAAACTAAAAATTAATTAAATATTAAATTTCCAGTTCGTGAGCCTACACAAATTTTATTTATTGGCCAATGGGAAGCCCAGAATCAAATACGGATATGAATTCCCAAATGATCAGCTGCGATCTAAAAAGAAGATATAAAAAGCCAATATAGAAAGCATTGCCAGACCCACACGGACTGACTCGAGAGAGGGGAGTGTAATCAGTATCCCCCTTGACCTACGTCAAGCGGCTTACTATGCTAGCCTCCCTTCCCTCTCATCTTTCTTCGCTGTCTCAAAACTACTTACTGACCCAAGGAGTGGATATATCAAAGACATTCCTTACTTACAATGCTCCCACATACCTAAGCATTAATTCTCTTTTCAGCATTTTATTACCGTGAACATTTTAACGTCCGTTGGACCTATTCTTCAAGTATTACTTTAATTGTAAAAACTTAATTGATATGTGTATATATAAAATGTTATTTTTCAACTCAATTTGCTTTTCTTAATTTATAATCATTTTATGACTTATAGTGGGCTATCTACAACCAGGCCAAATTCTATTAATCTGCAACAATATACAACTACCCTTCTCTGGAACGGACTCCTCACTATAAACTGGAAAAGAATGGATAACCCACTATAGAACAAAAGCATTTTTTCATAATTAACATTGAAAATAAAGCAATGATTACATAAATTGGAAAGGAAGTTAAAAGTTTTAAAAAATGGAAAAAATGACATGGACAATTTTTAAAAAATGCAGTAGTTTTCAGACAGTTGCATGTATTTACATGTTTTTTTGGTGGGTGGGGGGGTTACTTAATATATTTCAAGGTTAATTAAACTACATTTGTCACATATTTCCATGTATTTGAAAGTTAACTTTCTTAAAAGAAATTCTATATTTTCATATATTTGAAAGTTAGCTTTCGTCAGAAAAGTAAAACTACAATTATCACTTATTTTCATATTTTTGAAAATTATAAAAAAAAGGCAACAAAAAAGAAAATGGAAAAAAACATGCAAAAACAAGCAACTTTCTGCTGAAATTGAGTCCCGATAAAAAAATAAATCGTAAAATCGCGTATTAATTTCAGTAAAGGAAGTAAATAGGCCGAAATTTGTTTCCTACGCCAAAAATGTAAATGTGAATGTAAGCCTGTAATGGGGACAAAACAACCGAGAAGTTCGATTATTTTTTTTTTCTGGTCTTTAACATCAATAAAGGTAGGTTTCTTCAATAACTTATAGTGGATAGTTCAGCATATACATTTGCATGGAATTAAGGCTGTTTTGGAAAAGTTTGAAGGGATAAAAGCCTTTGGGACCTAAAATGATAATTTACCATTTTTTTTGTATTACTTAAATACAGAACTCATTGGAGAATGTAAAACTTTTTTTTTAATGTGACCATTTTTCTAAAAATCTGCTTTGAATAGTGAAATAAAAAATGCATTAAAACTATGCTGTTTTTAATAGATTAACTTTAAATTGATCTTATAAACATGAAGGATATCATATTCTGAAGCAGAAAACATTTCAATGAATAATGAGGTTTTATAAGAATTGTCATTAATTTATTAAGTAAAGACTATATTTACAAATCAATAATTGAAAAACTTAATAAAAATCATTTAGAATTAAGACTTTTAAAATAATTAAATTTTTTTTATGTTAAAATGTACATTTTCTTTTACTATAAGAGGCTAATCATTAAAAGGTCACATGTTTCAAGATTTGTTCCCCTTAGGAAATGTTAAATTGTGTTATGTTGTTTGGTGACCATACTTCCAGATTGGTACGCTGATTTATGATGAAATGTCATTGCCTACTTCAAAGTCAATGAGTCAGACTTTTCTGATTAAGAAATAATTTCATTCTAAATTTTATGCCCTAATCAAGTAATATTTGTTTTAAATTAGATTAATTTAACTTTAAAGTTGCTAATTTTCCAAAAATAATGTGTGAGAGATGTGTATTGTATTTTTGCAAGATTTTTAAAACCGAGAATTGACTTTTGTTTAACAGATGTGCGGATCATTCAAAAAATGGCTGTAAAATTGAAAATTTTTCTTAAATCTCAAAATATAAATATCATTTTTGTTTGAAATACACCTGAATATTTTTCTTACTGGAAATAATAAAAATAAGCATTTTAAAGTTTCCAGAAAATGTATTTATTTTTAGCAATTCAATTTAAAATTTAGATATTAAAAATGAATAAGTACCTCTACTAATTAGCTGAAAAAGCAGCATAGTTTGAAGAAAAAAAGGCCCTAAACTTAATAAAAACAAACTTTTTCCATCAAAATATTTGTTAATATTAAAAAGAAAAATCAAAATATTTTTTAATTATTTAAAAAAAAGTTTAATCTCTTCTAACGTGTTCAAAATTTAGGTAAAAAAAAAATCTTGTTTTGATTTTTGTTTGCGGGTAGCCAAATCATTACAAGAGTTTACAATGTAATTTTAATGTAATATTACATTACATTATTGGATTTTGATGAAACTTAGTACTTATTCACAAATAAATGAAGTTAGTTTTGAAATTATTATTTTTAGAAAATCTTGATAAAAATTTATACTTTTTTACATCTGTTACAATCCCCCCCAAACACACACACACACTTCACCATGTAAATTCTTGAAATTTCAAGAAATAAAATTTTGTAGCATAAATGTATTTTATTAATTAAATGCAGGACTAATTGGGGAATGTAAATCATCTATTTTTTTTTTTTAAATTTGGCTTTTTTTTACAAAAATATTCTCTGAATAGTAAAATAAAAAAATGCAATATAACTATAACATCAAAAGCTTTTAATCGCTTTTATAAGTAATAAATATTAAGGGCATTATAGTCTAAAAAAACTTTTTCAACAAATAATGGTATTTTAAAAGAATTGTTTTATCTCTTTTTTAATTATAATTTATAAAATTAGAAAAATTCTACAAATTTATGTGTTGGTAAAGTTAATTTCTGTGTGTCTGTGTCGCAGTTTTGTCCCAGTAGTGTAAAATATTTGGACAATAATGTCAGTTTTAGTAATCAGATTACTTTAATTTTAAATTTGCTAATTTTACAAAAATAATTTCTTGCAGATGTGTATTTTATTTTTTGCAAGATTTTTAAAACCAAGAATTAACTCTTCAAATGTGTTGATTGCTCAAAAATGGCCAAAAAACTTTTAAAAATTTATTTTAAATCTCACAAGTTTAGATTCCAATGAATATAATTTCTGTTTGAAATACATCAGAGTATTTTGTTTACTGGAAATAGTAAATTTAATCATTTAGCTTTCAGTAAAACTAAAATAAAAGTTTCAAGAAAACTTTATTTTTTAAAATTCAATTTAAAAGTTAGTTATCAAAAATGAATGGAGGTAACCATTGTTGAGTGTGAACTCTTGAATTGTAGTCAGCCAAGGATAAGTTTTATCAAAGTGTTCTCTTTTTTAGTTAGAGTAGGCATCTTCACTAATTCACTTAAGAAACAACAGAGCATGAAGAAAAAGGGCCCCAAACTTAATAAAACAAAGTTTTTCCGTCAAACTATTTATCTTATAATTAAGAAGAAAGACCAAAGTCTTTTTTAATTAATTGTTTAATTCTTTATAACATTCAAAAATTTTTACTTTTTTTTTTCATCAGTCTGTAACCAAATTTTTACCAGAGTTTACTATGGATAATGTAATATTACACAACTCCTTTTTCTGGTGAAAAATACATTAATTTGGAAATTCTTGCAAAAATCAAATAATTATTAAACTTTTCAGACTTATACAAATGAAATTGTTTTTGAATATCTTGGTAATTTGTTTTTTTCCTTTGTTACACTCCTCTATGTAAATTCATGAAATTTCAAGAAAGTAAATACTTTATCAAAAATTTGTTTTATTAGTTAAATGAAAGATTCATTGAGGAATGTAAATCGGCTATTTATTTTTTTTTAGATATCCATTTTTCTGAAAATCTGCTCTAAATAGTCAAATAAAAAATACAATAAAACTATATTATTTAAATTAGGTACCCCTCACTCATTTTTGATAGCTACATTTTAAAGTGAGTTTTAATAAATGAAGAAGCTTCCTTGAAGCTTTCATTTTAGCTTTAATTGAAAGTTAAAGAATTTAGCAAAAAAATACAAGTGTTAAATTATTGTGAATGTCTCTTGTTGAAAGAAAGTCATTAAAAATCATCTGTGGAGACATACAGTAGGAGAGGAATGGTGAGTTGTGACTTACTGTAGTGACAATATCATTTTGATTTGATAAACTTTTTTAGCTCGTGCTTTATGGAGATGGGAGAGCTGTCAAGGTTAGCATTGTGAATTGTCGCTTATCTGCCAACCGATTGCCCAAGAAGTACCTTTGATGGATTTTTAAATCCTTTTCTTAGGCTCAGATTGGCTTCATTTTTTTCTGTTTCTTTAGTCAGGAGTGGTTGCTATTGGTGAAAATTCTGAATTGAATTTTTCTTTGAGTATATAAATGAAATGGAAGCTATGTGCAGAGATTATGCAGCTAACAAGAAAAGGAGCCTAAGAAAAGGATTTAAAAATCCATCAAAGGTTCAGCCTTGGGTTTGGGAGTGTTCACATTGGGCCAGTGATGAAAACATGCATAACATGAATCAAAAGAAAATCTGGTTTTAGGAAGACTGTAACAAGTGATTGGAGAAATTATTGATTATTTTATATGAATAGAAGCCTCAGTTTTAAAAAAATCTGCTCTGAATTATAAAATAAATAAATTTATTAAAACTAAGACATTTTGTTATAAAGGATTTTATGTATAGTCACTACTCTCTATAAAATTTTGATGATTTTTTTATTTTATTTTTCATTCTATACTTTCAATGTATAAAAATTAAATTAATTGTGATTCATAAAAGCTTATCAAATCAAAATGATATTCTTTAACATTTGGTTACATTATGTTGAAAATAATTTATTGTTAAGCATAAATAATATCAATTTCTAAATAATAGCACATTTGATCCTTCATAATTTTTTTTTTACAGTTTTACGTGCACTTTGTGATAACTGTGAGAAATTAGGCGTTAAGTGGGTAATTATGACTCTAGTATTGCTGTCACCCAGGGAAAGCTGAATGTTGATACTCTTAAAAGCATAACATTTGAGAATTTTCCCAGAGTAAAGATGAAAATGTTGAATAATGGATTTATTATACTAAACAACTTAATACAACCTAAAGAAAACATTCATTGTTCCACCTAAAATATTGTTTTCTTACCTTTAGATATGCAAATCTTTTCATGGTATTTTCTACATCTATAATTCTTTCTAAGATAACTTTTTATTGACAAACTGGCCAAAGAATTTAATGTCTTGAGTCTTGGTCGACCACATATAAGTTTTATAAGCTGTAGTTTCAAAAAATCCCAAATACATGACTGCCTGAGCACCTAGTACCTTGAGTCAGCTTTGTAAGTGGATAACAGTAAAAAATATGTTGCTATTGTTTTTTGGATTATTGTGTGTAAATATTTGTTATTTTTGCTCTATTTTAAAAAAACAGAAATTAAGCATTTTACATTTACCATATTCTGTTAATTCTTACATTTACTAATTTTTATTGAAACAAATCTTGTGGACAAATATTGGATTTTTAAGACTTTTTAATTTTGTTGTTTTTATTTTTCATTAATAACAAATTTTTATATAATATCAAAATATGATTGAATTTGTGATATAAGGCTCTGGCATCAATTTCCATGCCATCATCTTCACCCCTACCCAACATCAGGACCCTTCTTTCTGTGACCAAGTCACCCCCCCTAGCACTCAAGATGCCAAGAAATTAATTACTTCTCACCCCCAATCTTGTGTGTATTTTAGGATTTCACATCCCTCAGTCTCAGCCCCTTCTTCATGTGGACACAAAATTCAAGAACACTTAAAAAGGTATCCACTCCCTCTGCATTACAATGTTTTCGGTCTCCTCTCCAACCAGATCCACAAAAAAAGGCAATGAAGACTCTTAGGGGTAAGGGTTTATAAAGGGAAAAATATCCCTTCCCTCTATGATAGAGGAAAATAAGGAAAATGAAGACAATGATACAGGCAAGGCAAATGAAGCAGACGGTGTAGCAGCTGTAGAATCACCCTCTATTCGAAGTTTCCCTCCAAAATGCATCGTCAATATGGTGAAGATCCCCCTCCTTGGCAAAAAGAAAAATAATCTTCAGGGTGAAAGCTTAGAAATGGAAAAATGTCCCCTCCTCCCATTTTAGAGGAAAATATGGAAAATGAAAACAATGATACAAATAAGAGGGAAGCCTCAGGCTGCAGAAATTTGGTTTCCTCAAGCCCCCAAGGCATGAAGAGTTTTAAGGGTGAGGCTTTGGCCGGCTATGCTAAAACAATAGACCAACTATGCAGGAAAAATGATCCTGGTTGTGAGAAAACCCTTAAAATCAAAGAATTACAGAAGAAATTAAAAATGTTGATCCCCCCCCCCCCGTTCATCAGCTTCCACTCCATCATCACCAGCCTGACTCGAGATCAGGTCCTTCTCCTGTGACCAAGTTACCTCCCCTAACTTTCAAGATGCCTCACTTTAATAAATTCATTACTCCTTGCCCCTAATCCTCTGCCACAGTTGGGGTTTCACATCCCTCAGTCTCAGCCCCTTCTTCACTTGTACACAAAATTCAAGAAGAATTTATGTCTCCCCTTAAAAAGACACCCACTTCCTCTGCATTACAACCATTTTTGTCTTCTCTCCAACCAGATCTACAAAAAAACAAATATTTTGAAACAAGCAATGACGACTATCAGATGACAACAAGGAAGATGCAAACATGCAAATCTTCCTTACAATACCAGCGATGACGTCGGCCATATATCCCTGGGCCAGATTGAAAGATTGTTATCCATTCAGAAATTTGGTGCTAATGATGTGAACAATCTGAGGAATTTTCTGAATACACAGCAGATCCTAACTATGATTAAGAATGGCTTGAGGTCATGGCAGACTTGGAGGAGGCACTGAAGGTCTTCAATGATATCAAGACCCCACTGCTAATAACAGAAAATACTGAAACAAAGAACTTAAAATAATTTTGCTCAGTATAGGTCCCTGTTTTTGTACATCCCACCCTATATAGAGCACTAAAATTAATGGGATATCAGTGGTCTCACCTCTGATAATCACATTAACCTGAAAAAAATCTGTTGAGATTGTGAGAGAATGTTGTGACAGTGTCTGGAAGAAAGGTATTTTCGAGCAAGGAATCATTCTTTCTTTTACACTAATTCTTTTAATTCTTTGTTCTGTTTGTGTTGAGAAAGTCCAAAACTTCTATTTTGTAATTCTTTTTTTTTAATTTCAGTTGATTTAAAAAAAGGAAGTTTTATTGAATAAAGTATTTTCAAGATTGATAAAGAAATAACAAGTCCAACAATGGCAACTTAATCTTGCTTATTTTTCAATGAAAACTTTTCTTCACCCTGAAAAGTGGAAGGTAAGTTAGACAAACTGTCACAGATTTCCTAAAAGTCCAAAGAAAAAAGCATTTGAAATCATTTAAATGTCCTACTTGAATGTCGTTTCCAGTTTTATTTCAAACGTAATTAGCCAAAGCTAAAAACAATATTAATTTTAATATAGAAATATTAATTTTTCTTGTCATTAATTTATTTATGTTAAGTTAAAATTATTTAAAGTTGTCTCACCAAAAACATTTCCAAGTCTGCTTTTTTCTCTGAAATTTATATGAATATTAAGTCACCCATTAACAGAAAACAAAAAAAAAAAGATTTTAACCATAATTTTTGTAGAAAGGATAGAAAATTATTAAAAAATAATAAAATAAAAGGTTCAATAAAGATTTTCATTATAAACCTTGCGTACTACAAATGCATAAAGCCTCATTTCTATTATCATTTCCAGTCTGTTTTAGGATTGTACATTTGTTCAAAATAAAATAAAAGGTTCAAGAAAGATTTTCATTATAAACCTTGGGTACCACAAATGCAAATGCCTCAGTTCTATTATCATTTCCAGTTCTATTATCAATGTCCTACTTGAATGTCGTTTCCAGTTTTATTTCAAACGTAATAGCTTAAATCCAAAGGTAAAACCGAATAAAAACAATATTAATTTTCATATAGAAATATTAATTTTTCTTGATATTAATATATTTGTTTTAAGTTGAAATTATTTCAATTATTACAGCAAAAACATTCTTTTCTCCTTAATAATGACAAAAGCAGTAAAAATTTGTTTTAGTAATATTGGAGCCTTTCTTTCATCTTGATTTCCACAACTTCAATAGGATGTTTTGCCAAATAAAACATTAGACATACATTACGCAGTTTCTTTTAAGCAAGTTTAACAAAAAGATGAAAGCAATTAGAAACCCGTGACTACATTAGGTTAGAATCTCATCGAGAACGTGTTGTTTTGGTCATCATGGTATAGATGTGTTTTGTATAAATGAAATATTATGGTGGAAGGTTGGTTGGTTGTTTTTTGTTTTTATGGCATATCAACCTCAGCGGGTCATTTATTGCCAACTAAATTTTATTTATTGCTGGTAATACCTTTTTCTTTCAACAATTTGTTGTTGTTTTTATATAAGCTTTTGCGTCTAGGAATACTTTTTTTCTTTTTAAGTATCAAGATCCATTGGGATTTGTTTTTAAGGACAGGGTCCCTAAGTCCTACCCATGTTATTTAACCCATAACTGGAGGGAAGGAACGGATTAATACCTTTCCCAAGAGTACCAGTGCTTAAGTGAATGCAGGGTATTCAAATGGAATTCGAACTCGGCTCATCAATTTCTCATTCCGAGCCAATGTCCACTGCACCACAATGCACATCCGTCACTATACGCTTACAGCACGTGGTAAATGAAGTATTATGGTGGAAGGATTTACTATAATGTATGCTTGGGTCAGTGAATTAGACTAGATAAAGTTAGATCAATGATGACCAGCTTCACGAATCCCCGCTTTTTGCCTTTTACCACACTTGTATTTTTCTTATATAATATTTGTTCACTCCCCATTGCATTGGAAGCAACATGCACTGATTTCTTCTGTCCCTCTTGCCTTCAGTATTCTTCTGTGAGTGTTAGAATTTCCAAGCATCCTTTTTTATTATGTGCTCTAGAAATTCCAAGTTTCCCTTTATGATTCGATGCATACTTGTCTGTTTTGTTTTCTTTTCAATTTCTTTAAAATTTTATTTTTCATTTTAATTCATGTTCGATTTGTCAATAACACAAGAAAAACAACTTATGAATGAAAAGCATTTTGATTTTTTAAGGCTCATGAATTATCTCCCTTGAACTTTCTTTTTTTTTTTTTTTACTTCTTGAAATGAAAGGGAAACCATGCTACCCACCACTTTAAAAATATAACAAAAATCAGGAAATTATTTGATTTAAATGAAATCTTCAGCACTTATTCATTAATGAATGAATTGTATACTGAATTTATCATTAGTAAAAATAGTTTTACTTAATAACAGTATTTTCTAAAAATGACCAAAAAAAAAACCAAGAAAACAATTATTGTAAAAACTTTATTTTTCAGTGGAAAATGTTTTGCTTCAGACAGTGTATCCTAAACATAAAAACACATTAAAGCTTTTCTAATTAATGTTTTAATTTTTTTGAGTTTTGTATTTTACAGAACTGATTTTCAGTAAGTGGTCATTCAATTTTATAAAAAATAGATTTATGATTCAAATTCTTCGAAGAATTCTGCTTTTAACTAATATAATTAACAGATATAAATTTGAATGTCTTGAGTTTTCATAAAATTAAGTAAGAGTTGAGTAACATGTAAAACAAAATATATTTACCAAAACTTTATAAAAAATTTTATTTCCTTTGTGAATAAGTTTTGAAGGTTTCATTAAAATTTGACATTTATTTGATTTTTGCAAGAATTTTCAGATAATCTTATATAAAAATTGCATTTGAAATTATGGGTAGACATAAATTTGTAAATTTGAATGTCTAGAGTTTTCATAAAATTAAGTAAGAGGTGAGTAAAACAAATTATTTTTACCGAGACTTTCTAAAAAAACGTTTCCAAAAAAAAATTATTTTCTTTGAATAAGTCCGGAAAGTTTCATTAAAATTGACATTTATTTGATTTTTGCAAGAATTTTCTGATAATGTTATATAAAAAATGCATTTGAAATGATGGCTGAACCCCTTTAAGTAATTTTTAAATACTTTGTAACCTTAAAAATGTAAGAAAGTATTTTCTGTAATCTAATTTTAGAAATTTTGACTTGAAATTTACTACAGTCATCGCTCTTATTTTCTGGTAATATCATGTATGGTCTACCATATTTTCAAAAATGGGGTCATTATATAATATTTTAAATACACAAAAAATTGATGCAAAATGATTTGTATTAAGCGTTTCAATTTTTGATTAGTAAATGTAGTTTATGCAGAATTTCAAAAGATTTATATATTATAAATTATTATAATTGAAAAAAGTGGACACAATTCTTGCAAAAATTCATTATTTACTGAAAAAAAAAAATGGTTTTCCTTAAACATTAGTGTCCTAATATCTTATTTATAAAAGCAATTGAATTATGATTTGAAGCAAATTTTTGCTGAAAAAAAAATCTCCAAGGAGTCTCACTTTTAATTTATAGAAAAAAAATTTGGGACAAAAATTTTAATTTTTCATCATTTTATGAAATTAAGTAAAGCGAGGGTAACATATGCAAAAGAAAAAATATATGCTTTACCAAAAATTAAAAAAAAAATTTTACTAATTGAAACTGAATTTTTAAATATTTGACAACTTTATGAAACATTGTAATTAAAATCGTGCAAAAGGAAAACAGTTCTTGTAAAAATAAAGTTATCATTGGAAAATGTTTTAGTTCAAACAATATGTCCTGGTTATAAAAATGAATAAATTCTTTTCTAATTAATATATTGGGTTTATCAGGTTTTGTATTTTACAATTCAGGATTAATTTTCATCATAGATCTCTCTGAACTAATCAACAGTTATAACTTTGAATAGATTGAGTTTTTTAAAATAATCTAATTCTTTTGTGAATAAGTTCTGAAAGTTTAATTAATATTTGACAATTATTTGTTTTTACCAGAATTTTTAAATTAATGTGTTTTTTACTGTAAAAAGATATGAAAATCTGCTATGTTATTAACTAGTCAATCCACTGATGCAAGCAAAACAAGAAAATTTTTAATCAAAAGTTTGATTGTTCTCTAAAAGGTGAAAAAATTTACAAAAATAATCAAGTCAACTTGAATATAATTAACAACGACATAATGATTTGGATGATAAAACATATATTTTGTCAACATTAGGGCATTTTTTTATCATATGCCATTTTCAGCAAATCCATGAACATCTCGATAGCAAATCCATGAACATCTCGATAGCAAATCCATGAACATCTCGATAGCAAATCCATGAACATCTCGATAGCAAATCCATGAACATCTCGATAGCAAATCCATGAACATCTCGATAGCAAATCCATGAACATCTCGATAGCAAATCCATGAACATCTCGATAGCAAATCCATGAACATCTCGATAGCAAATCCATGAACATCTCGATAGCAAATCCATGAACATCTCGATAGCAAATCCATGAACATCTCGATAGCAAATCCATGAACATCTCGATAGCAAATCCATGAACATCTCGATAGCAAATCCATGAACATCTCGATAGCAAATCCATGAACATCTCGATAGCAAATCCATGAACATCTCGATAGCAAATCCATGAACATCTCGATAGCAAATCCATGAACATCTCGATAGCAAATCCATGAACATCTCGATAGCAAATCCATGAACATCTCGATAGCAAATCCATGAACATCTCGATAGAAGAAAGATCAGAATATTCTTAATATTTAAACTTTTTTAAAACATTTCAAATGTTTATTAAAAATACTGTTTTAATTACTAAGAATGATATAACAAATTTTAGCATCTTTTTTGTGAATTTGGAAATTCTAAAATGACGGGCAACTCTATTATTGGGGGTTTACGAATATATGCTCAGTAGCTAAAACGTCAAAAAAATAAATTTTGATCTTAATTTACACTTAAAAACTTAGGAACTGCAAAAGAAATAAAGTATTTTTATGATTCTAATATTTTTAAATGACACTTTTACTTTTTATTGCTGGGTGCATCTAGATTCTTTCTTCCATACAAGTTGATGATCACCAACACTTTCTTTTATGAAATCCTTCTCCTCAGTTCATCAAAATCTTATGGCACTTTCTTTTAATTCTTTTTTTTAAACTGAAATATGCAGTTTTTTTATGATTTAAACATTTTCCCCTTAGCAAAATAAAACGTTTCCTATTATGTAAAGCCAGGAAGTTTTTTTTATATGAATCCATCTTGCACATATAAATCTACCATCACCCGTGCATTGAATACTGCTGTCACATCTAGTCTTGTGCCTCTGCTATTCACCTCGGGGTTCTTGACAAAATCCAACAAAGAATCTGCAATATTATTGATCCCACCCTTTTACAGTGAAACTGATCAAATGTAACCGCAACTTCTACTCTAGAAGCTTCTTTGCTCGCACTTCTCTCCTGTGGAGTTCCCTTCCATATACTTGCTTTCCTGGCAGATACAAGGTCAATTGCCATCCCTTATATTCTTGACTCACACCCTTTCCCTGACAACCCTTGCATCATGTTCTTCTGTTTCACTCTATGCTCATGCAGCCCTCTTTACCCCAGTATTCTCATCCTTCTCTTACACATTCTCTGACACCCCCTGTAACTTGTTCCTTTTTATTTGTCGTCACTCATCTCTTATGTGACCAGTGTGCACCAGTGGGGTGAAATGATTAAAACAAAAAGAAGAAAAAGTCTAAATTTTATCATAATTGAGGCTAGGACAAAAAGTGGATAAATTTTTAATTAATCAGGTTTTCACTTACATCAAATAAAAATTAGTTCTTTTCTTTCATTTATTTTTAGATTTTAAGAGTTAACAGTTGCTGATTAAATATTAAATTGTAAGTACTTTTTCTCCATTTTTCGCCAATAATGTTTTGTGTTTATGAAAGGTTAGTCAGTTAAGTGCCATACATGTGATATATGCTTTGAGCGATCATGTCTTGAAAGTGACATGACTAACTGGGCAGAAGGTTATCTTGAAGTAGGCTGCCATTGCTTTCTGTGGTAGACTGGTTGCCAGCCAAAGCTATAGAACCCAATCTATTCTATTATTTAACCCATAACTGGAGGGAAGAGAGGGATTAATACCTTTCCCAAGGGTATTTGTGTCTAAGTGAATACAAGAATTCAACTGGAATTTGAACTCGGCTTCCGGATTTGTCGTTCCAAGTTGATATCTACTGCACCATGACATACATCTTATGAAAAGTAAAATATATGAAAGTGTAGATATTTGATTGTTTGGTTTATCAATTTTATTTATGACTGACCAAAAATATCTGATTTTGCCAAACTTAATTGAAATAAATTCTTAAAATGTTCAGTTAGAAATAATTCACAGATCTGCCTCTTTAATGATACCTTTCTTCTTTTACAGGTTGAATTATCATAAACTCGTCATTTAGGCCGGCTTTGAGAACCAAGGAAAGAAATAACATGTGCCAATTAGCAATTCTACAAAGTTTTCATTAAAAAATAAAGCATCTGTAGAATGAAAAGAGATAAACATCATTTTTGTGATGAATTTTGTTATGCATTTTCATTGATTTTAACTTTCAAAATCCATGTGCAAAATCAAACTGGCGAGAAACTATATACTTGTGAAGTATGTGAATCAGCATTTTCACAGTTATCACATTTGAAAAGCACATGCTAATGCACAAATGAGAAAATCTTCAATCATGTGAAGTGTGTAGATTAACTTCTTCTACTTGGTTTTGCTTCCCTGTCTTCCCCGTGTCTGAGGGTTAGAAGAAATAGACACTTACAGCACCTGGTATTCCCATTAACATTTTCACTAAATTCAGATTTAACAAAACACATGTCTACGCTGAAACTGGAAAAAGGACATTTTTGTGAAGTTTGTGGATCGGCTTTTGCAAGGCGTTCTGGCTTAAAAAACCACATGAGGACACACACTGGAGAGAAACCATATTCTTGTGAAGTATGTGGATCAGCATTTTCAAAGAATTACAATTTGAAAATGCACATTCGAATTCACACTGGAGAGAAACCATATTCATGTGAAATATGTGGATTATCATTTTCAGATAAATCTCAGTTGAAAACTCACATTCGAATTCACACTGGAGTGAAACCATATTCTTGTGAAGTATGCAGATCAGCATTTGCCAGTAATTCTCAGTTGAAAAAACACAATCGAATTCATACTGGAGAAAAACCATATTCTTGTGAAATATGTGGATCAGCATTTTCATTTAACTCTAGTTTGAAAAGGCACATTCGAATTCACACTGGAGAGAAACCATATTCGTGCGAATTATGCGGATCAGCATTTTCAGATAATTCTCAGTTAAAAACACACATTCGAATTCACACTGGTGAGAAACCATATTCATGTGAATTATGTGGATCAGCATTTTCAAATAATTCTTACTTAAGAACACACATTCGAATTCATACTAGAGAGAAACCATATTTGTGTGAATTATGTGGATCAGCATTTTCAGTTAACTCTGATCTGAAAAGGCACATTCGTATTCACACTGGAGAGAAACCATATTCTTGTAAAATATGTGGATTAGCCTTTTCTCTTAACTCTAATTTGAAAACACATATTCGAATTCACACTGGGAAGAAACCATATTCTTGTGAAATATGAGGATCAGCATTTTCAGATTATTCTGATTTGAAAAAGCATATGCAAATTCATATTGGAGAGAGATCATATTCTTGTGAGATATCCAGAACTGCATTTAAGTTCAAATTTAATAAACACATTAACATTCATGTTGAAAAGAAAAATTATCCATTCAAAATTTACCAGTTCAGCTATATTACCAGTACACTTGTCAGTACACACCACAGAGTTTTTACGGGGTCATAGGGTACAATTTTCAAAGTATTCAAATTCTTCACTAAAACAAGCATTCTTGCTAAATATGTCAATTGAAATTTTTACAGGATATAAATTTTACAACATACAGCAATATTAAATCCTGCATATGATCAAATATAGAAGTTGAAATTTTTAAGAATTAATATTTCAATTCATTCTGGAGAGAAATGACTTGCTTGTAAAATGTGTGTGAACATTATGACAAACAAAACTATAAAATTCAAATGAGGACACACACTGTCATGAAACTATTTTTATGCAGTGTGTGTAGTGACCTTTTCATGGAGTTGCCATTTTACAATTCAGAGAAATGCATTCTGTCAAGAAAACTAATTACATTGAAAGCAAAATAGACAGTATTAACTTCTGGCTCAGAAAATGTTTCTATTTTAATGTTAAGAGAAAAACACTGTCTAAAAATAGCAGATAAATTATCTTTAAAAGGGCCTTTTGGTTATGAATCAAAACTACAGGCATTTGTAATGAAGACCTGTGTTAAACTCAAGCATGTTACTGATGCTTCAATTAATAATGTAATTATCATGAAAATTTGTCCTAGATATTTGTTGATTTCAATGTATTTGATGAAGCAAATGTTGTAGTCTATATAAAAGGTAACGAAAAAAATCTGCCAATATTTATCCATCACAGTTTTACTATTTGTCCCTTTAGTCTTTGCAATGAGGGAGGTGATAGTGTCTTGTTTATATTTTTGTTGCCTGAATGTCGTGTGACCCTTTTTTTTTTCTGCTAGGTTTACTTTTACACTGCATCTCTCCTTTTTTTTTTTTTTTGATTTAGGGTGGATGTGTGTAATTTTATTCTATCTTTATATATATGTATATCAGGCTTCAAAAGGGAATATTTCATAAAACTATTGCATAAAACAGAGGATTTAATCCGGCGGATGAGATGGAAGGCGCATTTGACACAAAGAAGAAAAAACAAAAGAACAAAATACATATGGGTTTAAAAGCAAAAAAACAGCCCCATGTATTGAAAAGTTATGCGCCTTTGAAAATGACTTACTAGAAATAATAACATTTCAAAAAAGGAGAAATGATTTCCAAAAACATCTTGGACAAGTAGTGAATGAAATAAAAACATCTAACAAAGTGTTCATGAAATCAGAAAAAACGGCTAATTTCTATAAAATAATGCTGGAAAAATACAACACGCTAATCCCAACGAGAACAATTTTGATATTACGATGAGTTCGATGGATTCTGAGGAATCTTCAAATCTTGTAAGATTATTAATATTATATAATCTCACAGCCTATAAGGAAGTAAACACTAAAGACATTGGACTTTATAGAGATGACGGACTTATAGTAATAAGAAATACCACAAACTTCAAAATAGATGGTTAGAAAAATGATACACGTGGAGTTTAAAAATCTCAATTTAAAAGGAAAATTTACCAGCACACCTCTTCATTTAATAATAACAAATACAGAAATAGAATATCCCTATCGAGATATCATTGGTACCTAAAGGAAACAAAAAAAAAAACACCCACAATAAAGTGGAAAATTCTAAAAGAAGCTAAAACATGTAAGTCCTTAAATGAACCATGTTCATTATGCTTATATGAAAAACTATTTATTATTAAATAAACGCAATGAAATTAATGTCATATGTAGACATTGTAAATTATTCACATTAGAAAATGGATAAAACCTAAATTAAATAACAGGCATATAATCAACAAGTACACGAGAAAAATAATCACTGACGAACTAAGTAAAAATAAAGCCAAAAATAGAATACATTTTTTTTAATAAATCCCCCCTTTGTATCAGGGGAAAAAAACTTTATAACAAATAAAAAAATTGCTGTTTAGGGTTTTTGGAAAAAAATATTTTCTTTAACAAATAGACTAAAAAGAATAAGTAAGGAAAGAATAGGGGATTGGTACTCAAAAGGAGTATCACATCAAATGATAAGATCAGATTAATGGGAAGTAAAACATTAAGGAAGGGAAACAGACAACGGAAGAATAAGATCAAAAAAAAAAAGGAAAAAAGTTGGTTAGCACAGAAATTCTTCAGGGTCAAACCCCAAAGTGAATCTCCATTCTGATTAGCCACACAAAAAAACACCCACATACATTCACAGCAAACCAAAAGATTTTGGCATTTAAATGTAAATCATTTGCACAATCACACCAACATTGCCTGATGATGAGAACCTATCTCAAAACATAGAAATTTCCATGTCGCAATGTAAAATTGACACATAACAATATAATTATATTATATTAAGCTCTATAATACTCATTATACTGTTTATAATAAAATAAATGCCAGAGTATTCAAAATAAAAAAAACCCTTGAGTCCTCTTCACTTGAAATATATATATATATATATATATATATATATATATATATATATATTGATTGTTTAATTACTTAGTTTCTGGTCATAATAAGATTAGACCAGTGCACATTTGTGTTAAAAAGTGTTCAATACAATTGTATTGTAGCACTTTTGAATATTTTCCATTTGTAAACAAGTTATTATGCAACCTAGGTTTCTGCCATGTGTGGTGTCTTCAGGCGATTTGCAATAACTAATTTATTAGTAATGATGCTATTATGTATGCATTTAGGTCGTGGAAGATACCGATGTGTGTTTAAATGAGATCAAATGGAACTGTTGTGGAAAAGATGCAATGTCAATATTCTCATCAATTTTATGGTGATGTAGCCATTGTAATTGCTTACGGATTTGAAAACATTAGCGGCCATAAACAAAAGGAACTCGATACATAAAGCCACAAATTTATTCGCCTGAAGAGAGTCAATTTTAGACTCAAAACATGTGTCACATCACAAATACCATTATGGACATGTAATGTTTCATAATATGTATAATTACAAAAACAATAAATATACACTTTAAAGAAAACGTTCATGGCTTCTAACACTTTTTATTCTATACCAATTTTTCTCATTGGAACAACCCTATTCCTTTATCCAATATACGACTACAACGAGAGGATGCCACGAACGGAAGATGAAACGTTGGAGCTTCTCCTGAATCTACAGAAAAACCTAAACATCTTTTGAACAGGTGAAGAGGCTCATCCCTTGTTTCCTGTTTAGGATATGATTTCCGGTTTTCTCTTGTCCAATCTTTTCACTCTTTTCTCTCTTTATTTTTATTTTTATTTTTTTTCAATTGGAGTAGATAGACTAAGTTATTGCCCAGTTCACACTCCACCCACATCTATTGAACAGGTGAAGAGGCTCATCCCTTGTTCCTTGTTTAGGATGTGGTTTCTGGCTTTCTCTTTTCCATTCTTTTTACCCTTACGTAGCCCCCTGCGCATCAGTGGCGTTATCGCCTTGCTTGGGGTGATATGATTTTTTAAAAAAAAAAAAAAAAAAAAAAAAAAAAAGGTGGAAATACTCAAATTAAACAAAAAAATGGACTTCATATCAAATGACCTCACAACCCAAGAAAACAAAAAATACAAAGAACAGAACAACTAGTGGAATATTTCAAGGCACAATATGAACGATTTGATAAAATTTCCGAATCATACATACAGGAGAAAGGACACAAAATAAAGAGACAAAATCTCAAAATGTGGGATAACTTAATAAATACAAGAAAACTAGCATTTTACAAGTCTATGAAAAATAAAGAAACTGCCACCATATATAGAACGTATGAAGAAGGGGAAAACCCCTTCATACCAAAAAAATTTTGGGAAATAATTATGACCCAGGACACTGAACAACAAAAACAAATTAAAATGACCCTGAGCCTAAACAAAGTACAGGCAAATATCGACATACAAGAGAACAGAGCAAAAAACTATACCAACAAATATACAGAAATAGACAACACAATTCTTACAAAAATAAAAGACACATGTTCAAAAGAAACAAAAATTCTTATCGGAATTATGGGAATCAAAATGTAAGGAGGAAGAAGAAAAATCCCGGAAAATTCTAGCAAAGAAAATGACCTTGTTGAAAGCTCTACTAAACCAGAAAGAGTCAGGCAAACAAAAAAAAAAAAAAAAAACACAAGATACACCAAACATTGTTAAGAAAAGAAACCCTGGACAAAACACATACCAAGGAAATCCATATGAGGGACAAAATAGATGCAAACATTTCAGACCACAACATTATGATAACACACAAACACATCCAAACATCACAAAATCACACTGAACCACATAATAACAAATCCACACAAGAAACAATTATTTCATAGCAATAATTATAATATTCACATACCTACACATCCACCCATACCAAGCCAAACATCAACATTGTAACATGCATCACAGAAGCACACGTTCCACCAATCACAAAAGGCGAAAGAAAGTGAAGTCAACTAACTTATCGAAAGAAGAAGGGGAAGGAAAGAAAGACAACAACACAAGGAAGTCACCAGATAAGAGAAGCTACGTTGAAGATAGTGAAAACAACTATTTGTAAAGAAAGACGAGAAGAGACGGTAAAAGAAAGAAAGAAAGAAACTGTCATAAAGATAAGTTATCAAGTTATTAGATCCACATTAGAATCTGCATACACTTTCATGAATACTATGTTCTTACACACACCATACCACGTGTTTTCAAATTAATATAATTCCCTCCATCTGAGTGTATGCTGACATTTTGCATTCATGATCGCCTGTATTTTGTTCATATTTCCTACCGTGTATTGTAATTTCATATTTCGACCACATTGGGTATCTAAAAATAATTTTGAGGTTAAGATCTTTGGACATTCTAATTCATTAAGATTTCTTGTTTTTTTTTTCTTTTTATTCTTTTGATCTTGTATTAAAATTTTATATCAAAATTACATTGTCTCGACGTTCATCCTTGATTTGTTGTCAGTGCCCATGTTGAATAACAAAGCAGTCCTGGGAAAGGATTGCCATTTGATTATTAATCGAATAGCAATCTTACTTTATTTTCTTATTCAAATAATTGTCCATTTGTCATGATCTGGGATAGATGACCAGCATATATCCATATATGTGAAAATGTAATATATCCAAAGCAGCATATGAACATCTTCATGGGGCATTGTCGATGCGGGTATGTGGCACTTGTAAAAAAAAAAGTTTTTGACACCCCCACCCCACCTCCACCCCAACCCATTTCCAGAAAGGAAATAAGTTTTCTCTTGAGACTTTTGTGACACGATAACTAGGCGTATATTAAGGTGCTTTGTAAAATATGTATTTTATTATAATAGATTAAAATAAGAAAATGGTTAAGAATAGAAAATAGATTAAAAACATGTTTCATTTAACAAAAGTGAAAAATAAGAGAAAAAAAAAATGCTTTTTCTTTTATGAGGAAAATTGTGGAAGAGACAAGGGTATCCGATTACTGTTTTAAATCCTACCACTCTTCCGCTAAATATTTGACTCTTGACTCGGTGATTTAATGTGATAAAAGATAAAGTTCAGGAAATAGGTTTTTTTGAATGACCAGGTCAAAGGCTGTCTTTTAGTGTATCTTGACCACACATTAAAAATTTTCCGACGGAAGCTTTATTAAGATAAAAAGATAAAAAAAAATCCTGGAAAAATACTAAGTCCGCAAGATGTTTACACATCAAAAGAAGGAAAATTTAAGTGCCCTTAAATTTTGGACTTGCAGTCGCCAATTGCTTATCAACCGGTGGTTTAAAGCATTTCCGGATTTCCGGATTCATTTTAAATAAATAGAAGTTAGTGAGTTTTTAAGTTAGTTCCGTCGGGCGTGTGCTTGAAGTAAGAATCTCCGTTCATCTTGCTTCGGCCAGTTCGGATTTGTTGATCTCCATTAATTAGAGTTAGAGCCGTGTGTCACATTCGCCTGCCCCAACCGACAAGGCTAACTCTAAACTAAATAAAGCATCTTTTCAACTCATCCAAGTGGTGGAAGTTCGTTCCTTATAGTTCAATCTTGTACCCCCAGCTTGAGGCTCCGACATTTTCAACAAACTCCCGGCAAACATCACAGCGTGGAGAACGGCCACCAGAGAAATTGTTCGGACGGGTCCGTTGGGGTGTTACACTTTCAAATCAATGGATTCAGAAGCATTTTAGCAGCGATCCTAGGAAAGGGAGTAAGTCACCCTCCCTAAATGTCATGCTGACTTGAGGTGGACCACTGTCTTATCTCCGAGTTAGCATATGAACGTGTGTCAATAAAAATTAACCCTTAATCTTCCAAACTCATTTTGTGTTGTTTATTGAGGTTCCAATACTCAATAAAATACTCACTACGACCAATCTTCAGCTTTCCCAGAGTGACAGCAACAGAGTCGTAATTTTGATTTTGGCTATCTTGTGATTCCTTCACTTATTTTTGATATCTAAATTTTAAATTGAATTTTTAAAATAAAAAAAAAAGTTTTATTGAAATCTTTAATTTTAATTGAAAGCTAAATGATTATCTAATCTTATTTATAAATGGAACTTTGTCTCTGTGTGTGTATCCATTACCTATAGACTCCAAAACAGCTGAACCAATTTTCTTGAAAATTTACACAGTTGTACTATAAGCGTCTGCGAGTGTTCTTAGCTAGGTTTTGTGTCGAGGTAGCCCCAATAAATATCGAAAATCGATAATCAAAAAAATCGGGTTATAGAAGGAGTGGTCCGATTTTAATCAAATTTGATACACTCATAGGCAAAGACATAAGAAATGATATTCAGAAGTTTCAAAGTTTCAGTTCTTACAATAGTGCGGAAAATCAATTATATATATACATATATAAATTGATACCAGGAAATCAAAATTTGACTTACATCCATTCATTTTTCTTTCAATCTATGGTTCCGCTTTAACTGGAAACAACTATTGCATTTTAGTCTTTCGTGCCAACATCCAAAGAGTCTGAGCTCCAGGACCATGGATTAGTTTTAAAGCTTTCATTACACCCGAGCAATGCCAGGCTATACTGCTAGTTTTTACTATTTCCAGTAAGAATAATACCATGGTGTATTTCAAACAAAAGTTATATTCAGTGGAATGTAAAATTTTGAGATTTAAAAAAATATTTTTTAATTTTCAGTCATTTCTGAGAGAACAACACATTTGTAAACAAACGTTAATTGATGATTTTAAAAATCTTGCAAAAAAAATTATACATCTGTGACACATCATTTTTGGAAAATTAGCAAATTTAAATTTGAATTAATCTGATTTACAGAAGTATAACTCGGTTATAGCATGAAATTTAGAATAAAACTATTTCTTAAACACGAAGTGTTGCTCTTTCTGACATTTTTCCTTGTGATTTAACATGTGATGATAGCCAGATACGAGATACTCTTGACTCCCGAGTCAAGAGTATCAAGTTGACCGCACATTATGTTTTTTTTAGTTTTAAAGATCCCAAACACATGACGGTACTATGACCTGTAATGTATTGTAATCACAGGTGAATGCCCGAGTAGCCTGTACCTTGAATCGGCCTTATAAGTGGGAGACAGGAAAAAACTAGTATTATTCTCCTTTGGGTTATCGTGTTGTTATACATTAGTTTGGTTATTTTAAAAAGCAAAAATTAAGCATTTTGCATTTACCAAATTCTGTTAATTCTTAAATTTATTAGTTTGTATTGAACAAATTACTTGGACAAATATTGGATTCTTAAAAGGTTTTTAATTTTGTTGTCTTCACATTTCGTCAATAATAAATTTTTATATAATATCAGAAAATAGATTGAATCTGTAATACAATGATCTGACATTGTGTGCAACTAGACTATTTTTTGTCAAGGAACAAATTCTTCTTTTACACCGTTTCTGGTTTTGTTTTGCTTACCATCTGTTTTCAAATAATTAGTCCATTTAAATTTGAAATTTTCTTAAAAATCTGAAGTTTTATTAATTGTTAAATATTGTCGATGTTGAAAAAGAAATATCAAGTCGAACAACAAGAGCAACTTTATCCTGTTTTTTTTTCAATGAAAAGCTTCCTTATCATCATTCGTCCTGAAAACAGGTAAGTTAGACGAACCGCCACGGATTTCCTAAAATATCCACAATAAAAAAATTTGAAATTTGTTTTTGTAAGATATTTTAATACCGAAAATTGGCTTCTGTTTACAATCGATGAAAAATGGCGGAAAATTTGAAATTTTAAAAACTTTTTTTTAAACCTAAACATTTTGATTCCGATCAATACAATTTTGGTTTAAAAAATTCAAATATACCAGCGTATTTTGCTTCCTAGAATTACTAAATTTAATCGCTTGGCTTTCAATTAAAGCTAATTTTAAAGCTTGAAGCTAACTTATTTTTAAAATTTAAATTTAAATTTACGTATTGGAAAAGACTGGATGTAATTATATCAAGAAGATGAAAGACCAAAGTATTTTTTAATTACTTCTTGAAATTTTTTAATCTTGTCTAACACGTTCGAAATTTTTGTTAAAATCTTTGTTTTCCATACGTCATTGCCTTGACAAAAGTTAAAAGTTTTAACATTGATTTTTCTGCACTTTTTCCCGTTGAAAACATTTATTTGGAAATTCTTGTAAAAATCAAATAATTGTCCGATTTTAATGAAATTTTCATAAGTTATTTACAAATGAATAAAATTATTTTTTAGATGTTCTTTTTTTTTTTTAAATTTTGGGAAAAAAAAATGTTTTTAATATGTTGCCCCACTTACTTAATTTTATGAAATTTCGCACAGATCCTTTTATTTCACCCACATTTTTTTTTTTTTGTTAAAAGTAGGAGTCTTTGAAAATTGTAAATCACCTACTTTTTTTTTTTTCAAATTAGTGCTATCTAAATGAAAATCTGTTCTGGTTCTGAATTGAAAAACAATGAATCCAATAAAACTATGACATTGCTTAATTAAAAAAGCTTTTAATTGTTTTTGTAAATAAGTAATACTAAGGACATTATTGTCTGAAGAAATAAAATTTTTCTGGTGAATAATGATTTTTTTTTTTTTAAATTTTTTTACAAATAGTAATAATTTATAATAGTTTAAAATCGTGTAAAATTCTCTACTGGGACTTCCAGTGGAGGTGATATAATCATTAAGTGGAAACGAAATTTACAAGTCCAAAATTGCAAAGATTATTAAACGTAGTGGTGCTATCTATTTTTAAAATAATTTTTATTTACTTAATACATCCATTATTTTCATGTATGGTTGACTAAAATTGCCATTATTATGAAAAGTTTCTGTAATTTAAAAGTTTTGTCCCTTCCCTTAGATTTATGAAAATTGTTATTTATGGTCATGCATAGCAGCTGTCATCACTTTGTCATTCAACAGTCCGTCAAACGTTCAATCAGATGAACATGACCAATCGTTAATAATTGGTTGTATATTACTTTTTTATGCTCTAAGTAAGTAATATTTTTTTAAAAATTTAACTTTCAATTTTCCAATTTTACTAAAATAAAGTGTCAGAAATTTGTTGAAATATTTTTAAAATCGATGAATTTTTATTTGTTTACAAATTTCTTAAAATTAAGAAAATGGCCGATTTCAAGAAATCAAAATTAAATGTGACCTTCCAATCTATATAATTTCTATCTGAAATACACCAGATTTTTTTTACTTAATGGAACAATACATTTAATCATTAAGCTTTTAATCAAATCTAAAATGAAATCTTCAAAAATTTCATTTTAAACTTAGGTATCGAGAATTTATGTCGAAATATTAGAAGCACCTAGTTTATATTGATTGGAATCTAAGTTTTTCAATTTTTAAAAATTTCAATTTTTCAGCTATTTTTGAGAAATCAATACATTTGTAAACAAAAGTTAATTCGTTTTTAATAATTAGTAAATTTAAATTTACATTAATCAAATTTATGCAAGTATTACTTGTTTATAGCATGAAATTTAGAAAAAAACTATTTGTTAATCACAATGTGTTGATTTATAAGTGACTGACTTGTGATGCCAGCTCGTTATCAAAAGAAGCTAAAAATCGTTGACCAGAATTGACATAATTGTTCAATATTTTTCCTGTAAGAGGAAGAAACCATGAAACACATGACCTTTTAATGTACAAAGAAAATACCATACTTAATAAAAACTTCTAATACACAAAATATATAAAATAAAATTATTTTAAAAATTCAATGGTTAGCTGAATTTTATTAAACTTTTCAATTTTCAATTAGTTAATATAGCCTTCCCTTAATAACTTAGTAACCGAACTGCAACAACTCTTTGCAGAATTTTAAAAATATTTTTGAAACTTTATAAATTATTATTATTCAAAAATGGAAATCCTTGTAAAAATTAATTATTCATTGAAAAACAATTTTCTTTTTTAGATTATAATGTCCAAAATGCATATTAAAGCTTATTTAATTCAATAATGTCTTAGTTTTATTGCATTTTTAGTTGTACCATTTGGAGTAGAGTTTTGAAAAAGATGGCCAACTACTTGATAAAAATAATGGATGATTTACATTCCCCAAGGAATCCTGCATTTAACTAATAAAATTTAATTTCATGAATTTACTTGGAGTGCGGGTAATATGTAAAAAAAAATTTGTTTCTTAAGATTTTCTAAAAATAATTTCAGAAATAATTTAATTCATATGTGAATATGTTCTGAGAGTTTCTTCAATAAACAATTATTTAATTTTTTATCATGAATGATCATTTTATCAAATTCTTGTGAAGTACCTAATGTAAATGACCATTAAGTAATATATTATATATAATATATAAAATATATTATATTTTTTTGACAAATAAGAATGAGTAAAATTAAATAACTAAAAAAACATAATGATTGATGTTGTAACCATCATGATAAAAATTATTAATAATAAAGAATGAAGTAAAAAACGAGATATTAAAAATATAAATTAATAATAAATAAAATATCATCACATTTTATAAATTATTGAGTTATGTCTATCAGTTGAATTCTTGAAAATGTGTTTTTGAAAACATATTTCAAAAGCTTATATGTTGTGTTTTTCTTCCTCCAGAACTCAATTTATTTCTTATTTTTCAGTTTCCATCTTTGAGTTCCTGAAACCATGATGAATATCTATGAGAATCAAGTTATCTTATCAAATTCATGGCTTAGTATTTACTTTTAAATGGTGAGCCATGACAGGACACAGATAATTTCCTTTGAAATCTGTAATTTGAAAATACATTTTCTATGAATTGAAATCTCAAAACAAACATGCAATCTCAGACTGAAGAGAAACGATTGCACTGAAATCTGTGGATGTAAGTTTTCTCAAAAATCACATCTCAAAAGACATATATTAACACACACTGGAGAGAAACCTTTCCACTGTAAAGCTTGTGGATATACATTTTCTCAAAATTCATATCTTATGAAACACATGTTAACACACACTGGAGAAAAAGCTTTCCACTGTAAAATCTGTCGATGTAAGTTTACCCTAAATTCAACACTCAAGCAGCACATGTCAACACACACTAAAGAGAAATCTTTCTACTGTGAAGTCTGTGGATATAAATTTTCTCAAAATTCATATCTTAAGAAACACATGTTAACACACACTGGAGATAAACCTTTCCACTGTGAAGTCTGTGGATATAAATTTTCTAGAAATTCATATCTAAAGAAACACATGTTAACACACACTGGAGAGAAACCTTTCCACTGTGAAACCTGTGGATGTATGTTTTCTCAAGATTCAACTCTCAAAAGACACATGTTAACACACACTGGAGAGAAAGCTTTCCACTGTAAAATCTGTCAATGTAAGTTTACCTTAAATTCAACACTCAAACAGCACATGTCAACACACACTAAAGAGAAATCTTTCTACTGCGACGCCTGTGGATATAAATCTTCTCAAAATTCACATCTTAAGAAACACATGTTAACACACACTGGAGAGAAACCTTTCCACTGTGAAATTTGTGGATGTAAATTTTCTGAAAATTTTTCTCTCAAAAATCATGTGTTAACACACACTGGAGAGAAACCTTTCCACTGTGAAATCTGTGGATGTAAATTTTCTCAAACTTCAAATCTCAAAAGACACATGTTAACACATACTGGAGAGAAACCTTTCACCTGTGAAGTCTGTGGATATATGTTTTCTCAAGATTCAACTCTCAAAAGACACATGTTAACACACACGGGAGAGAAAGCTTTCCACTGTGAAATCTGTGGATATAAATTTTCTCAAAATTCATATCTTAAGAAACACATGTTAACACACACTGGAGAGAAACCTTTCCACTGTGAAACCTGTGGATGTATGTTTTCTCAAGATTCAACTCTCAAAAGACACATGTTAACACACACTGGAGAGAAACCTTTCCACTGTAAAATCTGTCGATGTAAGTTTACATTAAATTCAACTCTCAAACAGCACATGTCAACACACACTAAAGAGAAATCTTTCTACTGTGAAGTCTGTGGATATAAATCTTCTCAAAATTCACATCTTAAGAAACACATGTTAACACACACTGGAGAGAAACCTTTCCACTGTGATATCTGTGGATGTAAATTTTCTGAAAATTCATCTCTCAAAAATCATGTGTTAACACACACTGGAGAGAAACCTTTCCACTGTGAAATCTGTGGATGTAAATTTTCTCAAAATTCAAATCTCAAAAGACACATGTTAACACACACTGGAGAGAAACCTTTCCACTGTGAAATCTGTGGATGTAAATTTTCTCAAAATTCAAATCTCAAGAGTCACATGTTAATACACACTGGAGAAAAACGTTTTCATTGTGAAATATGTGGACGTAAGTTTTCCCTAAATTCATCTTTGAAGAAACACATGTTAACACACACTGGAGAGAAATCTGCAGATAAAGCTGTCCAACAGATGCAAATTAGAAATGACACAAATTAAAACACTGACAAATAATTTTTCTATTGTGAAACCTTTAGTTATTTTTCATTAAATTCCCATCTCAGATGACATGTTAGATTTCATTAGAGCTAAAAAGTGTCTAACATTATTTTCCAACTATTTACAAAGAAATCATTGTGTGGACAAAAATAAGTAAATCAAGTTATACAAGCAGACAATATAGATAACCAGATTATATCATACTAAGCACACATTCAACTGGCCAGAGTTTGTCAACTACTTAGTAGACTCCTGCTTTTTATATAAAAATATTTCAAATAAAAGGCATATTATTGTTGCTTGTGTTGATATAATCATTGCTACCAAAGACTTTCAGCAAAGTAAAAATAAAGAAATGTTTAATACTCTGTAGAGAGAAAATCATGTAGTTTTTGCTTGTTACTTTCTTCCTTTTCACAATGCTATATGCACTTGACTGTATCCCTTTGCATGCGAACATCATTCCTTCTTTGTTAAGTTTTTGTTTTATTACTGTTTTATGATTGCTTTGTTTTCCTTTTCATCTCCATTATATGCATATTTCTTTTAATCATTTCACCCCAAGGCAAGGCAGTAGCACCACTGATGTGTAGGAGGCTACATAATAGAGTAAGAGTTTAAGCAAGAGAAGAGCGAATCAGTTACAGGGGGTGTCACAGAAAGGGCAAGAGAAGGATGGGAATACAGGTGTGATGACAGTTGCAAAGGTAGTGTGAGAGAGGAAAAGACCAAGATTCATGGGATGTGTAGCTGCCACTAGGCACCATTTGCTACCAAACCCAATGTAAAAATTAGCGGGTTCGTTTTCTCGCTGAAGTGAGCCCTGTATTCTTGACCGGCGGCCTTGTCACCCCTTGGGACAATGTGGCCAGAAAATATAGTTCCTTATATTTTAGGATAACGTAAAACAATAATAAAGTCTAAATGAGAAGTATGAGACAAAACTGTAAAGTGAGAATAAGTAAGTAAAAATATAACCAATAAGCTGTTTTACGGCAACCTTTTCTAGAATATAGGATTTTTGGTCTCTACATAAGAAACAGAAACCCCCTTAACAGTCTTTTGGATTGAGACCTTCTAAGAGGGCAGACGTAAATTTGTTATCTCCAGTGGCAGCACATTCATTTTCGGTACTGTTAGGGAGTAACTTAATTGCCATAGACCAAATGAGGTAATTAACATTTTTTCCATTCAATTTCCAGCAAACCCTAGACAAATTTTATAGTTACTAGAATTTAATTCTTCTAAAGTTTCATTGCCTTTTAGACTCTTCCTTAATTTGTAAAAATGTATTGCTTTGGATTTCTGCTGATTTAAAACCTTGCTATAATTCCCTTGTTTTGTTATAATTATTTATGTAAATTTCATTGTTTATTTTCTTATTTTTTGGAATTTTGTAATTATCTATCTTTGTTTACATTCTTCCTACATGTTTACATTCTTCCTACATGTTCTCATGTTGTTTCTCTTAATTGCAGTTTTCACAGCTGCACAAGTAAAGGAATAAAACCTGTTTTACAATATATACCCACAGTTGTCAGTTCGCTCACACATGTTTCATGTGGCAATGGCAATTACAGTGAAAACTCGGGCATTAAAGTGAAAAAAAAAACTTATGCCAAAAAACTTCGACTTTGGATTGAAAGAGAAATCAACCCCATGTGAGAATTTGTTTCTACACACCCAAAAGAGAAGACGAAAGACAAGCAGAGAAGATCAGCAGGTAGGTTGAGTTCAGCAATCGGGCAGAAAATTTCCTTTTAACCCACCTTAAGAAGAGGAATGTACAAGGGTACTCGTTGGGTTGTTACTGCTACGGCTATTTTGTAACATCTGACGGTGACTTTGATCTGCAACTGGACCTCACCAACAACAGAAATACAGGATTAGAGAGGAAAGGAAAAACGAAAAAACTATCAAAATGATTAAATCTTGCTCGAGTCACACGTTTCGCAGCTAAAAACCCATTTTTTTGCATATCTTTTTGAATTTTAAATCATGTGTTTTCCTTCTCACATTATCATTGTCTTTATTTTGCATTTCTTGTGTTTCTTGCCCCGTTTTAATTGGGGTTTAAAGACAAAAACATAAAAACCTTGTTTGTAGGAATAGAAAGAGAAAAGAGAACATGTGATTCTCTTCTCCTTCAAGTCAAAATAGGTGCAAATAACAAAACAAGACTCAACCAAGTAAAGACAAAAACACAAAAACCTTGTTTGTAGGAATAGAAAGAGAAAAGAGAACATGTGATTCTCTTCTCCTTGAAGTCAAAATAGATCTAAATAACAAAACAAGACTCAACCAAGTAAAGACAAAAACACAAAAACCTTGTTTGTAGGAATAGAAAGAGAAAAGAGAACATGTGATTCTCTTCTCCTTCAAGTCAAAATAGGTGCAAATAACAAAACAAGACTCAACCAAGTAAAGACAAAAACACAAAAACCTTGTTTGTAGGAATAGAAAGAGAAAAGAGAACATGTGATTCTCTTCTCCTTCAAGTCAAAATAGGTGCAAATAACAAAACAAGACTCAACCAAGTAAAGACAAAAACACAAAAACCTTGTTTGTAGGAATAGAAAGAGAAAAGAGAACATGTGATTCTCTTCTCCTTCAAGTCAAAATAGGTGCAAATAACAAAACAAAACTCAACCAAGTAAAGACAAAAACACAAAAACCTTGTTTGTAGGAATAGAAAGAGAAAAGAGAACATGTGATTCACTTCTCCTTGAAGTCAAAATATGTTGATATAACAAAACAAGACTCAACCAAGTAAAGACAAAAACACAAAAACCTTGTTTGTAGGAATAGAAAGAGAAAAGAGAACATGTGATTCTCTTCTCCTTCAAGTCAAAATAGATCTAAATAACAAAACAAGACTCAACCAAGTAAAGACAAAAACACAAAAACCTTGTTTGTAGGAATAGAAAGAGAAAAGAGAACATGTGATTCACTTCTCCTTGAAGTCAAAATATGTTGATATAACAAAACAAGACTCAACCAAGTAAAGACAAAAACACAAAAACCTTGTTTGTAGGAATAGAAAGAGAAAAGAGAACATGTGATTCTCTTCTCCTTCAAGTCAAAATAGATCTAAATAACAAAACAAGACTCAACCAAGTAAAGGCAACTTTGTCAGCCCACTCTTACAATTTATATTACAGAAATTGTACAATGCAAATTGTTTTATTTTTACTTGAACAAGTTTATTAATTCATAAACAATACCTTTTCACTCACAACTTTATTTGTGTGTCTTATGATATATAAAATTATTATTGTTTGTTATACAAAAAAAGATTCATTGTTGTTTCTCATGTTGTTCGTATTCTGTTGTGTTGAATATTGAAATTTTAATGTGAGTGGAAATTGTTAAATTTTTAAGAGGAACAACACTTGAAACAAGTGATGTTTTAATTATATCCTCCCCATAATCTAGAGGAACTAATATTTTCTGTTTGTTGCATTATCTTTATAGCCATACGTTTTATATGGTTTCTGAAAAAATGAATTTTATTATAAAATTTTCTTTAACTTCTAAAATCTAATAGCTTTAAATTTAATAAATATTGAGGTAATCCCATTATTCATAAAATTTTATGGCATTTTATTTATTATTAATTTGTATTTTATTTTTCATTTTATTCTTTATTAATAATTGTTATCATGATGGTTATGACAATTTAAAGTTATTTTATTTAAATTTTTTTTTTGCATTTTATCAATAGAAAATAGTTCTATATGGATATGGATGAAAAGAAATATTCTGTGGAGTGTTTCAGCAAACATGACAGCATGACATGAGTGATCGCGAATGCGTAACGAGGTTCATGTTGCATTCTTGGAACACAAGGTTTGCTGTTTTTCGTAAATTTAATTTCGTCGTTAGACATTTGAACAAGTATAACTACACATGTATATCATTATAATAGGGCCTCACATCAGTGAGGGGAGCCAGTGTGCAAGTGAAACGGTTGAGAGGAAGGCCCCAAAACAGTGCACATTCTCTCCTGATGACCACAATTTAAATATAAATTCAAAAGGATCAAAAAGAATTTCAATGAAATCAAATGCCGTAGAGAAGCTCGGTGGAAATGTTATTGTTATGAGGAGCATTTTATATTCAGCTCGCTTCAGGTGAGTGTCAATTACTTTCTAGTAATTTCCTTCTTAATTCTACAAATGTTTGCATTTTTTTATTTTATTTCATTGTAAGCCAAACTGTAAACAGCATAGAAAAATACTGCTATGTGTATCAGAGAAAAGACTTTTCAAAATATTTTGTGGTCCCGAAAAGGGCCATTTTTATTTTTTCTGTTGCTTGTTTAACCATCGTCATTTTTCAGGTACAGGTCCTTGATAACATAGTCCGCACCAACTTCATATTTGTTCAACTGACAGTTGTTAACTACATCATTGAGACAGAAAATCCTATAAGATGGATTTACAAATGTAGCTGGTATATTCACAGTTTACACCATCAATTGTCCAAATATGTCTGATATTTTGACCAAAAACTTATCATGAATTAGTTAAGGCACCTACAGTCACAAAAATCCGACAATTATTTGATTTTTGCAAGAATTTTCAAATTAATATGCATTTCACCAGAAAAAATCTGAGTTACATATTACATTATCCAATATTAACGCATAACAATTTGTAATTTAATTGGGGGAGGCGGGGGTAATAGATGTAAAAAAAACTATTTTTACAAGATTTTCTAAAAAGCAACAATTGCATAAATAATTTCATTCATTTGTGACTATGTTCTGAAAGTTTGATTAAAAGCAGACAGCTGATTTTTATAAGAATTTTCAAACTAAAGTGTCTTTCTATGCCAAAAACTGACTTGCATAATATTCCACTTGCCATAATAGTAACATGACGTAAATCTCAGGTGAATCACTGAGAAAAAAAAAAATTAAGCAAAATATCCAGTGTATTACAAAGGATTAATAAATTTTTAAAAATAATGACAACAAAATTTGATCTTTCCTCTTAATAATAGCATAAAGATTTTGATGATAAATTTTAAAATTTCAAATTTTATGAATTTATGTGGAGAGGGTAACAGATGTAAAAAAAAAATATTTTTATGAAGATGTTCTAAAAATAATAATTTAAAAAATAATTTCATTCATTTGTGAATAAATCCTGAAAGTTTCATTAAAATCCAACAAGTAACATTTTCAATTGTAAACTCTTGTAATGATTTGGCTATCCACTAAAATCAAAACCAGATTTTTACCAAAATTTTTAACATGTTAAAAAGAATTTAAAAAATTAAAACAACAACGAAAGAATACTTAGATCTTTCCTCTTTATAATTGCGTAAACATTTTGATGGAAAAACTTTGTTTTTATTAAGTTTGGGGCCTTTTTCCTTCATACTATACTGTTTTTTCAGCAATTTAGCAATAAATATGGCAGCAGAAAAACAAATGGACTCACAAGAAGTTACAGAAAAAAGACAAACAACTGAAAATACCTAAACACAAAATTATAAATGGATGGCAGAGAACACAACAAAAGATACCAAATTATTCTTCTGAAATTAGAAGATACCAAATTAGAAGATACCAAAAGATATGCCTGAAATTAGAAGATACTGGTCACTGAAAGATTGCCTAGACAAACTGGTTACATAAGGTGAATGCATAGTCATATTAAAAAAGTATACAAAACAGAGTTCTTGAAAGATGCTAATTATATTATTTTTCCTTCAGACTATATAATTTAATTTATTAATTTATATTACTTATTAAAGTAATTACAAGTTTATCTAATTAAACAATGCCATAGTTTTATTGCATTTTTTATCTTACATCTTATGAAGATGTTCTAAAAATAATAATTTAAAAAATAATTTAATTTATTTGTGAATAAGTCTTGAAACTTTCATTAAATTCAACAATTAATATTTTCATTTGTAAACTCTCGTAATGATTTGGTTACCCACTAACTAAAATCAAAACAAGATTTTTACCAAAATTTCGAACATGTTAAAAAGAATTTAAAAAATTTTTAAATAATTAAAGAGTACTTTGAGCTTTCCTCTTAATAATATCATAAACATTTTGATAGAAAAACTTTTAATTAAGTTTGTGGCCTGTTTTCTTCATACTATGCTAAAACTGTCATTGAAATATTGCCTGTCAGTAGAAGATTGCCTGTCAGTAGAAGATTGCCTGTCATTGAAAGATTGCCTGTCAGTAGAAGATTGCCTGAAGATTGCCTGGTTACAAAAGGTTAATGCATACTAAAATATTTTTCAAAGAATCCATGATTCACACCAAGGAATTGAAAAATGCCAACTCAAGGCAAGAAATAGATTTTATCGGAGAGTCAAAATAGAGAAATCAAGATGCGAATTATGGCACGTGAAATATGCAGTTAGCACCAGAGGAAGTATACAAAAAAAAAAAGGAAACAACAATCATAAAAGAACGCTTGATCATTTCAAACCATTGCAGATGTTTTTGAATTTAATGCCCAACAATTCCTGCTGGTTGCTGATCAACATAGCAAAAGCCTTTCATCAAAACTATGAAAAATATCACAATTACAAACTGCATCAAATATTTCAAAACAATCTTTGCTGCTCACAGCATACCAGAACGACTATATATTGACAATGCCAGATATTTTATATCAAAGTAATTCCACAAATCTCAACTTATTTATAAATGGAACTTTGTGTGTGTGTGTGTGTGTGTGTGTGTGTGTGTGTCCATTACCTATAGTCTCTGAAACAGCTGATCCGATTTTCTTGAAAATTTACACAGTTGTACTATAATCGTCTGCGAGTGTTCTTAGTAAGGTTTTGTGTCGAGGTACCCCCGACAAATATCGTAAATTGATAATCAAAAAAAATCAGGTTATAAAAGGAGTGGTCTGATTTTAATCAAATTTGATACACTTATAGACAAAGACATAAGAAACGATATTCAGAAGTTTCAAGGTTGCAGTTCTTACAATAGTGCAGAAAATCGATACTATATATATATATAAAAGGCAAGATGTTTGTGTGTGTGTATGTTTATCTGCCTATATGTCTGTATTTTTTCAGCTCTTTTATTTTAGTTTTTGCTTCGGGTTTGGCTCTAAGTAGGTATAATTGTAGTTCTTAGTCTCAGCCATGATACCATTTACTCAGGGACTTTTTTAGCCTTTAAAATTCAGTTTATGACGAAAAAAATCTTTTTTGATATTGATACCAGGAAATCAAAATTTGACTTACATCCATTCATTTTTCTTTCAGTCTACGGTTTCACTTTAACTGAAAACAACTATTGCTTTTTAGTCTTTCGTGCCAACATCCAAAGAGTCTGAACTCCAGGACCATGGATTAGTTTTAAAGCTTTCATTACACCCGAGAAATGCCAGGGCTATACTGCTAGTTTACTATAAAATGGAAATTCACTCACATAACATCCAGCTTGAGATACCTGCAAGTCAAATGGATTCACCAAGTCCAAACAATAAAAAACAATTATGAAGGCTAAACGGTCAAGAACGAACTACCAAATGGTGCTGCTATGCTTAAGAGCAACCCCACTCGACAACCATTTGCCGTCACCAGCAGAACTCCTACATACGAGGATAAGAACAAGGATCTCAACTTTGGTGAACACAAATACAAGAAAAAAACTACAATATACAGAAATGCAAAGAGCAGGAAGCAGCAACAATTCTACAACAGGCATGCAAAGAACCTCCATGAATTAGCTATCGGCAATAAAATGTCTGTCCTTTTGGAAAATGACATATTGCAACCAGATAAAAGTACAGAGCTGCACAGCTAAATTGTCAGAATTGTTTCCTACAGGAAATGTATAAACCATAAGAACAGGTCACTTTCAATCTGCCTACCCAAAGGCATAGACATTATGATTTAATATCCTCATCCCAAGAATACATTGATCTCATAGAAATCATCAACTCCCAACCTAATACAGATCAAAACATCCAGTTATGTGACCAAGAACAGTCAAACCAATATCCAGAAACAAGGCAAACATTAAACGAACATCCAGAAACAAGGCAAACTCCAAAGATATTAGCTTGCCTTTGGCACAGACATCATGATCTAATATCCTCATCTCAAGAATACATTGATCTCACAGAAAGCATCAACTCCCCACCGAATACAGATCAAAACATCCAGTTATGTGACCAGGAACAAGTCAAACTCCAAAAATACCAGCTTGCCATATTTGGGTGAGGGGAAAGAAAAAGTGGTGATGGTGGTGTCAGAATTGTGGGAAATACTAAAATGAAACATACAACAAAAAATGCAATGCAGCACATATGACACAGGAGACAACTATCAATAATTATGAAAAGTTTATTGCAAAAAAAACATGACAGTGCATTGTATGTCAAAAATATTAAATTTTAGGCAAATAGCAAAATATGAAATAATAGAAAAAAAAATCAGTTGCATTCATTGATGAACATTCTAACAAAACCGAACCCTTTCCTTTTCATTACAAATAACACAACTCAAATTTACCCTGAGGGGCAAAAACACTCTTTCAAGGAAAAACAATATTGCCAGGTAAATGAAAAGTTTATTATGAAAACAAGTAGGTTCTGGAACTCATGTTTGTCAACAAATTCGATATTCTTTATTTAAAAGAAATAATAAGGAGCCTCCCTGTATTAATGATGTTTTTGGATGAAGTGCTTCTTGGGGCTTCAGGTTTAGTACTTGGATGTGGTTGTGAATCTGTTGTCTCTGGAATCACTGGTAATAAAAGAAGTTCTTAATTAATTGTTCACTCTTTCCATAGTAAATGAAATTTAGGTCTGGGGCAACAGTATGATTACCTTTCAATGGGGGAGTTTTTTGTACATTAGTAAATAATGAGTGATCATAATGAAAGGATTTGTCTGTGTTTGTTATAAAAATTCTTGTTGCTGTTTCTCTCTTTCAGGTTGGCTTTAATAAATGACAAATCCAAAAATTATTCTTTAAAAAGTGTTGTTTTTTTTTCTTTGCAAGTAGCAGTTTTTGGCTCTTCTGACATTTGCTGTGAAAACACGATAAAAATCCTAACATCCCACTTTTAATTCATTGAAGATATCTTTTCTAGACAAAGTAAGTACCTTGAATAAATACCAACATTTTTAAAATCCATCTTGAAAAATCATTCTTGAAGCTTTAATTTTAGCTTCAATTCCAAGCTAATAGATTAAATTTACTTTACTCAGTCACCAGAATACTTAAGATTGCTTTTTGGTTCAATGAAGTTGTTCTTAAATTCATTCGTAATTTTTACACATCTGCGGCCTGCTCCACCTTCTTCGGTCTGCAATCTGCCCAATTCCTGGGGCTGGATTGATAGAATCACACCCAATCTTATTTCATGTTGTGTTTAGATTCAATCCTAAGCTGGGTGAAACTAAATAACCTTTTATCTACTTCATGCAGACAGCAATCTTTCCAACCCTCATCTAAAATTGACATGTAACACTTTGGATGGTTCTGTTAACACAGGGTTCAAGTTGAAATTCATCTTAGGTAGGCAGTCAGGTGATGCCAGACAGCAAGGCCTCTTATCTCCACTGTAAATATCTTTGGCCTAAACTTCTTTGAAACTCCCTTTCACTGCTTATATTAATTTCCACTCAAAACCAGCATGGGGTATGACTGATCTAATTGAAAGTAAGCAAAATACTCTAGTAGTGGTTTATTTCAAAGAAATTATTCTTGAAGCTTTCATTTTAGCTTGAATTACTAGTTAATAAACTAAATTTCATCAAAATATTTATGATTGCTTTTTCAGTTCAGTAAAGTTCTTAAATTCATTCATAATTTTTACACATTGGCACATTTAGGGAAACATGATTCTTTTCATGTGTACATATGACAGGTAGCACCTCGAATAAAAACTGAATTAAGATTGCTTTGAATATTTTTTGGTTCAGTAAAATCATTCTTAAATTCATTCAAACTTTTTAAATATCAGCACATTTAAGAAACACAAACCCTTTTCATATGTAAATATGACAGGTAGCACTAAATCTTCTAGACAAAATACCTCGAATAAAAACTGAATTAAGATTGCTTTGAATATTTTTTAGTTCGGTTTACACCTTGGCACATTTAGGGAAACAAGACTTTTCATATAGGACTGATAGCACCAAATCATTTAGACAGAGCAAGTATGACAGCACTAAAACAATGTGTTTTTCCAATAATATCAACCCAAATTTATCTAATATATTTTTAATGTAAATATAGCAGTTTGCTATGGAGCAGGCGAAACTCTGGCCAGTAAAATATGTGTATAGTACGATGTTCCAATTTTATTTGTATAATACGGATACAAGTTTTCATTTTTTTTACCATCATTCAGATAGACTTCTGGCTGTTATATGCCTCAGGTATGAGATTTTTACATTCATTTGGTGGACAGAACCTAATTTCTTACAGGCATACAAACATGTTGTGCAGTGAAAGTTTCATTATAATTTAATGGAGACTTTTGTGAGTAGCCTTTGCCAACAAACATTTATTGTTCATTGCCATTTTGATAGTCTAGTCCCACCAACATCCAACAAGAGTTTTATCTCTCAGTTAATTTATATCATTCATTTGCTGTGTGTTTAATTCACCTTCCATGACCTCATGGCATTTTATAATGTTAATTAAGCAATAGATTCAATGGGTATATAATTTTTTTTTTTTTAATCATATCACCCTGAGCAAGGTGGTAAGGCCACTGGTGTGCAGGGGGTTATGGAAGAGTGAATAGATTGGAAAAGAGAAAACCGGAAACCACGTCCTAAACAGGGAACAAGGGATGAGCCTCTACACCTGTTCAGTAGACGTGAGTGGAGTGTGAACCGGGCGATAGTTCAGTCTATCTACTCCAATTAAATATATTTTACAGAACTGCAAAATCGATAGTGGGACTTAACATGCTGTCCAAATTTTCAACAACCTAATTTTTATGGTACCCTCCAATGAGGAATGGACTCTTCCTCTTGTTATAAGTGATTACCTGCATGACTTCCAAGGAGCAGTTAACAAAGGCAGTTGACAGCAGTTAAAGAGCAGCTAATATGGCAACTGATGACAGCTACTAGTCAGGCAATAAACAGTGTAATAATATCTTCAGACTTACTTATTTCTAGTCACTTATTATTAACACTTCCCTTGAATATCTTGTTATACTAATACACTGTTTTGAACCTACTTTCTGTTTTCCATGTCTCACGTTCTACCAAACCAGTCACTACAACTTTGTGGCAAAGTTTTGCCACAACAAAATGGCAACAAAGATTCACAACACTAATCTTTAAATATTCAGCATAATCTTTAAGCATTTCTTTACAAGTAGTTGGATAGTAATTTTGAGCAAATTTGCAGCTTAAATTGAGAGGAGTATTTAATGAAAAATAACTCAAAATTTTACAGTGGAAAGCTCACTTAACAAAGTGTGTTAAAATGTTTTCTTAGAGTAAGGACATTAAAAAAATATGCCACATGGTTTTTCACTTTTGTGTCTTGACAAATGTCTTCTGACATTTGTCATTTAGAGAAGACAAAAATCCAGTGGAAGTGTTTTTATCCAGTGTGTGTTAACATGTGTTTTTAAGATTTTCATTACAGGAACACTTGAATCTACAGATTTCACAATGGAATTGTTTCTCTCCAGTGTGTGTTAACATGTATCTTTTCAGATTACAATTTTGGGAACACTTAAATCCACAGATTTTACAGTGAAAAAATTTTTCTCCAGTGTGTGTTAACATGTGAGTTTTCAGATTTGATTTTTGATAAAATTTGAATCCACATACATCACAGTGGAAAGGCTTGTTGCCAGTGTGAAAAACGTGAAGTTTTAGCTCTGATTTTTGGTACGATTTATATTCCACAGATATCACAGTGGAATACTTTTCTCCACTGTGTTTTAACATGTGTGTTCTGAGATGTGAATTAGTGAAATACTTGAATCCACAATCTTCACAGTGGAATGACTTCTCGCCAGTGCGTCTTAACATGTGTTTTGAAACAAGATTTTTGAGAGTGCTTAACTGTACAGATTTCGAACTGGGAAGGTTTCTCTCCAGTGTGTGTTAACATGAGTATTTCTTTAAGAAAAAAAACTATTCCACAGATTTCACATTAGAAACCTTTCAAAATGTGTTCATATGAATTATTAAAGAGTACACTTTCTTGGAAAGTTAGATCCACACATTTCACAGTGAAAAGGTTTTTCTTGTGAAGTTTGTCTTGTAAATGTTAAATTTGTAGAAAAATTAAATCCACAGATTCAACAATGGAATGAATTCTGGGAGATAAGTTTTATCAACTATGCGCATTTCAATCCACAAATTTGCCAGTGTAAAAGTTTTTTTTTTGCTCAGGTATATTCATCATGTTTTCAGATACTCTTAAAGATACAAACTGAAAAAGAAAAAATTTATTAACTAAGTACTAAAGTAAGAAAACAAACTATAAAGTTATGTAATAGGTTCATAAAAAAGGCATTTTGAAGCAATTTTTTTAAAACCACTCCTAAAATCTTTAAGATTTGCCATAATGCTATGCGTTGATCCAAGAGAAATGCATCATTTGTTAAACTGATTTGTTGACAACTTAACATTTAAAGATGAAGAAATGAAGACAGAAACATGGGTAAGTATTTAAATTTGAAATATGATACACATTATTCTAATTGCAATAAATTGTACAATGTAATAAGATATATTTTATCCTGACTGGCATGTAAAACTAGAGCAGATCAGGCACCAGATTATTATTAAATCATGTATCAGTGGACATGGATGTGTGGGTGTTGGAATGGGCAATGGAAGAGAAAAACAAAATCACTCAGCTGAAATGAATTGTACAATGCAATAGGATATATTTTATTGTAACTGGCATGTAAAACTCGAGTGATCAAAACATTTGTAAACAAAGTAAATTCTTGGTTTTAATTCTCTTATATCTATGTACCTCCACTAATTTTAGATAACTAATGTTTAAAATGAATTTTTAAAAATAAAAAATTTTTCCTGCAACTTTCATTTTTGTTCTGATTGAAAGGTAAATGATTAAATTTACTATTACTATTTCCAGTAAGCAAAATACTCTGGTGTATTTCAAACAGAAATTATATTGATTGGAATGTAAAAATTTGAGATTTTAAAATAATTTTCAATTTTTCTGCTATTTTTGACCGATCAAAACATTTGTGAACAAAAGTTAATTCCCAGTCTTAAAACTCATGCAAAAATAAAATATACATCTGTGACCTGTTACTTTTAGAAAATTAGTAAATTCAAAGTTACAGTAATCTGATTTACACAGGTATTAATTATTTATAGCAAGAAATTTGGAATAAGATTATTTCTTAATCACTGATAGATGATCTTACTGACTTTTCCTGTAAGAGATTGATATGTGAATAGGGATTGTCTCTGGTGTAAATTTGATTGTGCTTTTATTAATCAAAGCAATTTGAAAATACTGATTGACATATTACACAAGATTATGGTTTGTCTTCAATGTGAATTTGATTGTGCTTTCTCAAACTGTAATTGTTTGAAAATGTTGATCCACATATTACACAAGAATATGGTTTCTCTCCAGTGTGAATTCGATTGTGCTTTTTTAGATCAGAAGTATTTGAAAATGCTGATCCACATATTACACAAGAATATGGTTTCTCTCTAGTGTGAATTCGAATATGTCTTTTAAAGTTAGAATTATCCGAAAATGCTGATCCACATATTGTACAAGTATATGGTTTTTCTCCAGTGTGAATTCGATTGTGGTTTTTCAAATTGTTATTGTTTGCAAATGTGGATCCACATATTTCACAAGAATATGGTTTCTCTCCTGTGTGAATTTGACTGTGTTTTTTTAGATTATAAATATCTGGAAACATTGATCCACATATTTCACAAGAATATGGTTTCTCTCCAGTGAGAATTTTAATGTGTCTTTTCAAAAGATAATTATCTGAAAATGTTGATCCACATATTTCACAAGAATATGGTTTCTCTCCAGTATGAATTCGATTGTGGTCTTTCAAATTAGAAATCTGTGAAAATGCTGATCCACATATTTCACAAGAATATGGTTTCACTCCTGTGTGATTTTGAATATGTCTTTTCAAAAGAGACAGCTGTGAAAATGTTGATCCACATATTTCACAAGAATATGGTTTCTCTCCAGTATGAATTCGATTGTGGTCTTTCAAATTAGAAATCTGTGAAAATGCTGATCCATATATTACACAAGACTATGGTTTCTCTCTCATGTGAATTTGATTGTGCTTTTTCAAATGAGTACTATTTGAAAAGGTTGATCCACATATTTTACAAGAATATGGTTTCTCTCCAGTATGAATCTGAATGTGTCTTCTCAAGTGAGAATTATATGAAAAAGTTGATCCGCATATTTCACAAGAATATGGTTTCTCTCCAGCGTGAATTTCATTGTGCTTTTTCAAATCAGAACTGTTTGCAAATGCTGATCCACATATTTTACAAGTATATGCTTTCTCTCTTGTGTGAATTCGAATGTGTCTTTTCAGTTGAGAATTATCTGGAAATGTTGAGCCACATATTTCACAAGAATATGGTTTCTCTCCAGTGTGAATTCGATTGTGCTTTTTCAAATCAGAACTATTTGAAAATGCCGATCCACATATTACACAAGAATATGGCTTCTCCCCAGTGTGAATACGAATATGTCTTTTCAAGTTAGAATTATCAGAACATGCTGATCCACATATTTTACAAGAATATGGTTTCTCTCCAGTGTGAATTCGATTGTGATTTTTCAAACTGTAATTGTTAGAAAATGTGGATCCACATATTTCACAAGAATATGGCTTCTCTCCTGTGTGAATTTGAATGTGTCTTTTCAAGTGAGAATTATATGAAAATGTTGAATTGCATATTTTACAAGAATATGGTTTCTCTCCAGTATGAATTCGATTGTGCTTTTTCATATTAGATTTAACTGAAAATGCTGATCCACATATTTCACAGGAATATGGTTTCTCACCAGTGTGAATTCGAATGTGCCTCTTCAGTTGAGAATTATCTGGAAATGTTGATCCACATATTTCACAAGAATATGGTTTCTCTCCAGTGTGAATTCGAATATGTCTTTTTAGTTGAGAATTAACTGGAAATGCTGATCCACATATTACACAAGTATGTGGTTTCGCTCTAGTGTGTATCTGCATGTGAGTTTTTAAGTCAGAATGCCTTGGAAAAGCACATCCACACACTTCACAAAAATGTTTTTTCTCCATTATGCAGCATACACATGTGCCTTGTTAAATTTGAAGTTGGTGAAAATGTTAATCCACGCACTTTACAAGAATGAGGACTCTCTCCTGTGTCTATTAGCATATGTTTTCTAAATTTGATAATTGAAAATTCTGATTCACAAACTTAACGAGTCGATGGTTTCTCATCAGTGTGTTCGCACGTGGATTTTTAAAGTCTTTCTTCCTCGTCTGTTGTTTTATGATCCTTTTTGTAATGAAATTTTGCAAAAATGCAAATTGACGGTTTATTTTGTGTTTTTCCTTCTCATATCCAAAATGATAAGGATTTTAAGATAATCAGACCTGTAAATAAAAAAAGGTATCATTAAAGAGGCAGATTTCCAACAGAACATTGTAAGACTTTGTTTGAATCAAGTTCACAACATCAAATATTTCTTGGTCAGTTATGAATATAATTGGTGGAATAAACAATCAAATTATATCTACATTTTTACATATTTTGCTTTTTATAAATATCAAACATTATTGATGAAAAAGGATAAAAACTGCTTACTATTTAATATTTAATCAACAACGAATACTGACACTTTTAAAAACAAACAGAAGAGAAAACTAAATTCGGTTTTTCTCCTGGTCTGAATTAAGATAAAATTTACATCACCTTTTCTAAATGAATATATAGGAAAGTTTTTATTCACTAAGGGTAAAATATTTAGAAGATAAAACCATGAATTAAAAAAAAGTGATGTAATCAACAACAAAATACCATAAGATTTAGATGTAATGAGGAAAGGATTTAGTAAAAGAAGGAAAGTGTAATTTCTTTTAAATAATTATTTCACCCCAAGCAAAGCAGTACTGCCACTGGTGCACTGGGGATTACCATGTGAAGGAATAAAGAAAGTAAAAACAAAGAAGCAGGTGAAGGTACAAGGGATGTCAAAGAAAGGATAAGAGAAAGATGGAAATTAAGGAGATAGAGAATTGCAATTTTTATTTAATAATTTCACCCCAAGCAAGGTGTAAACTCTAATGGTGTGCAGGGGGTTAAAGGGAGGAGAGAGAAAAAGAAAAACAAAGAAGCAGGTGAAGGTGCAAGGGATGTCGAAGAAAGGATAAGAGAAAGATGGGAGTCAATAATTTCACACCAAAGAAGGTGTAAACTCTACTGGTTTGCAGGGGGTTAAAGTGAAGAGGGAGAAAAAAAAGAAGCAGGTGAAGAAGAGTAAAAGAAAGAAAATGTTGGCAATCATCAACAAAATATCACAAGATTTAGATGTACTGAGAAAAGGATTTAGTAAAATAAAGAAAGTGTTGGCAATCATCAACAAAATATCATAAGATTTAGATGTACTGAGAAAAGGATTTAGTAAAAGAAAGAAAGTGTTGGCAATCATCAACAAAATATCATAAGATTTAGATGTATTGAGAAAAGGATTTATTAAAAGAAAGAAGTGTTGGCAATCATCAACAAAATATCATAAGATTTAGATGTACTGAGAAAAGGATTTAGTAAAAGAAAGAAGTGTTGGCAATCATCAACAAAATATCATAAGATTTAGATGTACTGAGAAAAGGATTTATTAAAAGAAAGAAGTGTTGGCAATCATCAACAAAATATCATAAGATTTAGATGTACTGAGAAAATGATTTAGTAAAAGAAATAAGTGTTGGCAATCATCAACAAAATATCATAAGATTTAGATGTACTGAGAAAAGGATTTAGGAAAAGAAAGAAAATGTTGGCAATCATCAACAAAATACCATAAGATTTAGATGTACTGAGAAAAGGATTTATTAAAAGAAAGAAAGTGTTGGCAATCATCAACAAAATACCATAAGATTTAGATGTACTGAGAAAAGGATTTGGGAAAAGAAAGAAAATGTTGGCAATCATCAACAAAATACCATAAGATTTAGATGTACTGAGAAAAGGATTTAGTAAAAGAAAGAAAATGTTGGCAATCATCAACAAAATATCATAGGATTTAGATGTACTGAGAAAAGGATTTAGTAAAAGAAAGAAAGTGTTGGCAATCATCAACAAAATATCATAAGATTTAGATGTACTGAGAAAAGGATTTAGTAAAAGAAAGTATTCATGATTTTTTTAAAATAATTTCACCACAAGCAAGGCTGTACTGCCACTGGTGAACTTGGGTGTCACAGTGAGAAAAATGAAAGAGAAAAAAACAAGTAAAGGTACAGGGGAAGTCAAAGAAAGGATAAGAGAAAGATCAGAGTCAAAGAGATAGAAGATGACAATTTTTGTAAAATGATTTCAACCCAAGCAAGGCTTAAATTCCACTGGTGTACAGGGGGCTACAGTGAGATAATAAAAAAGGTACAGGAAATGTCAAATATAAGAGATGGATGGAAATCAAGTAGATAAAAGATGCCAATTGATTTTGCATTTCAATCAGGGAAGAATGCAAATGCAAGTGACTTCCACAAATGGGCAGTGTAATAAAAGAAACTGTTAGAACAGAAGAGGTGGTTTCAACAGTAAAAGGGCGGGAACTTAATGACAATCTAGTAGCACTAGTAAATATATGTGGACGTAGTACCGAGAAAAAAAAGCTCATCAGAGCAGTTACCATGAAAATACTTGTAAAAAAGACAGAGGGAAGCTACATCACATTAATAAGAAAGTGACTAGCGAAAGAAAAACAGACATTGTTTTGATAAATAATAGATTATTGTCAAATTCACATCACATTAATAAGAAATAAAAAAAAGAAAAGAAAAATAGACATTGTTTTAAAAATGTTTGATTGTTTTCAAAGTTAAGAATGCAGGCAAAATTCTTCATGTCAGGAAAATATTTGATTGTTCTGAAATCAGCACAGAAAAGGTCAGATAATGTGGGCCTTGAAATGGTAATAAACAATGTGTCAAAAGATGACATAATCGCTTATATTAAAAAATAGACGACTAGTAGTGTTTCACTCAGTGAGAGTTAAGATTGAAATCCAGATAAAAAAAGATACAGGAAAAACCGTGGATGAGCCTATGGCCCCCGGTCCCTTGATGTGTGTGTGCTGACACCTACGAATCTATACCACATTACATGAAGAGTGAATAAAAGATATGCTGGTTACATTTGTGTATATATACATGTTTCGGTCATCATTTTATCAAGTGAGAATAGCACACGCAATTTTAAGAGAGAGAAAATAGTCATCAAATTAATTTTCATTGTCTTGGTGTAGGGTAAACAACACTATTGGTCGTTAATGAAATAATAATCGTATTCAACGAATTGATATGCAACATTTGAAAATTCAGTTTTAATGTTGTAACTTTTTAGGAAATACTGTTATTTGTTATTATTTTTACTCATTTAAACCTAATAATTTCTTGATTTTTGTTATCTTTTAAAAAATACTGTCATTAAGTAAAACTATTTCTACTAATGATAAATTTAGCATACAATTCATTCGTTAATAAATAAGTACTGAAGATTTCATTTAAATCAAATAATTTCGTGATTTTTTTATATTTTTTTTAAAATGGTGGTTAGCCTGGGTTTTTCTTTCATTTTTGAAAAAAAAAGCACATTTATTTAGGCTGTACGTAAATTTTATAGAAATATATTAAAGTTTTCAATCTATTATTTCACAGCCAATCAATGCAAATTTTGCAATGACTCTGCGACTCACTGGTTTTAAAAATCTTGCAAAAGTAAAATATACATCTGTGACACATTACTTTTAAAAAATTAGCAAATTTTATGTTAAATTAATCTGATTTACAGTACACAAATATTACTTATTTATTGTGAAATTTAGAATAAAACTATTTCTTAATCATGGATTTGAACTTTGACCTGTCCTTGCAGTAAATGGAAAAATTGATTAGAGAGATAAAAAAAAGTGTATGGCGTTTATAAGTAACAAAAATGTAAACTTTGTTTCGGGTAAAGGAGGAAACTGACATTTTAATTTGCACATAGAAATTACCATACAATAAAAACCATCAAATGCACAAAAAGAAAGTTTAAATTATTTTAAAAATATGGGTGGAGAACGATTTTAATTTAAAATCTGACTGCAACAGTTCTTTAAAGATTTTAAAAATGTTTTTAAAACTTTATAAATTATTATAATAACAAAAAAAAAAAAATGAAAACAATTCTTTTGAAATTTCATTAGTTATCAAAATTTCTTCAGACTATATTAAGTCTGAAGAAAATTTCAGACTGTATTAAGTGACAATGTCCTTAATTTTTATTACTTATTCAAGCAATTAAAAGCTTATCAAATTAAATAATATCGGAGTTTTAATACATTTTTCATTTTTACTCTTCGGAGCAGATTTTCGGATAGAGGTGAAAATATAAAATAAAAAAAACTGATGATTTATTTTCCCCAATGAGTCCTGGATTAACTAACCACGACACTGAAATTTATTAAAATTTCATGGATTTATGTAAAGGGTTAGGGAACCAGAAGTAAAAAAAAATATATTTTTACCAAGATTTTAAAAAAATAATAATTTCCAAAATAATTTTATTCATTTGTGAATGAATACTGAAAGTTTCATTAAAATCCAACATTTTTTGATTTTTGAGAGAATTTCCAAATTAATGTCAAATGTGTCAAAAAGAAAAAGTTGGTCGTAATCAAAACAGGACTTTTTGCCAAAAATTCGAAAATAGAAGTGATTAAAACATTTTAGAAAATAATCAACAATTATTTTCTTTGATCTTTCCTCCTGTGAATAATAAAAAAATTGACGGAAAAAGTTTGTTTTATTAAGTTTGGGACCATTTTTATTCATACTATGCAGTTTTTTTAGGGCTTTAGTGAATGAAAATACATTTATGAAACTTAAGGAATTTTATTTTCATAGGATATTAAAAAAAGCATTATGGAAATTATTTAAAAACTCGTTAAATTAGACTTTTTGAGTTTAATTCATTTTTTTCTTTCCTCACCTGTTAGATGTCATTACTTAAAGACACAAACCTAATTATGATAATTAATTTTATTAAAAAGGAACATTAAAAAAATCTTTTTAAACCATTGTTCAGCTGACGAGCAGCGACATCAAATTCGTGTTGACAACACTGGAGACAGAATGGCTTGTTTTTTTTAAGTATGGTGGCCCGTAAGACATTATTTTCAAACTCTTTATTTTATAATTGTTTCGTTGATCATCAACGTCTTTTAAACAGAACAATCATTTTTCAAATAAAACTGAAATTTACGTTGAAAGAAAAAGGCATTTAATAAATGATTTCAAATGCTTTTGTTTGTTGTTGTGGGTTTTTTAGGAAATCCGTGACGTTTCGTCTAACTTACCTTTTCCAGGGCGAATCTAAAAGCTTTTCATAGAAAAACAAACAGGATTAATTTGCTCTTCTTGTTCGACTTGATATTTCTTTTTCAACGTCAACAATATTTGGCAATTAAAAAACTTCAAATTTTTAAAGAAATTGCAATTAAAAATGATGAATTATTTGCCAATAGATCGTATGCAGATTGTAAAAAAACAAAGATCAAAGAAATACCGCAAACGGTACAAAAAAAATTTGTTCCTTACGGAATATTTGCCCGGGTACTGCGTATATATATATATCAATATTTCAATCTATTATTTTGCTTTTTAATAATAAATTTTTTATTTGACATTATTCTATGAAATTTAGGGAATTAATTTCTTTTCATGTGACATTAAAAGTATAGAGTGGACTTTAATTAAAAACAAGTTAAATTAGACTTTTAATTCATTTCTTTTATTAGCACCTAATGGAATCTTTTTTTTTTGTACGTCTTATTTCGGACACGTATGTTGCTCTCTACTAAAACAGAAAACGCAATGAAAAATTTATTTTTGACATCATTTTGTTAAATAATGCTTCAGTTGCTTTTAAAGGACATCATAGTCTGAAGAAAAAATATTTGATGAATAATTAATTTTTACAAAAATTGTTTTCATTTTTCTTTGTTAATTATAATAATTTATAAAAATATAGAACTCATACCACAAACAAAAACATCAGTAAAATTAAACGCTTACAACAATACAATTTTTTGACCATTTGTGAGTTATTGAGAGATTTATAAACAAAAGTTTGATTCTCGGTTTTAAAACTTTCTCAAAATTAAAATATAGATCTGTGACATATTATTTTTGAAAAATTAGCAAATTTAATGTTAAATTCATCTGATTTACACAAGTATTACTTATTTATAGCATGAAATTTAGAATAAAACTTTTCTTTAACTACAGATGTTCAACTTTCTGAGCTATTCACCATGTGTGTTGACAGATTTCACAGGTACAAGACAAGTATATGGCGATTACAAGTGACATAATTGTACAAATTTCTTTCCGGTTAGCAGAAGAATTCCCAAAATATATGACCTTTTAATTTTCACTTAGAAAGTACCATAGAAAAAAAATTCAAATACACAAAAAAATTTTTTAATTTTTTCAAAAATAGGAAGGCCTGATGCTAAACTTTTTTTTTGCATTAGAAAATATAAACTTTGCTTAATAATTTTATAAGCTAACCTCATCAGACCTTTGAAGTATTTTAAAAATATTTTTAAAACTTTATAAATTATTATAATTCAAAAACAAATTTTACTAATCAAACAAAAATTTTTACTTCAGACTATAATGTCCTTAATTTTTAATTTCTTTAAGTAATTAAAAACTTACCAAATTAAATATATCATAGTTGTAATGAATGTTTTTATTTTATTATTAGGAGCAGATTCTCAGAAATAAAGTCAAAAATTTTTAAAAAAAATAAATAAATAAATGATTTACATTCCCCAATGAGTCATGTGTTTAACTAATAACACCAACTATTGCAACAAAATTTAATTTCTTAAAATTTCATTAAATATTATATGATATATTTTTTTTTACATGTTTCATCTCGAAACATGTAAAAAAAAATATATTTATTCTTACCAAAGTTGTTTTTAAAAATTAAAATTTCAAAAATAACTAATAATTAAAAAAATCCACACGTTTGAAAGTGTAAGACATGATATTTTTCAGAAATATTCATCAGGTTTGCAAATTCTCTTAAAGATATAAACTGAAAAAGAAAAATTATATTAACTAAGCAATAAAGTAAAAAAACACAAAATATAAAACCATGAAACAGGTTTACAAAAATGCATTATCAAGATATTTCACAAACCTACTCCTAAAATCTTAAAGACTGACCATTGTGCTACATGCTGATGCAAGAGAAATATGTCATTTCTTAAGTTAAATGGATTTGTAAACAACGAGATATTTAAAAATGAAGAAATGAAAATGGGAACATTGATAAGTAAAAGGTACAATGAGAAAATGATATATTTTATTCTGACTGGCATGTAAAACTAGAGCAGATCAGGCACCAGATTATTATTAAATCATGTATCGGTGGACATGGATGTGTGGGTGTTGGAATGGGCAATGGAAGAGAAAAACAAAATCACTCAGCCGAAATGAATTGTACAATGCAATAGGATATATTTTATTGACAGGCTTCTAAAATGCGAGTGATCGATACATTTGTAAATTTAAAATGTTCTTGAAATTTTTCTTTTGTTTTTTAATTGAAAGTAAGCAAAATACTCAGGCAGTGGTGTATTTCAAACAGAAATTATATTGATTGGAATTTAAAATTTTGAGATTTTTAAAAGCTTTTTAATTTTCGGCCATTTTTGCACGATGTAAAAATTTATGAACAAAAGTTAATTCCCAGTTTTAAAAATCTTCCAGAAATAAAATAAACATTTTGTAAAATTAGCAAATTTAAAGTTACATTAATCTGATTCATACAAGTATTATTTATAGCAAAAAAAAAAAATAAATGAAATTATTTCTTAATCACGGAGTGCTGATCTAAGAGGCCTTTCCTGTAATCGATTGACATGTGAATAGGGTTTGTCTCTGGTGTAAATTTGATTGTGATTTTACAAATCAAAGCAATTTCAAAATGCTGATTGACATATTACACAAGATTATGGTTTGTCTTCAATGTGAATTTGATTGTGCTTTTTCAAACTGTAATTGTTTGAAAATGTTGATCCACATATTACACAAGAATATGGTTTCTCTCCAGTGTGAATTCGATTGTGCTTTTTCAGATCAGAAGTATTTGAAAATGCTGATCCACATATTACACAAGAATATGGTTTCTCTCTAGTGTGAATTCGAATATGTCTTTTAAAGTTAGAATTATCCGAAAATGCTGATCCACAAATTGTACAAGTATATGGTTTTTCTCCAGTGTGAATTCGATTGTGGTTTTTCAAATTGTTCTTGTTTGCAAATGTGGATCCACATATTTCACAAGAATATGGTTTCTCTCCTGTGTGAATTTGACTGTGTTTTTTTAGATTATAAATATCTGGAAATTTTGATCCACATATTTCACAAGAATATGGTTTCTCTCCAGTGTGAATTTTAATGTGTCTTTTCAAAAGATAATTATCTGAAAATGTTGATCCACATATTTCACAAGAATATGGCTTCACTCCTGTGTGATTTTGAAGATGTCTTTTCAAAAGTGACAGCTGTGAAAATGTTGATCCACATATTTCACAAGAATATGGTTTCTCTCCAGTATGAATTCGATTGTGGTCTTTCAAATTAGAAATCTGTGAAAATGCTGATCCACATATTTTACAAGAATATGGTTTCTCTCCTGTATGAATTCGAACATGTCTTTTCATTTGAGAATTATTTGTAAATGTTGATCCGCATATTTCACAAGAATATGGTTTCTCTCCAGTGTGAAGTCGAATGTGAATTTTCAAATGAGATTTACTTGAAAATGCTGATCCACATACTTCACAAGAATATGGTTTCTCTCCTGTGTGAATTCGAATATGCATTTTCAAATGAGCACTGCGTGAAAATGCTGATCCACATATTTCACAAGAATATAGTTTCTCACCAGTGTGAATTCGATTGTGGATTTTTAATTTAGAATTAGTTGGAAATGTTGATCCACATATTTCACAAGAATATAGTTTGTCACCAGTGTGAATTCGATTGTGGATTTTTAATTTTGAATTAGATGGAAATGTTGATCCACATATTTCACAAGAATATGGTTTCTCTCCTGTGTGAATTCGAATATGCATTTTCAAATGATTACTGTGTAAAAATGCTGATCCACATATTTCACAAGAATATGGTTTCTCTCCTGTGTGAATTTGAATGTGTATTTTCAATTTAACACTAGATGTAAATGTTGATCCACATATTTCACATGCATGTGGTTTCTCTTCAGTGTGTATCTGCATGTGGTTTTTTAAGCCAGAATACATTGGAAAAGCACATCCACATACTTCACAAAAATGTTTTTTCTCCATGATGCAGCAAACATATGTGCCTTGTTAAATTTGAAGTTAGTGAAAATGTTAATCCACGCACTTTACAAGAATGAGGACTCTCTCCTGTGTCTATTAGCATATGTTTTCTAAATTTGATAATTGAAAATTCTGATTCACAAATTTAACGAGTCGATGGTTTTTCATCAGTGTGTTCGCACGTGGATTTTTAAAGTCTTTCTTCCTCGTCTGTTGTTTTATGATCCTTTTTGTAATGAAATTTTGCAAAAATGCAAATTGACGGTTTATTTTGTGTTTTTCCTTCTCATATCCAAAATGATAAGGAGTTTAAGATAATCAGACCTGTAAATAAAAAAAGGTATTATTAAAGAGGCAGATTTCCAACAGAACATTGTAAGACTTTGTTTGAATCAAGTTCACACTATCAAATATTTCTTGGTCAGTTATGAATATAATTGGTGGAACAAACAATCAAGTTATATCTACATTTTTACATATTTTGCTTTTCATACATATCAAACATTATTGATGAAAAAGGATAAAAACTGCTTACTATTTAATATTTAATCAACAACAACTACTAGCACTTTTAAAAATAAATAAAAGAGATAACTAAATTTTTATTGGATGCTAACCAAAATATGATTAAATAAAAATCTATCCTGGTCTGAATTAAAATAAAAGGCAAAAATGTTTAAAAAATAAAAGCATGAATTAAAAATTATTTCTTACTATTTTTACTCATTGAAATTGAATAATTCATTCATTGTTGTCATCTTTTAAAAAATACTGTTAAGTAAAACTATTTTTACGCATGATAAATTTAACATAAATGTTATTCATGAAAACATAAGCTTTGAATATTTCATTTAAATCGAATAATTCCTTGATTTTTGTTATCTTTTAAAAGTTACTGTTATTAAGTAAAACTATTTTTACTATTAATAAATTCAGCATACAATTTATTCGTTAATAAACAAGTACTGAAGATTTCATTTAAACAAATAATTCCCCGATTTTTTAGATAGCTAATTAATGCAAATTTTGCAATGATTCTGTGACCCACTGGTCAAGCAATATTAAAAGGGGTTAACCCACAGGTATTTTTCTTTCATTTTCAGAAGAGCTACATTCAAGGGAGACAATTCCTGAGCCTCAAAAATCAAAATGGTTTTTATTCATAAGAAAAAGAGTGTTGTTTTTTGTGTTAACGACACACAGTGAGGAAAGAAGGTTTGCAAATTTTGACACTCACATAACATTATTGAAGGCAAGAGAGATAGAAAAAGCAGTGCATGTTGGTTTTAATGCAATAGAGAATGAATGAAAGAATGAATATTGTATAAAAAAATACAAGTGTGGCAAAAGGTGAAAAGTGGGGATCAGTGAGGCTGATTTAGAAATTTTTGCAAAAAACAAATAATTGTAAAATTTTCAATAAACTCTCAGAACTTATTCACAAATGTTTTTTTTTGAAAGTCTTGGTTAAAATATTTTTTAGATATTTTACCTTCCCCCATCACCTTTATATCATTCTGTCTTGGTTTCTAAGTAGCTAAGTTCAAGGGAGATAATTCAGCAAAGGCATTCATGGATGACACTACCTTTGGCATAGAATGAAATTTAAACCAAACAAGTCCTGAAGTCTTTCTCTTAGAAAAGGAAAATTGAATAAAAACATAAATTTTGTAATAGGTGGTCAAAGAATCCCTACTGTATCAGAAAAAGCAGTGAAAAGTTTAGGTTGATGGTACAATCAATCCTTAAAAGATACCAACCAAATAAAAGAAACATCCAGATCATTACAAGATCTCCATAAGATAGATCTTTGTCCTCTAAAAGGAAAATACAAGATATGGTGCTTAGAGAATGTACTCATTCCAATGCTACTATGGCCCCTACTTGTCTACAGTTTGGAATGAGTACAATTGAGTCAATGGAATGAAAAACAAACATATATATCCGAAAATAGTTGGGTTTGCCTCCAGGTGTGTCTGATATTGCATTGTACTGCAGACAAGCAAAGCTAAAGCCATCATTTAAATCGATTGTGGAGGAGTATAAATCTGGAAAAATCAGACTTCAAATGATGTTGGATGACTCCAAGGATAAAGTAGTAAAACATTAAATCCTACATTAAAAACAGCAAGAAAGTGGAAGGCAGAGAGACGATAACAAGTGCTAAAGACAATTTAGCTTTCAATGGAGTCATTGGATGCAGTCAAGCAGGGAAACAAGGGTTAGGATTAAATGAAAAACAATGGTCAAAAACTTCTGGTAAAGATTGCTGAGACACTAAACCTTTTTATCATTCTCTCTTGGTTTAGCAGTTAAGTTCAAGGGAAATAATTCCCGAGCCTCAAAAATTAAAATGCTTTTCAATCATAAGTGAATCATTTGCCTTGTTTTAACGACAAACCGACCATGAATAAAAATAAAAAACATGAACGACAACAATTAGAGAAAATCAAAACAGAAAGGACCATTATACGTAACATCTGAAAGGGAAACTTGAAATATCTGGAGTACACAATTAGGAAAGAGGGCTTGGAAACTTTGACACTCATAGAACAACATTGAAAGCAAGTGGGTCAGAAGAAAGTTGTGAATGTTCATTCCAATCCAATGGGCAATGAATGAATATTGTATCAAAAATACAAGTGTGGGAAAAGACCAAAATTGGGGTTTGGGAGAGGCTGGTCATCATTGATCTAATTTTAACCTAACTAGTCACATTCACTAGACCAACCATACATTATAATAAATCTTTCCATCATACCTCATTTCTACAAAAAACACATCACCGAAACAACACGTGCTGTATGAGATTCTAAACTAATGTAGTCATGAGTACTGTAATTGCCTTCGCCTTTTTTTGTTTGACTTGTTTAAGAGAACTATGTGCAGTATGTCTAAGGCTTTATTTGTCAAAGCATCCGATTCAGCTGTGGAAAATTGCAAATAATTAAAACAAAGAAATTATCAGGTACATCCTGTTTTTTGCTTATGGAAAAATGCTTGCAAAACAACTAAAACAAAATTTTCTTGTTAAGGAAAAAAGGACAAAGTACATTTTTTATTTTAATAATCGCTAATTCTTTTTAGCATATTCTGAATTTTGGCTAAAAACTGTTTTTATATATTTACTTTTTCTTTTTTGCTTTAGTGGTCAACTTAATATTATGATTAGTGTTTTAACATCTTTTTAGATGAAAAATACTGACTTGGAAATTTTTTGCTGTGAAAATTCAAAATTTTGGTTAAAGATCTTTTTTTCTTTTTGCAATAGTGCTCGTCTTAATATTCATATAAAATTCAGGTGAAAATATAAATTCGGAAATTTTTTTGTTGCAAATAATTCAAACTTAAAACAAAGACATTAATGACAACAAAAATGAATATTTTTTTTAATTGGCTTTATCTTAAGCCTTTGGTTATCATATTTGAAATAAAAGTGGAATTGGCATTCAAAGACTACATTTAAATGATTTCAAATGTGTTCATCTGGCATTCAAAGAAATCCATGACGGTTTTTACTAACTTACCTTTCAATTTTCTGGGTGGAGAGAATTTTTCCATCGGATAACAAGCAAAATTAATTTGCTATTGTTGGATTGATATTTCTTTCTCAACCTCAAAAATATTTCACATTCAATAAAACTTCCCATTTTCAAATCAACTGCAATTAAAAAGAAATTATAAAATAGAAAGCTTGGATTTTCTCAACAAAAACAGAACAAAGAATTACAAGAACTGGTATAACAGAAAAAGAATGATTCCTTGCTGAAAAATACTTTTCCTATAGACAATGTCACAACATTCTTTCACAATCTCAACAGTTTTTTTTTAGGTTAATGCTATCATCAGAGGTGAGACCACTGATATCCCCTTAATTTTAGTGCTCTATATAGGGTGGGATGTATAAAAAACGGGGACCCACCCTGAACAAAATTATTTTAAGTTCTTAAATAACAAAAACCAGTGTAAAAGAAAAATTTGTTTCTACAGACAAACTGTCATTTTTTATTACAATCTCAAGAATTCTTTTTGATTCTTCGTAATATTTATTGATAAATGTTAAGTAAAAACTTTCAAAAATCCAATATTTGTCCAGAAAAATGTTTCCTCCACTCATCTCCAATACCTAAGTTTGAAAGTGAATTTTTAAAAATAAAAAAGCATTCTTTAAAATTTTATTTTAGCTTTAATTAAAAGGTAATTGATTAAAGTTACCATATTAATATTCTGGTATTATTCAAATAAAAATGATATTGATTACAACCTCAACTTTTTGAAAGTTGTCAAAAGAAATCACTTTTTTTGCAACAATAAAATATACATCTGTAACATTCTTTTTAGAAAAGTAGCAAATTTAATGTTAAATTAATCTGGTTTGAAACAAATGTCACTTTGTTAAGTGAGTGATGATAGCCTGATGGGGTGACAAGCTAAGTGTGGTTAATCAAAACTGACAGAAATTTCTGAAACGTAAGTGAGCATTTCAGAGGGAAAACACATAAATCACATCGCCTTTTAATCATACAACTCTTATCACATCACGTAGTGTAAAAAATGGAAAATTTAACAAAAATATTTATAAGTTATTTTTAAAATCATTGTAAGAAATGATTCATATTAAACTTTTCAATTTTTGATTAATAAATGTAGTAACTAAATTTTCAATTATCAATTAGTTAATTAGTAGCTCAATGACTGAAGACAAGCTAGTAAATGATTAAATTTACTATTTCCAAAAATCAAAATTCTCTGGTGCATTTGAAACAGACATTTTATATTGACTGGAATCTAGAAGTTTTGGATTTTACAAATTTAAAAAATATTTTGGTTGTTTTTGAGCCTTGATACATTTGTAAGCAAAAGTAAATTCTTTGTTTTAAAAAATCTTGCAAAAATAAAATATAGATCTGTGACTTGCTATTTTCGAAAAATTAGCAAATTTGAAGGGAAATTAATCAGATTTGAAACAAATATTACTTTTTTATGACATGGAATTTAGAATAAAAGTATTTCTTAATGACAAAAGCCTGACTCGCTGAACTATCAAGTATGCGATGACAACCCTTTCATCAGCCATGTTTACTTGTCTGGCCTATTATGGTTGACCAGAATTGACATAAATTTATAAGAACATATGTGAACATTTAGAAAGTGGAACAACCCTGGAAACACATGATCTTTTAATGATATGGCAGTTATGGACTACCATAAAATTTTGGTGCATGGAGATTTGCATTGACTTTTTTCGGATTTCCATTATTAAATATCGTTTTCATTAATTAACTTAATAACCTAATTGGAAAAGCTGATTGGAAGAAATTTTAAAAGATTTTCAAAACTTTACAATTACAATTAAAAAATAAAAATCCATTAGTCATTGAAAATTATTTCTATTCAGACTATGATATCCTAAATGTATATCTAAACTTATTTATAAATGGAACTTTGTCTGGGGTGTGTGTATCCGTTGTCTATAGACTCCGAAACGGCTGAACCAATTTTCTTGAAAATTTACACAGTTGTACTATAAATGTCTGCGAGTGTTCTTAGCTATGTTTTATGTCGAGGTACCCCAGATAAATATCGAAAATTAATAATCGAAAAAAATCGGGTTATAGAAGGAGTGGTCCGATTTTAATCAAATTTCATACACTCATAGACAAAGACATAAGAAACGATATTCAGAAGTTTCAAGGTTGCAGTTCTTACAATAGTGCAGAAAATTGGATATCGATACCAGGAAATCAAAATTTGACTTACATCCATTCATTTTTCTTTCAGTCTACGGTTTCGCTTTAAATGGAAACAACTATGGCTTTTTAGTCTTTCGTGCCAATGTCCAAAGAGTCTGAGCTCCAGGACCATGGATTAGTTTTAAAGCTTTCATTACACCCGAGCAACGCCAGGCTATACTGCTAGTTGTTTATAAAAGTAACTAGAAATTTATCTGAATAAAAAAATGGTATAGTTTATGACATTTCAGTTTTCATTTCCAGAGCAGATTTTCTGAAAATAAGCAACTTTCATTTAAAAAAAAGAAAAATGATTTACATTCTCCAAAGAGTTCTACATTTAACTAATAAAATAAAGTTTAGGAACGGTACACAATTTCTATAAATTTCAGGAAGTTAACCAGAGGGTGGGGTAACATACATAAAAAAAGGATTTTTACCAAGATTTTAACTTTTTCCATCAAAATGTTTATATCATCATTAAGTGGAAAGATCAAAGTAATTTTTAATTATTTTAAAAAATTTTTTAATCCCTTCTAACTTGTTTGAAATTTTGGTAGAAAATCTTGTTTTGATTTGAGTTAGCGGGCAACCAAAGTGTTACGACTGTTTACTATGGAAAACGCAATGATGACATAACTCTTTTTTCACAGTGATAAACACATTAATTTGGAAATTCTTGCAAAAATCAAATAATTGTCAGATTTTGATGACACTTTCAGTACCCATTCATAAATGAATGAAATTATTTTTGAAATTATTTTTTTGGTAAAAATATATTTTTTACTTCTTTTACCCCCACCCCATTATAGACTGAAAAAAAAAATTTCAATTACTCATGAAATTTTCATTTTCTTTTTATTATAATAATTTATAAAATTTCAAAAATATTTTTAAAATAATCAATGATTTGTTGAGGTTTGATATTTTAGTTAAGAATTGATCATTATATTGCCTATCGAAAATTGAAAAGTACAATAAATATCATTTGACCTCCAAATTTTTCAAATAATTTCATTTTTTTTGTGTATGGTAATTTCTATGTGCAAATTAAAAGGTCACAGTTTCCTTCCTTACCCGAAAAAAATTTCTACAATTTTGTCACTTATGAATGCCATACACTTTATCTCTAATCAAGACCCAGTCAACAAGTTCTTGATATACAATGAACAGGTCAAAAAGTCCAAATCTGTTATTAAGAAATAGTTTTATTCTAAATTTCACGTCATAAATAAGTAATACTTGTGTATATATAAGAATAATGTGCCACAGATGTATATTCTATTTTTGCAAGACTTTTGAAACCAAGAATTCATTTTTGTTTACAAATGTGTCAGTTGCTCAAAAATGGCAGCAAAATTCAAAAGTTGAAAAAAATCTCAAACTTTTATATTCCAATCAATGTAATTTGTTTGAAATAAACCACAGAGTATTTTGCTTACTGGAAATGATAAATTTAATCATTTATCTTTCAGTTAAAACTAAAATAAAAGTTTCAAGAAAACTTTTTCATTTTTAAAAATTCAGTTTAAAAGTAACCATGCAGTTATTTTCACGATATAGTGGAGGTACCGATGATACAATGACTAGAAATTGTGTCAATGCTTAAAAATTGTATTTATATATGAAAATCATATTTGTTTTCATTCAAAGTTGCTTTAGGATTTTCAAATGAAAACAAAATTTAATTAAAAAAAAAAAACATTTAATAAATAATTTAAATGCTTTTCTTCTGGGTCTTTTAGGAAGTCCGTGACAGTCCATCTAACTTACCTTTTCAGAGCGAATCTAAAAACTTTTTATAGAAAAACAAACAGGATTAATTTGCTCTTGTGTTCGACTTGATATTTCTTTCTTAACATCGACAATATTTGGCAATCAATAAAAAGGCCAAGTTTTAAAGAAATTGCAATTAAAAATTATAAGTATTTGAAAATCGATCACATGCATTTTACAAACAAAACAAGGAAATTACAGGAACCGAAATAAATGGAGAGTTAGTTCCTTGCTCAATACAATGAAAGCAATATTTTAGGTTTTATTTTTCATTAACAAAATAAACTTATATCTAAATAATTTTTCTTCTTTGATAGGCTTATAGGAAACTTAGACAAAGAATCTTATTTTCATAGGACATTAAAAAAGTAGGAGGACCTGTACAACATTACCACAACCTTTAAATTTGCTGATTATCATTTATTTTTACTTTTTTCTGTTTATTCTTATCAATTAGTACACAAAATTTCCGATTTTCAAAAACAATTTTGGAAAAAATTCAGTATTTAAACGTTTTTAGGAGGTGCTCAGTTTCTCATACAACATTATAGTAAATCGATCCTCCATTTTGGAAACACTCGCTTCAAATCAATGCCCCCCCCCCCCAAACTTGTAGGAAATTAATGAAAAAAAGCATTCTGGAAATATGATTTTATGCAAATTTTTTTAAGAATAGTAATTATTTTAAGGATGTACGTTGTGGTACAGTGGATATCGGCTCGGAACAAGAAGCCGGGGAGCCGAGTTCGAATTCCAGCTAAATCCATTGTATTCACTTACGCGCAAATAACCTTGGGAAAAGTATTAATCCGTCTCTTCTTTCCAGTTATGGGTTAAATAGCAGGACAGATTGGGTTCTATAGCCTTGGTCGGCAACCAGTCTACCGCAGAAAGCAATGGCAACCTACTGCGGGATAATCTTCTGCCCAGTCAGTCATGTTGCTTTCAAGACATGATCGCCCAAGCGTGTATCACGTATGGCACTGAACTGACTGACTGAATTATTTTAAAGATTCTCTGTCAAATTTTTTTTAAAAATCATATCACCCCGAGCAAGGCGGTAACGCCACTGATGTGCAGGGGGGCTACATAGGAGTGAAAAGATTGGAAAAGAGAAAACTGGAAACTGTATCCTAAACAGGAAACAAGGGATGAGCCTCTTCACCTGTTCAATAGACGTGGGTGGAGTGTGAACCGGGCGATTTTTTTTTTACATATGTTTTTCATTCCAAATTTTTTTACAACAGGAATTATTTTAAGGAAACTCTTTTCAAAACTTTTTTTTCATGTTTCAAATAATAACTTATTTTCATTGATACGTAGTAGGGATAATTAAAAATTTTCCATCTTTTTTCGATCTTCAAATTGTAAGCTTTTCTATACATAGTCACAGCGACATCAAAGCGACCCCAACGCAAAAATGGACGATCGATTTAAGGCTTATTACTAAGTTATTAGGTTGTATGAGAAACTGAGCACCCTCTGAAAATCTTACATAATAAATTTTTCCAAATTTTTTTGATAATCGGACAGTTTAAAGTTTAATCGATGATATTGCACTGAAAAAAGTAAAAAAAAAATGATAATCAACAAGGTGGTGACAATGTCGTACAGGTCCGTCAAAAAAAAATGGAAATTATTAGACTTTTTGAGTATAAATTCATTTTTTTTTTCCTCACCTGTTAGATGTCATTACTTAAAGACACAAATCTAATTATAATAATTAATTTTATTAAAAAGGAACATTAAAAAAATCTTTTTAAACCATTGTTTGCTTTACGTCTGTTCGGCTGACGAGCAGCGACATCAAATTCGTGTTGACAACACTGGAGACAGAATGGCTTGTTTTTTTAAAGTATGGTGGCCCGTAAGACATTATTTTCAAACTCTTTATTTTATAATTGTTTCGTTGATCATCAACGTCTTTTAAACAGAACAATCATTTTTCAAATAAAACTGAAATTTACGTTGAAAGAAAAAAGCATTTAATAAATGATTTCAAATGCTTTTGTTTGTTGTTGTGGGTTTTTTAGGAAATCCGTGACGTTTCGTCTAACTTACCTTTTCCAGGGCGAATCTAAAAGCTTTTCATAGAAAAACAAACAGGATTAATTTGCTCTTCTTGTTCGACTTGATATTTCTTTTTCAACGTCAACAATATTTGGCAATTAAAAAACTTCAAATTTTTAAAGAAATTGCAATTAAAAATGATGAATTATTTGCCAATAGATCGTATGCAGTTTGTAAAAAAACAAAGATCAAAGAAATACCGCAAACGGTACAAAAAAAAATTTGTTCCTTACGGAATATTTGCCCGGGTACTGCGTGTGTGTGTATATATATATATATATATATATATATATATATATATATATATATTTCAATCTATTATTTTGCTTTTTAATAATATAATTTTTTCATTTGATATTATTCTATGAAATTTAGGGAATTAATTTATTTTCATGTGACATTAAAAGTATAGAGTGGACTTTAATTAAAAACAAGTTAAATTATACTTTTAATTCATTTCTTTTATTTTCTTAGCACCTAATGGAATCGATTTTTTTTTTAACTTGGTTTTAAAATTTTATATATGTCTTATAATTCAGACTGATATGTTGCTATCTAGTAAAATAGAAAATGCAATAAAACTTTATTTTTGATATTATTTAATTAGACAATGCTTCGACTGATTTTAAAGGACATTACAGTCTGAAGAAAAAATATTCAATGAATAAAGAATTTTTACAAGCACTGCTTACATTTTTCTTTTTTACTTATAATAATTTATAAAAATATAAAACCCATACCAATAAAAAAAATATCAGTCAAATTAAATGCGCACAACAATACAATTTTTTGGCCATTTGTGAGCAATCAAGAGTTTTGTAAACAAAATTTTGATTCTTGGTTTTAAAAATTGTGCAAAAATAAAATATAGATCTGTGACACATTAATTTTTGAAAAATTAGCAAATTTAATGTTATAGCATGAAATTTAGAATAAAACTATTCATTAAACACACATGTTCAACTTTCTGAGAATTCCACCACGTGTTCACAGATTTGACAGAGGTGAGATAAGATAAGTGTATGGCGATTATAAGTGACATAATTGTACAAATTTCTTTTTGGCAAGCAGAAGAAACCCCAAGATATGTGACGTTTTCATTTACACATAGAAATTACCATAGATGAAAAAATTCCAATCCACAAAACAAATTAAAAATTATTTTGAAAATAGGAAAGCACGATGTTCAACTTTTTAATTTTGCATTATTAAATAAAATCTTTGCTTAATAAACTTATAAACTAACCTTAACAAACCTTTGTAGTATTTTAAAAATGTTTTTGAAACTTTACAAATTATTATAATTCAAAAACAAACGAAAACAATTCATTTAAAATTTCATGACTAACCAAAACTTTTTTTTCTTCAGGCTATCATGTTCTTGATTTTTATTATTTATTCAAGTAACTAAAAACTGATCAAATTAAATATTGTCATAGTTATATTGGATTGATGTATTTTATTATTGGAAGCAGATTCTCAGAAATAAAAGCAAAATTTTTCAAAAACAGAAATCCATTCCTCAATATGTCCAGCATTTAACTAATAAAACCAATTATTGCAACAGAATTTAATTTTTAAAATTTTTTTTAAATAACTTGGAGTCGGGATAACAAAAATGATGTAAAAAAAATATATATTTTTACCAAGATTTTTTAAAAATAAAAATTTAAAAAATAATTAATAATTAAAAAAGCACAAAATATAAAACCATGAAACAGGTTTACAAAAAATGCATTATCAAGATATTTCACAAACCTACTCCTAAAATTTTAAAGACTGACCATTGTGCTACATGCTGATGCAAGAGAAATATGTCATTTCTTAAGTTAAATGGATTTGTAAACAACGAGATATTTAAAAATGAAGAAATGAAAATGGGAACATTGATAAGTAAAAGGTACAATGAGAAAATGATATATTTAATCCTGACTGGCATGTAAAACAAGAGCAGATCAGGCAGCAGATTATTATTAAATCATGTATCAGTGGACATGGATGTGTGGGTGTTGGAATGGGCAATGAAAGAGAAAGACAAAATCACTAAGATGAAATGAATTGTACAATGCAATAGGATATATTTTATTCTGACTGGCATGTAAAACTAGAGCAGATCAGGCAGCAGATTATTATTAAATCATGTATCAGTGGACATGGATGTGTGGGTGTTGGAATGGGCAATGGAAGAGAAATACAAAATCACTAAGATGAAATGAATTGTACAATGCAATAGGATATATTTTATTCTGACTGTATGTAAAACTAGAGCAGATCAGGTACCAGATTATTATTAAATCATGTATCAGTGGACAGTTATGGGTGTTGGAATGGGTAATGAAAGAGAAAAACAAAATCACTAAGATGAAATGAATTGTACAATGCAATAGGATATATTCTATTCTGACTGGCATGTAAAACTGAGCAGATCAGGTACCAGATTATTATTAAATCATGCATCAGTGGACATGGATGTGTGGGTGTTGGAATGGGCAATGGAAGAGAAAACAAAATCACTAAGATGAAATGAATTGTACAATGCAATAGGATATATTTTATTCTGACTGGCATGTAAAACTAGAGCAGATCAGGCACTAGATTATTATTAAATTCATGTATCAGTGGACATGGATGTGTGGGTGTTGGAATGGGGTGCAATTGAAGAGAAAACAAAATCACTAAGATGAAATGAATTGTACAATGCAATAGGATATATTTTATTCTGACTGGCATGTAAAACTAGAGCAGATCAGCCACCAGATGATTATTAAATCATGTATCAGTGGACATGGATGTGTGGGTGTTGGAATGGGCAATGGAAGAGAAAAACAAAATCACTAAGATGAAATGAATTGTACAATGCAATAGGATATATTTTAGTTCTGACTGGTATGTAAAACTAGAGCAGATCAGCCACCAGATGATTATTAAATCATGTATCAGTGGACATGGATGTGTGGGTGTTGGAATGGGCAATGAATAGAAAACAAAATCACTAAGATGAAATGAATTGTACAATGCAATAGGATATATTTTTATTCTGACTGGCATGTAAAACTAGAGCAGATCAGGTACCAGATTATTATTAAATCATGTATCAGTGGACATGGATGTGTGGGTGTTGGAATGGGCAATGGAAGAGAAAAACAAAAATCACTAAGATGAAATGAATTTGTACAATGCAATAGGATATATTTTATTCTAACTGGCACAAAACTAGAGCAGATCAGGCAGCAGATTATTATTAAATCATGTATCAGTGGACATGGATGTGTGGTGTTGGAATGGGCAATGAAAGAGAAACAAAATCACTAAGATGAAATGAATTGTACAATGCAATAGGATATATTTTATTCTGACTGGCATGTAAACCTAGAGCAGATCAGGGTACCAGATTATTATTAAATCATGTATCAGTGGATGGATGTGTGGGTGTTGGAATGGGCAATGGAAGAGAAAAACAAAATCACTAAGATGAAATGAATTGTACAATGCAATAGGATATATTTTATTCTGACTGGCATGTAAAACTAGAGCAGATCAGGTACCAGATTATTATTAAATCATGTGTATCAGTGGACATGGATGTATGGGTGTTGGAATGGGCAATTACAGAAAAACAAAATCACTAAGATGAAATGAATTGTACAATGCAATAGGATATATTTTATTCTGACTGGCATGTAAAACTAGAGCAGATCAGGCACCAGATTATTATTAAATCATGTATCAGTGGACATGGATGTGTGGGTGTTGGAATGGGCAATGGAAGAGAAAAACAAAATCACTAAGATGAAATGAATTGTACAATGCAATAGGATATATTTTATTCTGACTGGCATGTAAAACTAGAGCAGATCAGGTACCAGATTATTATTAAATCATGTATCAGTGGACATGGATGTGTGTGGGTGTTGGAATGGGCAATTGAAGAGAAAAACAAAATCACTAAGATGAAATGAATTGTACAATGCAATAGGATATATTTTATTCTGACTGGCATGTAAAACTAGAGCAGATCAGCCACCAGATGATTATTAAATCATGTATCAGTGGACATGGATGTGTGGGTGTTGGAATGGGCAATGGAAGAGAAAAACAAAATCAATACTAAGATGAAATGAATTGTACAATGCAATAGGATATATTTTATTCTGACTGGCATGTAAAACTAGAGCAGATCAGCCACCAGATGATTATTAAATCATGTATCAGTGGACATGGATGTGTGGGTGTTGGAATGGCAATGGAAGAGAAACAACCACTAAGATGAAATGAATTGTACAATGCAATAGGATATATTTTATTCTGACTGGCATGTAAAACTAGAGCAGATCAGGTACCAGATTATTATTAAATCATGTATCAGTGGACATGGATGTGTAAGTGTTGAAATGGGCAATGGAAGAGAAAAACAAAATCAATAAGATGAAATGAATTGTACAATGCAATAGGATATATTTTATTCTGACTGGTATAAAACTAGAGCAGATCAGGCAGCAGATTATTATTAAATCATGTATCAGTGGACATGGATGTGTGGGTGTTGGAATGGGCAATGAAGAAAACAAAATCACTAAGATGAAATGAATTGTACAATGCAATAGGATATATTTTATTCTGACTGGCATGTAAAACTAGAGCAGATCAGGCAGCAGATTATTATTAAATCATGTATCAGTGGACATGGATGTGGGTGTTGGAATGGGCAATGGAAGAGAAAACAAAATCACTAAGATGAAATGAATTGTACAATGCAATAGATATATTATTTTGACTGGCATGTAAAACTAGAGCAGATCAGGCACCAGGTTATTATTAAATCATGTATCAGTGGACATGGATGTGTGGGTGTTGGAATGGGCAATGGAAGAGAAAACAAATCACTAAGATGAAATGAATTGTACAATGCAATAGGATATATTTTATTCTGACTGGCATGCAAAACTAGAGCAGATCAGGCAGCAGATTATTATTAAATCATGTATCAGTGGACATGGATGTGTGGGTGTTGGAATGGGCAATGGAAGAGAAAAACAAAATCACTAAGATGAAATGAATTGTACAATGCAATAGGATATATTTTATTCTGACTGGCATGTAAAACTAGAGCAGATCAGGTACCAGATTATTATTAAATCATGTATCAGTGGACATGGATGTGTGGGTGTTGGAATGGGCAATGGAAGAGAAAAACAAAATCACTAAGATGAAATGAATTGACACAATGCAATAGGATATATTTTATTCTGACTGGCATGTAAAACTAGAGCAGATCAGGCAGCAGATTATTATTAAATCATGTATCAGTGGACATGGATGTGTGGGTGTTGGAATGGGCAATGGAAGAGAAAAACAAAATCACTAAGTTGAAATGAATTGTACAATGCAATAGGATATATTTTATTCTGACTGGCATGTAAATGACAGATCAGGCACCAGATTATTATTAAATCATGTATCAGTGGACATGGATGTGTGGGTGTTGGAATGGGCAATGGAAGAGAAAAACAAAATCACTAAGATGAAATGAATTGTACAATGCAATAGGATATATTTTATTCTGGACTGGCATGTAAAACTAGAGCAGATCAGGTACCAGATTATTATTAAATCACATGTATCAGTGGACATGGATGTGGGTGTTGGAATGGGCAACAAAGAGAAAACAAAATCACTAAGATGAAATGAATTGTACACAATAGGATATATTTTATTCTGACTGGCATGTAAAACTGAGAGCAGATCAGGCACCAGATTATTAAACACATGTATCAGTGGACATGGATGTGTGGGTGTTGGAATGGGTACCTGAAGAGAAAAACAAAATCACTAAGACAATGAATTGCATGAAATGCAATAGGATATATTTTATTCTGACTGGCATGTAACTAGAGCAGATCAGGTACCAGATTATTATTGAATTGCAAATACCATGGTTACGGATGTGTGGGTGTTGGAATGGGCAATGAAAGAGAAAAACAAAATCACTAAGATGAAATGAATTGTACAATGCAATAGGATATATTTTATTCTGACTGGCATGTAAAACTAGAGCAGATCAGGCACCAGATTATTATTAAATCATGTATCAGTGGACATGGATGTGTGGGTGTTGGAATGTAGCAAATGAAAGAGAAAAACAAAATCACTAAGATGAAATGAATTGTACAATGCAATAGGATATATTTTATTCTGACTGGCAGTTGCAAACTAGACAGACTTAGCACCAGATTATTAAATCATGTGAGCTGGTGGACATGGATGTGTGGGTGTTGGAATGGGCAATGGAAGAGAAAAACAAAAAATCACTAAGATGAAATGAATTGTACAATGCAAAAGGATATATTTTATTCTGACTGGCAGCTGTGGAAACTGAGATAAGATCAGGCCACCAGATGATTATTAAATCAGTGGCCGCATATGGATGTGTGGGTGTTGGAATGGGCAATGGAAGAGAAAACAAAATCACTAGGATGAAATGAAATCACAATGGCCGTAGGGTATATTTTATTCTGACTGGCATGTAAAACTAGAGCAGATCAGGCAGCAGATTATTATTAAATCAGGCATCAGGGAGTGGATGTGTGGGTGTTGGAATGGGCAATGGAAGAGAAAAACAAAATCACTACAGATGAAATGAATTGTACAATGCAAAAGGATATATATTTTATTCTGACTGGCATGTAAAACTACAGATCAGGCAAATTGATTATTATTAAACTATGTATCTGTGGACATGGATGTGTGGGTGTTGGAATGGGCAATGGAAGAGAAAAACAAATCACTAAGTTGAAATCAATTGTACAATACATTAAGATATATTTTATTCTAACTGAAACTTGTGTGATTGGTTGAACTCTCTTAACTCTCGAACCTGCACTCATTTTCGATATCTAAATTTTAAATGGAATTTTAAAAAATAAAGATTTTCTTGAAATTTTTCTTTTGTTTTCAATTGAAAGTAAGCAGAATTCTCTGGCAGTGTTGCATTTCAAACAAAAATTATATTGATTGGAATTTTAAATTTTGAGATTTGAAATTTTTTTTTTTCAATTTTTTGGCCATTTTCGCACTCTCAAAAAATTTATGAACAAAAGTTAATTCCCAGTTTTAAAAATCTTCCAGAAATAAAATGTACATTTTTGACACGTTATTTTTGAAAAATTAGCAAATTTAAAGTTACATTAATTTTATTTATACGACTATTACTTATTTATAGCAAAAAATTTAGAATAAAATTATTTCTTAATCATGGAGTGCTGATCTTACAGACCTTTGATTGACATGTGAATAGGGTTTGTCTTGAGTGTGAAATTTATTGTACTTTTACAAATCAAATTAATTTCAAAATGCTGATCGACATATTACACAAGACTATGGTTTGTCTTCAATGTGAATTTGATTGTGCTTTTTCAAACTGTAATTGTTTGAAAATGTTGATCCACATATTGCACAAGAATATGGTTTCTCTCCAGTGTGAATTCTATTGTGCTTTTTCAGATCAGAAGTATTTGAAAATGCTGATCTACAAATTACACAAGAATATGGTTTCTCTCCAGTATGAATTCGAATATGCCTTTTAAAGTTAGAATTATCCGAAAATGCTGATCCACATATTGTACAAGTATATGGTTTTTCTCCAGTGTGAATTCGATTGTGGTTTTTCAAATTGTTCTTGTTTGCAAATGTAGATCCACATATTTCACAAGAATATGGTTTCTCTCCTGTATGAATTTGACTGTGTTTTTTTAGATTATAAATATCTGGAAACGTTGATTCACATATTTCACAAGAATATGGTTTCTCTCCTGTGTGAATTTTAATGTGTCTTTTCAAAAGATAATTATTTGAAAATGTTGATCCACATATTTCACAAGAATATGGTTTCACTCCTGTGTGATTTTGAATATGTCTTTTCAAAAGAGACATCTGTGAAAACGCTGATCCACATATTTCACAAGAATATGGTTTCTCTCCTGTATGAATTCGATTGTGGTTTTTCAAATTAGAAATCTGTGAAAATGCTGATCCACATATTTCACAAGAATACGGTTTCTCTCCTGTATGAATTCGAATGTGTCTTTTCAGTTGAGAATTATTTGTAAATGTTGATCCGCATATTTCACAAGAATATGGTTTCTCTCCAGTGTGAAGTCGGATGTGAATTTTCAAATGAGATTTATCTGAAAATGTTGAACCACATGTTTCACAAGAATATGGTTTTTCTCCTGTGTGAATTCGAATATGCATTTTCAAATGAGCATTGCGTGAAAATGCTGATCCACATATTTCACAAGTATATGGTTTCTCACCAGTGTGAATTCGATTGTGTATTTTCAATTTAGAATTAGATGGAAATGTTGATCCACATATTTCACAAGAATATGGTTTCTCTCCTGTGTGAATTCGAATATGCATTTTCAAATGATTACTGCGTAAAAATGCAGATCCACATATTTCACATGAATATGGTTTTTCTCCAGTGTGAATCCGATTGTGAGTTTTCAATTTAGAACTAGATATAAATTTTGATCCACATATTTCACAAGTATATGGTTTCTCTTCAGTGTGTATCTGCATATGGGTTTTTAAGGCAGAATACATTGGAAAAGCACATCCACACACTTCACAAAAATGTTTTTTCTCCATGATGCAGCATACACATGTGCTTTGTTAAATTTGAAGTTAGTGAAAATGTTAATCGACGCACTTTACAAGAATGAGGACTCTCTCCTGTGTCTATTAGCATATGTTTTCTAAATTCGATAATTGAAAATTCTGATTCACAAACTTAACGAGTCGATGGTTTTTCATCAGCGTGTTCGCACGTGGATTTTTAAAGTCTTTCTTCCTCGTCTGTTGTTTTATGATCCTTTTTGTAATGAAATTTTGCAAAAATGCAAATTGACGGTTTATTTTGTGTTTTTCCTTCTCATATCCAAAATGATAAGGAGTTTAAGATAATCAGACCTGTAAATAAAAAAAGGTATTATTAAAGAGGCAGATTTCCAACAGAACATTGTAAGACTTTGTTTGAATCAAGTTCACAACATCAAATATTTCTTGGTCAGTTATGAATATAATTGGTGGAACAAATAATCAAGTTATATCTACATTTTTACATATTTTGCTTTTCATAAATATCAAACATTATTGATGAAAAACTACTTACAATTTAATATTTAATCAACAACAACAACTACTAACACTTTTAAAAACAAATAAAAGAGTAAATTTTCATCAGATGCTAACCAAAATATATTTTTTTTTTTTAATCATATCACCCCAAGCAAGGCGAAAACGCCACTGATGCGCAGGGGGCTACATAAGAGTGTAAATATGATTAAATAAAAATCTGTCCTGGTCTGAATTAATATAAAAATTACATCAACTTTACTAAATGAGTATATAGGAAATGTTTTATATCACTAAGGGGAAAATGTTTAGAAAAGAAAAGCATATATTAAAAATTATTTGCTATTATTTTTATTCATTTAAATCAAATAATTCCCTGTTATCTTTTAAAAAATACTGTTATTAAGTAAAATTATTTTTATAATAAATTCAATATACAATTCTTTCATGAAAACATAAGTACTGAATATTTCATTTAAACTGAATAATTCCTTGATTTTTGTCATCTTTTTAAAAAATACCGTTATTAAGTAAAATTATTTTTACTAATGATAAATTTAACAATTCATTCATGAAAACATAAGCGCTGAATATTTCATTTAAATCGAATAATTCCTTGATTTTTTTATCTTTTAAAAAATACTGTTATTAAGTAAAACTATTTTTACTATTAATAAATTCAGCATGCAATTCATTCGTTAATAAATAAGTCCTGAAGATTTCATTTAAACAAATAATTCCCTGATTTTTTATATATTTTTTGAAATGGTCGTTAGCCTGGGTTTTTCTTTCATTTTTGGAAAAAAAAAGCAAATCCATTTAAAATTGTATAGATGTATATTTAAGTTTTCAATCTTCTTATTTCATAGCCAATCAATGCAAATTTTGCAATGATTCTGTGACCCACTGGTCAAGCATTATTAAAAGTGGTCAATGTTTTACTTACATTGTAGGAATAGCATAAGCTATCCACCCCAGTTTCAGGTCAAAACATATTAGAATGATCTAATATCAGCAATTCAACCAATCGCAGTTGCAGATTGCATTTTAAGCAATCCCATTGGTCTAAACCCACTTTAGCGCCAAAATTCAACAAGCCCATCTGAGCCGATAACAAGTGCTAAAGACAATTTAGCTTTCAAGGAAGTCATCGGATGCAGTCAAGCAGGGAAACAAGGGTTAGGATTAAATGAAAGGCAATGGTGTTCGAAAATTCTGGTAAAGATTGCCGAGACATGGTCATCCAAAATGCAAGGAATGAAGAAGAAAACAAAAAACTCGTAAAAGAAGTACAACAATCCCAACTAGGCCAATGTACAAACTGGGAGGAGGCTCTGCAGAAATCTATTACTTGGAAGGACATTTGGCAGATGGCTTCACTCAGGTTGAGATTTTTAATATGTTCCACATATGACCTGCTACCATCTAAGAACAATCTTGTTAAATGGAAGAAAGAGAGCAATCCTACTTGTCCTCTGTGTAAGGAAAACCCAAAAACATTAAAACATGTTCTTAGTTCCTGTAAAACAGCCCTTGGCAATGGAAGATATACATTGAGACACAATAGTATTTTGGATGAGCTGGTAAAAATTATAAACAAATATATGAAGTCTGAGTCATCTAATTCAACCCGGAAATTTGTTGCAGAGAGAAAAATATACATTGGCTCTAAGCAAACAAGCAAATGTAAAGCTATACCTGGAAAAAATCTCCTTAGTTCTGATGGCATTTGGGAAGTATCTCAGGCCTTCCTGGTTGGCATAATGATTACCCCAAAATAATATCAAGTAATGGTCTTCCCTCAAGGGTGAACTATAAACTCATCCTGGTAGAATTAACCATTCCATATGAAAGCTGAATTGAACAAATCCCAAGAATATAAAACTAATAAATATGAAAAGGAGGAGTATAATGTTTATTATTAGAGAGGCAGTAATTAGAACAAGGGGTTTTGTTGCAGGCACTCTGTACCAATTTCTGGGCCAAATTGGAATCAAAGGGCGTAATAGGGCCAAAAGTATAAAATGCCTAATAGGAGTAACTGAAAATAGTTCTATGTGGATATGGAAAAAAAGAAATATTCCGTGGAGTGTTTCAGCAAACATGATGGCATAACATGACTGAACGTGAATGTGTATTGAGATTCACATTGCATTCTCAGAATGTGAGGTTTGCCGTTTTTTGAAATTTTTCATAAATCTAATTTTGCCATGAGACATTTTGAACTAGTATATCTACAACACACTTGTATATCATTATAATGGGGCCTCACATCAGTGAGGTGGGGCTGGTGTGCAAGGGAAACTTTTGAGAGGAAGGCCCTGAAATGGTGCACATTCTCTCCTGATGACCCCAATTTAAATATAAATTCAAGAGAAACACATTAAAAGAATTTCAATGAAGTCATATGCCGTAAAGAAGCTCGGCGAAAATGTCATTGACATGAGGAGCATTACACATTCAGCTCACTTCAGGTGAGTTTGAATTACTTTCCAGTAATTTCCTTCTTCAAGGGAAATAATTCACGAGCCTCAAAAATCAAAATGCTTTTCAATCGTGAGTGAATTATTTTCCTTGTTTTAACAAGAAACCGACGATGAATGAAAATAAAAAACATGAACGACAACAAAATTTTAGAGAAAATGAAAACAGAAAGGGCCATTATACGTAGCATCTGAAAGGGAAACTTGAAATATTTGGGGCACACAATGCGGAAAGAGGTCTTCAAAAATTTTGACAGTCACAGGAAAACATTGAAGGCAAGAGGGACAGAGAGAAGCAGTGCATGTTGGTTCCAATGCAATGGAGAATGTATAAATATTGTATTGAACGTACAAGTATGGACAAAAGACCCAAAGTGGGAATCGGGGAGACTGGTCAGCATTTATCTAAGTTTAACCAATCACAAGCATACATCCTTCGACCATAATACTTTATTTATACAAAACAAACACGTCCATCCTATGATCACAAAAACAAAACATGTTCTCCATTAGATCCTAAAATAATGCAGATATGGGGATTCAAATTTCCTTCTCCTTTTTGTTTAACTTGTTTCTGAAAACTGCATGCAGTATGTCTAAGGCTTTATTTGTCAAAGCATCCGATTCAGCTGTGGAAAATTGCAAATAATTAAAACAAAGAAATTATCAGGTACATCCTGTTTTTTGCTTATGGAAAAATGCTTGCAAAACGACTAAAACAAAATTTTCTTGTTAAGGAAAAAAGGACAAAGTACATTTTTTATTTTAATAATCGCTAATTCTTTTTAGCATATTCTGAATTTTGGCTAAAAACTGTTTTTATATATTTACTTTTTCTTTTTTGTTTTAGTGGTCAACTTAATATTATGATTAGTGTTTTAACATCTTTTTAGATGAAAAATATTGACTTGGAAATTTTTTGCTGTGAAAATTCAAAATTTTGGTTAAAGATCTTTTTTCTTTTTGCAATAGTACTCGTCTTAATATTCATATAAAATTCAGGTGAAAATATAAATTCGGAAATTTTTTTGTTGCAAATAATTCAAACTTAAAACAAAGACACTAATGACAACAAAAATGAATATTTTTTTTAATTGGCTTTATCTTAAGCCTTTGGTTATCATATTTGAAATAAAAGTGGAATTGACATTCAAAGACTACATTTAAATGATTTCAAATGTGTTCATCTGGCATTCAAAGAAATCCACGACGGTTTTTACTAACTTACCTTTCAATTTTCTGGGTGGAGAGAATTTTTCCATCGGATAACAAGCAAAATTAATTTGCTATTGTTGGATTGATATTTCTTTCTCAACCTCAAAAATATTTCACATTCAATAAAACTTCCCATTTTCAAATCAACTGCAATTAAAAAGAAATTATAAAATAGAAAGCTTGGATTTTCTCAACAAAAACAGAACAAAGAATTACAAGAACTGGTATAACAGAAAAAGAATGATTCCTTGCTGAAAAATACTTTTCTTATAGACAATGTCACAACATTCTCTCACAATCTCAACAGGTTTTTCTTTAGGTTAATGCTATCATCAGAGGTGAGACCACTGATATCCCCTTAATTTTAGTGCTCTATATAGGGTGGGATGTATAAAAAACGGGGACCCACCCTGAACAAAATTATTTGAAGTTCTTAAATAACAAAAACTGGTGCAAAAGAAAAATTTGTTTCTACAGACAAACTGTCACAATCTCAAGAGGATTTTTTTCTGATTCTTCGTAATATCTATTGATAAATGTTAAGTAAAAACAACAAAATTAAAAAAAAACTCTCAAAAATCCAATATTTGTCCAGAAACATGTTTCCTCCACTCAGTTCCAATACCTAAGTTTTATAGTGAATTTTTAAAAATAAAAAATATTCTTCAGGCTTTCATTTTAGCTTTAATTGAATTTTAAAAATATGATGGCTTGACGATTTCTATTAAACTTTTCAATTTTCGATTAGTAAATACATTCTTCATGTGCTAAGAATTTTGAACCAAATCCTTTATTACAATCACTGGGGTATATCATTCTCATACCTTGTGATCGTAATGAAAGATTTGATTTAAAATTCCTGGCACCTGAAGAAGGCCAGAGCGTACAATGGCTGAAACATCGTACAAATGGCAACAAAGATGAGGACAATAGCCCGAATAATGTAAACAGTGTAAAAACTACTGTATCTCAGAAATATAGACAAATACTAATGTCTACGAGTCAGTAAAATATTTTAAATATTTTAAAAACTTATAAATTATTATAATCTAAAAAAAAATGAAAACAATTCTTTTAAAATTTCATTATTAATCAAAAAAGTTTTTATTTCAAACTATTATGTCTTTAATTTATATTATTTATTAAAGCAATTTAAAGCTTATCTAATTGAATAATGTCATAGTTTTATCACATTTTTTTACCATTGAGAAAGGATTTCAGAAAAAGGGCTAAATGGTTAAAAAAATGATTTACATTCCCTAAAATGTTGTGTTTAACTAATAAAAACAATTTTGCCTACCAATAAAGTTTTTTTTTTTAATCATCTCACCCCAAGCAAGGCATTCCACTGCCACTATTGCGCATGGGGCTACATAGGGGAAGGTAAAGAGAAGGAGTGGTTAGACATAGGGAATGTTAGGAGGAAGGTGACAGATGAGTAAGGATACCGAGAATGAGGGTTGGGCAGGTGGGAAGAATGTTTGATAGAATGGGAGCAGGTTAGTGTGTTAGGAGGTGTCTATTGACCTTACATTTAAACTACTGGAGATTGTATCTGTCGGGGAAGCAATCGTGTGGAAGAGAATTCCACAGTTGGGAAGTGCGAGGAAAGAAACTGTTGGAGCAGAAGTTGCGGTTGCATTTTATCAGTTTCACTGTAAAAGGGTGGGATCTAGTTGCTAATCTAGTATCTCATGCAAATTCGTATTTAGGGGGCACCAGTGATCGAAGTTCATCGGAGCAGAAACCATGAAAGTATTTAGAGAAGAGACACAGGGAAGCCACATCGCGCTGGTGGGAGAGAGACTGCAGGGGGTCTGCCAAGTCGGTATCTATCAAATTACAGACCCTCCTCTGAACCTTATCGAGAAGCCCGAGGAGAATAGCAGGGGAACCCGACCAGATATGGCAGCAGTATTCAATGCACGGGCGGATGGTAGATTTATATATGTGCAGGATAGATTTAGACCGGAAAAACTTCCGGGCGCTACACAGAGAACCGACTTTCATAGCAGCGTATTTAGCAATGGATTCGATATAGTCATTCCATTTGAGGTCTACTGAAAGTGTGAGACCAAGGAGGCGTAGTGTTTTACTCTCTGGGAGGCAAGCCTGGTCCATGCTAATGGGAGGTAGGTGAGATTGTCGATGATGGTTAATTGAGAGTGGCTTCATTTTAGAAGCATTAAAATTTACTAGCCATTTCTTACCCCAGTCCAATATGGATTTGAGGTCTTTTTCAATCTCGGCTGCGAGGTTAGCTTTGATGCCTACACCAGATTTTTGTAGGAGGCGAGAGTAAACTGTGGTGTCATCGGCGTACAAACCTACTTGGGCTCTTATGGAATCACGGAGATCATTAATGTATATCAGGAAGAGTGTAGGACCTAAGATGGAACCTTGGGGAACACCTGCATTTGTATGGTAGTTCTGGGAGGCATGTCCATTTAATACCACCTTCATTGTGCGGTAAGAGAGGAATGACTGGATTAGTTCAAACAAATGTCCAGTTATACCATAGCTCCGCAGTTTACATAGAAGGCCAGCATGCCAAACTCTGTCGAACGCCTTAGATATATCCAATGCAACGGTTCGAGCTTTGCCATTCTTGTCGAGTGCCTGGTATATGTACTCGGTGATGGTCGTTAGCATATCAGCAGTAGACCTGGTGAAGCGGAAACCATATTGCTTGTCCGAGAGGAGCCTGTGTGCTGTGAGATGCTGAACCACCTCGGCGTTGATAATGGCTTCGATTATTTTGCCAAAGATCGGAAGAAGGCTGATAGGGCGGTAATTTGCAGGGTCAGAGGGTTCTCCAGTGTTTTTAAATATAGGAACTACAGAGGAAGATTTCCAACAGGCAGGAAAGCAAGAAGCAGATAGGCAGAGGTTGTAGAGCTTAGAAAGGACAGAGGAGAGTTCAGAGGCACATTTCTTTAAGACTATGGTTGGGATTCCATCCCCACCGCTCGCTTTGTGAGGGTCAAGTTTTAAGATTATCTTAGAGACAAACGAAAGTGTAATGTGGACATCACACTTTTCAGACTATGATATCCTTAATTTGTATTGTTTATAAAAGCAATTAAAAGTTTATTGAAATAAATAAAAATGACAGTTTATTGCAGTTATGTTTTTGCAATTTGAAGCAGATTTTCTAAAATTGGGCTAATTTTGAAGAAAAAAAGAAAGTTGATTAACATTCCCCAATGACTCCTTAATTAATAAAAACAAAGTTTTATTGTCAAAATATTTGTTATTATTAGGAGGAAAGATCAAAATTTGTTGTCATTATTTAAAAAAAATTTAATCCTTTCTAACACATTCAAAATTTTGGTAAAAGAAATTGTGTTTTTATTTTCGTTACCTGTGATCAAGCCATTTGTATTCAGTGCCCAATTCTTTTCATGTCCACATGTTTCTGAATCACCCAACAGGCTTCTTAAATCCCGCTTTCAAAATTTAAATTAATTTAAATCCTAGTTTCATCATCTTTTACGTTATTTGTGAATGTAGATACATTACAGAAATTGAAAAAAACTTTCTTTTTTCTATAACCTATGTTTGGTCTGTTTTTTTGTTCATTTCAATAGCCATTTTTGCTTATCCTACCATTGAAATTATAATTTTTTTTTCTGTTGAATTCCTACTTAGCATAACATTTCATAAATTGAGTTAACTTGGTTATTTCAATTTTATTCTTATTAAATTGTAAAATTATTTTAAGTTTTATATTATTTTAATTTTTAATTATTCAGAAAGCAAATTTAAACGTATGGCTATAAAGTTAAACTAACTAAAATTCTAACAAAATATTATATAATTGCTGAAATATGTTAAATTTTTAATTTTACTATGAAGTTAAAAATCAAAACTAGAAACCTTTGATTATGTTTACAATTGTGTCAGGTCTGACCAACATACTTAGAGCTTTTGACAGCTTCCGCTTGTCATTATATCATTCATCACCTCAGATGACCCTGATAAGAGGACCACCATGATTAGAAATGCTTTTATTGTTCATTTCAGAAAGTAAGCAAATAATATAGGTACGTCCATTCATTTTTCTATACCTAAATTTAAATTAAAATTTTAAAAATGAATAAGTTATCTTCAAGCTTTAAAATTAGCTTTAATTGAAAACCAAGGGATTAAATTAAATAATTTCACTAAGTAAAATACCCTGGTGTATTTTAAACCAAAATTATATTGATTGGAATCAAAAATTTTCTAAATTTAATAAAAAGTTTTTAAAATTTTTAATTTTTTGCCATTTCTTGGTTTTAAAAAAATTTTACAAAAATAAAATACACCTCATTGACACATTATTTTCTTCAAATTACCAAATTTAAACTTACTTTCAGTTTACTTGAAACAAGAATTACTTGCTTACTACCTGAAATGTATCAAAAAACATTTCACAATTATGGTAGCCTTGTTATCACAGCTGTCATCACCTTATCAGCAGTCAACAATGGATGATTTACGGTATCCGGCCAAAAGTATGGAAGCCGAATTTGGTATAAATCTTATATACCAAATCATACAAATCATTTTTTTTAACTATGTTAAAATTGAAAATTCAATGCAGTTTTCAGCAATTATCCAATATTATAATATAAAATAAAACTTTCTTTTAAAACATTTTACAATTTAATAACAGAATGAAAATAATGGCAGATGTAACTCAATAATTTATGAAATGTTATGGCATTTATTCATTTTTATTTTTAATATCTATTTTTCATATTCTTTTAGGTACCTCCACAAATTGTGAATTTCATAATTTTTTTTTTTAAACAAAATTAGAAAATTAAGAATTAAAATGTAAAAGTTGCTTTAAATGTTTAAGGAATGATTTGCAAAACAGGCTGTTGAATTTTATAAACATTTTGAAGAGACTTAAATCTGAATCAAAGTACTGTTTCTGTCGTTTTCCATGTAAGGGGAATAATCCAAAACACTTGTTAACTACTAAGACCCCAATGGAAATAATAAGACCCCAATGGAAATTTGTTATGACCCCTATGGAACATCGTACTTAATAAAAATTAACATATTTATTAACACACAAAAAAATTGTTTTTACTTCTTTTGAAAAAAATTGGTGAACGATTTTATTAAATTTTTCAATTTTCGATAGGCAATGTAATAGGTACTTCCGTTCAAATTTTCGATATGTCAATTTAAATTGAAATTTTTAAAAATAAAAAGTTTTCTTTAAGCTATAATTTTACTTTTTAGAAAGAAGGCTAATATTGAAAAAAAAAAGAAAAAAGACAGTTGATTAGCATTCCCAATGACTCCTGAATTTAATTATATTAGGTTTATTGGGGAGCAAAGTCGAATTTTTAGATATTTCTGGAAATTAATTGGTGAGGGTGGTGGGGTAACATATGTAAAAAAAAAAAAATTTTATCAATATTTTCTAAATAGTCAATTATAAATAAGTCCTGAAATTTTAATCAAAATTTCACCATTATTTGATTTTTGCAAGAATTTCCAAATTAATGTGTCTTTCACGGTCAAAAAGGTGCATTGCGTAATTACGCTTTTTTTAAAGTAAATAAACTGTGCGTCAATTTAGGTCTCGCACTGACGAAAGAAAAAAAAAGATTTTCTATCAAAATTTCGAACGTCTTTTTTTTCGAATAGTTAAAAAAATTTCGAAAATAATTTGATCTATCTTCTTAATGAGAATATAAACATTTTGTCGATCAAACTTTGTTTTTATTTAGTTTTTTGGGGCCTTTTTCTTTCATATGCTGTTTTTTCAGCGAATTTTTGGTGGTTATTCCTTCCATAAATAACAGAACAGATTGGGTTCTATAGCCTTGGTCGGCAACCAGTCTACCGCAGAAAGCAATGGCAACCTACTGCGGGATAATCTTCTGCCCAGTCAGTCATGTCTCTTTCGAGACATGATCACCCAAGCGTGTATCACGTGGCACTTAACTGACTGAATGGAAATGCTGACTACAATTCAAAAGTCCCCACTCTAGTCTACAATAATATATTTTTTGAGAGATTTTTCACTTTTCGTCTAAAATGACGATTCAATGAAGCACGAGAAAACTCGTCAATGTTTGAAAAATGCCTGAAAAGAAAGATTTATTTAGAGACGTTTTCTTTTTTTTTAAGGAAATCCGTGACGGTTCGTCTAACTTACCTTTTCAGGGCGAATCTAAAAGCTTTTCAAACAGGATTAAGTTTCTCGACTTGATATTTCTTAATCAGCATCAACAATATCTGGTAATCAATAAAATTGATCGTATGCAGTTTGTGAAAACAAAGATCAAAGGAATTACCGGAAACGGTGTAAAAGGAGAATTTGTTACTTACCCAATATTTGCCCGGGTACCGACCGCGTAATATCGATCAATGTATCTTTTTACTTGTTAATAATATCATTTTTTTTTTTATTTGATTCTATGATACTTAGGGAATTAATTTATTTTCATGTGACATTAAAAGTATAGAGTGGAATTTAATTAAACCTCATTAAAATATACTTTTAATTCATTTCTTTTATTTTCTTAGCACCTACTTGAATCGTTTTTTTTTTTTAATTTCTTTAAAAGTTGTATATGTGTTTTATTATTCTGTGATGTGCGTTGTGATGCAGTGGATATTGACTCGGAACAACAAATCAGGGTGCCGAGTTCGAATTCCAGTTGAATTCCTTGCATTCACTTATGCACAAATACCCTTGGGAAAGATATTAATCCATCTCTTCCATCCAGTTATGGGTTAAATAATAGGACAGATTGAATTCTATAACCTTGGCTGGCAACTGGTTTACTGAAGAAAGCAATGACAACCTATTGCGGGATAATCTTCTGCCCAGTCAGCCATGTCTCTTTTGAGATATGATCGCCCAATGTGTATCACGTATGGCACTTAACTGACTTATTATTTGGACTCATATGTTGCTATCTAGTAAAATAGAAAATGCAATAAAACTTTATTTTTGACATTATTTAATTAGATATTTGAATAATTAATGTTTACAAGAATTGTTATCATTTTTCTTTTTTAATTATTATAATTTATGAAAATATAAAACCCATACCATAAAGAAAAACATCAGTACAATTAAAGGCTTACAACAATACAATATTTTGGCCATTTGTGAGTGATCAAGAGATTTGGAAGCAAAAATTTGATTCTTTGTTTTAAAAATTTGGCAAAAATAAAATATAGATCTATGACACATTATTTTTTGAAAAATTAGCAAATTTAATGTTAAATTAATCTGATTTACATATGTGTTACTTATTTATAGCATGAAATTTAGAATAAAAGTATTTATTAAACACAAATGTTTAACTTTCTGAGCTTTATACCGTATATGTCGATAGATTTGACAGATGCGAGATAAAATCAGTCTATGGCAATTACAAGTGACATAATTGTACAAAATTTTTTCTGGTAGGGGAAAAAACCCTGAAATCCTGAAAAATACGACATTTTAATTTACATAGAAATTATCACAGAACAGAAAAAAAAATTCAAATACAGAAAAACAAATGAAACATACATACTTTTTAAAATAGGAAGCCACAACAATTTGTATTAAACTTTTTAATTTTGGATTAGTAAAGATAATCTTTGCTTAATAATTTCATAAACTAACCTCAACAAATCTGAAGTATTCTAAAAGAGTTTTTGAAACTTTATAAATTATTGTCATTCAAAAAAAAATTACATTTCCCAATAAGTCCTGTGTTTAACTAAAACAAAACAGTTATTGCAACAAAATTTAATTTCTTAAAATTTCATGACTTAACGCAGAGATGTAAAAAAAAATATATCTTCAACAAGATTTTTTAAATATAATAATTTAAAAAATAATTAGTAATTGAATAATCCATGAATTTTAGAGCATAAGATTTCCTTTTGGCCCAGGAATGTTGATCATGTTTTCAGATACTCACAAAGACACAAACTAAAAAAGAAAAATTATATTAACTAAATATAAGAAAACACAAAATATAAAGTTATGTAATAGGCAGATAAAAACAAATTTTCAAGTAATTTCTCAAAACAACTACAACACCATGACGGGCAAGTAGAACGAGAGCAGATCAAGCAGCAGATTATTATGAAAACATGTATCAGTGGACATGGATGTGTGGGTGTTGGAATGGGCAATGGAAGAGAAAAACAAAATCACTAGGATGAAATGAATTGTACAATGCAATAGGATATATTTTATTCTGACTGGCATGTAAAACTAGAGCAGATCAGGCACCAGATTATTATTAAATCATGTATCAGTGGACATGAATGTGTGGGTGTTGGAATGGGCAATGGAAGAGAAAAACAAAATCACTAAGATGAAATGAATTGTACAATGCAATAGGATATATTTTATTCTGACTGGCATGTAAAACTAGAGCAGATCAGGCACCAGATTATTATTAAATCATGTATCAGTGGACATGAATGTGTGGGTGTTGGAATGGGCAATGGAAGAGAAAAACAAAATCACTAAGATGAAATGAATTGTACAATGCAATAGGATATATTTTATTCTGACTGGCATGTAAAACTAGAGCAGATCAGGCACCAGATTATTATTAAATCATGTATCAGTGGACATGAATGTGTGGGTGTTGGAATGGGCAATGGAAGAGAAAAACAAAATCACTAAGATGAAATGAATTGTACAATGCAATAGGATATATTTTATTCTGACTGGCATGTAAAACTAGAGCAGATCAGGTACCAGATTATTATTAAATCATGTATCAGTGGACATGAATGTGTGGGTGTTGGAATGGGCAATGGAAGAGAAAAACAAAATCACTAAGATGAAATGAATTGTACAATGCAATAGGATATATTTTATTCTGACTGGCATGTAAAACTAGAGCAGATCAGGCACCAGATTATTATTAAATCATGTATCAGTGGACATGAATGTGTGGGTGTTGGAATGGGCAATGGAAGAGAAAAACAAAATCACTAAGATGAAATGAATTGTACAATGCAATAGGATATATTTTATTCTGACTGGCATGTAAAACTAGAGCAGATCAGGCACCAAATTATTATTAAATCATGTATCAGTGGACATGAATGTGTGGGTGTTGGAATGGGCAATGGAAGAGAAAAACAAAATCACTAAGATGAAATGAATTGTACAATGCAATAGGATATATTTTATTCTGACTGGCATGTAAAACTAGAGCAGATCAGCCACCAGATTATTATTAAATCATCTATCCGTGGACATGGATGTGTGAGTATTTTTGGAAAATTAACAAATTTGAAGTTAAATCAATCTGTTTTGCATAAGTATTACTTATTTATAGCATGAGATATTTTAATCCCAGTGCATTGACCTTACTGAACTTTCCTGTAAGTGATTCACTTGCAATGATAGCTATTTATTGAGATAAGTTAAGTATGATGAGAATTCACATCACTGTCTAAATGTTTTCCCTGTGATGAGAAGAAACCATGAAAGACACGACGTTTCAATGTAATATATTAAATATCAAACTAAACAAACTTGAAATATACAAAACAATGAAGAATTACTTTGAAAATACAATGGCTTGACAATTTTTATTAAACCTTTCAATATTCGATTAGTAAATATAGTCTTCACTTAATAACTTAATCTCTACAAAGCTTCAAAGAATTTTTAAAAGTTCTGAAATGTCATAGGTTTATTGCATTTTTTCTATCGTAGTTTTTCTTAACAATTTGGCAACAAAATTTTTACCAAAATTTCAAATATCAAGTAAAAAGTTTTTAAAAATATTTATAAAAATGATCTCATTTTTCTTTTTTTAGTAATAACAAACATTTTGATGGAAAAAGTTACTTTTCATTAAGTTTGGGGCCATTTACCATGCCATGCTGTTTTTCAGTGACTGAGTCGAGTTACCTTTAAGTTAGGCACCTCCACTAAATTCCTGAAATTGAAATTAAATGATTTCAATGAAACTTTCAGGACTTATTCAGAAATGAATGAAAGTATTCTTGATATTTTTTTTAAATCTTTGTAAAAACTTTTTTTTTTTTACATTTGTTACCCCCACTCCTGCTTCATGTAAATTCATGAAAAAATTAAATAAATCTTTACTTGATTGCAAATATTTCATCTGAGGCAAAGTGGTTTGAAGGCTTTCAAAATTCACTGTAAAATTTTTATGTGAATAAAATGTAGGTAAAGTCTATCAGAGGAAATTCATTTTTGGATCAAACCAAAGAAAAAAAAACATTGATTTTAAAATTCCACTAGAAAAAAACAAGGTATAAAATTTTTTTTTCAGTTTTTTTAAAAACCCAATTTTTAGATAACTTTTTCAGGATGTTCACATCATAAATTTAATATTTTATTATGTCATCTTTTCGTTTTTGATCCTTCCTTCTAGAAATGTAAAAATTAGCAACTGGAATTTTGGTTATTCAACAAACCAAACATTGAAAACTTCCAGTTAAGTGATAAAAATATTTTCTCAAGGGTATTTAAATCAAAGACGTAATTCATTATAAACTTAATATGTTAATGAATAAAATACCAAAACTATCATTATGTTCACAATTTTTAAATCATTGAGAAACATCAATCTTCGAACATTTTATTTTATTATGAATTTTTATCATCAAAATGTTTCTGCCATTATTAATGAGAAAGATCAAAGGGTTTCTTGATTACTTTATTAAAATTTTTAAACCCTCTCAAACATTCAAAATTTTGGTTAAAATCCTTTTTTTTTACTGGCACCTTGTAAAAAAAAACGTCAACTTTTGTGTGTGTCAGATAAAAAATATATTGATTCAGAAATTCTTTCAAAAATCAAACAGTCATCAGATTTTGATGAAACTTTCATGACAAAATAATTATCTTTTAATGTTTTCTTTAGAAATTTCTTCCTAATCTGCATACTTTATAATATGGTTTATCTCCATTGTGAATTCGAATGCAATGTAAAAATGTTAATCCGCACATTACACAAGAATATGTTTTCTCTCCAGTGTGAATTTCATTGTGCTTTTTTAAATCACAGCAATTTGAAAATGTTGATTTACATATAACACAAGAATATGGTTTCTCTCCAGCATGAATTTCGTTGTTTTTTCAAATCAGAGCAATTTGAAAATGTTGATATTACACAAACTATGGTTTCTCTCCAGTGTGAATTTCATTGTGCTTTTTCAAATCAGAACTATTTGAAAATGTTGATTCACATATTACACAAGAATATGGTTTCTCTCCTGTGTGAATTCGACTGTGCTTTTTCAAATGAGTACTACTTGAAAATGTTGATCCACATATTACACAGGAATATGGTCTCTCTCCAGTGTGAATCCGAATGTGTCTTTTCAGTTGAGAATTATCTGAAAATACTGCTCCACATATTACACAAGAATATGGTTTCTCTCCAGTGTGAACTCGATTGTGCTTTTTCAAACTGTAATTGTTTGAAAATGTTGATCCACATATTTCACAAGAATATGGTTTCTCTCCTGTGTGAATTCGTATATGCATTTTCAAATGATTAATGCGTGAAAATGCTGATCCACATATTTCACAAGAATAAGGTTTCTCACCAGTGTGAATTCGATTGTGGTTTTTCAAATTAGCAATCTGCGAAAATGCTGATCCACATATTTCACAAGAATATGGTTTCTCTCCAGTATGAATTCGAATGTGTCTTTTCAGTTGAGAATTATCTGGAAATGCTGATCCACATATTACACAAGAATATGGTTTCTCTCCAGTGTGAATTCGATTGTGCTTTTTCAAATCAGCACTATTTGAAAATGCTGATCTGCATATTTCACAAGAATATGGTTTCTCTCCAGTGTGAATTCGAATATGCCTTTTCAATATAGAATTGCTTGAAAATGCTGATCCACATATTTTACAAGAATATGGTTTCTCTCCTGTGTGAATTCGACTGTGCATTTTCAAGTGAGAATTATCTGAAAATGTTGATCCGCATATTTTACAAGAATATGGTTTCTCTCCAGTGTGAATTTGATTGTGTCTTTTCAAATTAGATTTAACTGAAAACGCTGATCCACATATTTCACAAGAATATGGTTTCTCTCCAGTGTGAATTCGAATATGTTTTTTCAGTTGAGAATTAACTGGAAATGCTAATCCACATATTTCACAAGTATGTGGTTTCTCTTTAGTGTGTATCTGCATGTGGGTTTTTAAGTCAGAATGTTTTGCAAAAGCATAGCCACACATTTCACAAAAATGTTTTTTCTCCATTATGCAGCATACATGTGTACTTTGTTAACTTTGAATTTAGTGGAAATGTTAATCCGTACACTTTACAAGAATGAGAATTCTCTCCTGTGTCAGCATATGTTTTTAAATTTGCTAACTGGAAATTCTGATTCACAACCTTAACAAGTATATGGTTTCTCACCAGCATGTGTTTACACATGATTTTTAAAAACTTTTTCTGATGTATGTTGTTTAATGATTCTGTTTGTAATGAAAACTTTGCGGAAATGTTGACACATTTTTTTCTTTGCTCCTAAACGATAAGTAGTTTATGACAATCCAACCTGTAAATAAAGAAAGGTATCATTAAAGAGGCAGATTTGTGCATTATTTCCAACAGAACATTGAAAGACTTTCTTTTATTCTTTTCCTTGATTCCCTTAGTCAGCCTAAATGATGAGGCCTTCATGACAATCCGACCTGTAAATAAAGAAAGGTATCATTAAAGAAGCTGATTTGTGCATTATAAGACTGCTTAAATCAAGTTCACAATGTCAGATATTTCTTGGTCAGTTATGAATATAATTGATGGAACAAATAATCAAGTTATATCTCCAGTTTTATATCAAACATTATTGATAAAAAAAGGAGAAAAACTGCTTACAATTTAATATTTAATCAACAACAACTACTTTTAAAAACAAATAAAAAAGAAAACCAATTTTTCTTCTGATGTTAACCAAAATATGATTCAATAAAAATCTATCCAGTTTTTGTCCTGGACTAAATTAAGATAAAATTTACATCAACTTTACGAAATGAATATATAAAAAAAATTTTAGAAGAGAGAAGATAAGTTTTGGAACCCAGAATGAAAACAATTCTTGTAAAAATTTATTTTTCATAAAAAAGACTATGATATCCAGAATATACTGTTTTAAAAGTTTACCCGAATAAAACATAGTACAGTTTTATTGCATTTTTGTTTGCACTATTCGGAGCAAATTTTCTGAAAATGAGCAACTTTAAAAAAAAGGTGGGGGGTGGATTTACATTCCAAAGTTCTCCATTTAACTAATAAATTTCTAGAAATTTCAGGAAATTAATTAGAGGGTGAGGTAACATATATAAAAAAAAGAATTTTTTTATAAAGATAATGATTTCAAAAACATTTTTGGTCATTTGTGAATATGTCCTGTATTTTCAAGGATTAACAAAACTAACTAAAATTCCATAAAATATCAGATAATTGCTGAAAATATTGTGTTAAAATTTTAATTTTAACATATAGTTAAAAATAAAAAATGAAGTATACAAATAAGATTTATGTCAAATTCGTCTTCCATACTTAGTATTTTTTTTGACAGCTACTGTCTGTCATGTCAATTATCACTCTGATAAGGTGATGACAACCTCAATAACAAGGATACTGTAATTAAGAAAGACTTCAGGCATTAAGCAAGTAATTCTTGTTTCAAGTCAGATTAAGGTAAGTTTAAATTTGGTAATTTGAAGAAAATAAAATGTCAGTGAGGTGTATTTTATTTTTACACAATTTTTTAAAACTGAGAATTGGCTTCTGTTTTCAAAATGTGTTGATCGATGAAAAATGACTGAAAAATTTTTTAAAACCAAAAAAATTTTAGATTGGGATCATTATAGTTTCAGTTTGAAATACACCAAGGTATCTCCATTAAATTGCTACAAAAACAGCATAGTATGAATACAAAGGTCCAAAAATAAAAACAAACTTTTTTCATCAAAATGTTTATAATGTTATTAAGAGGAAAGACCGAAGTAATTTTTTAAGTAATTTTGTTTTTTTAAATTTTTTAATCCTTTCTAACATGTTCCAAATTTCGGCAGAAAATTTTGATTTGATGAGAGTTAGCAGGTGATGAAAACGTTAGGACTGTTTACAATAGAAAACCTAATGGTTACATCAACCACTTTTTTTCCGGTGACAAACATTAATTTGGAAATTCTTGCAAAAATCAAATAATTGTTGGATTTTAATGAAACTTTCAGTACTCATTCACGAATGAATGAAATTATTTTTTAAATTAGTATCTTTTAAAAATTTTGGCAAAAATATTTTTTATACCTCTGTTACCTACTCCACATATATCCATGAAATTTTAATAAATTTTAATTTTCTGAAATCTATAATTTTATTAGTTAAATGCAGGACTCATTAGGGAATATAAATCATCTATTTTTTTATTTTAAATTTTGCAACAGTATCTGAAAAGCTGCTCTGAAGTGTAAAATAAAGAAAGCAATAAAACTGATATTATTTAATTTAATAAGATTTTAATTGTTTGAATAAATAATAAAAATTAAGGACATTAGTCTGAAGAAAAAAATTTTTTCAATCACTAATGACATATTTTTAAAATCTTTAAAAGAACTGTTGCAGCTAGATTTTTTATTTAAGAATTGATGATTATATTCCCTTTCAAAAATTGAAATATTTAATAAAATTCATTCACCAATCATATTTTTAAAATAATTAAAAAAATTTTTTGTGTGCAAATATGTTCATTTTTATTAAGTGTGATGTTCCATAGGGGTCATAGCAAGTTTCCATAAAGATCATATTGATTTTAGAAGTTAACAAGCGTTTTGGATTATTCCCCTTACATTAAAAACCACAGGAAAACCGTACTTCCATCTCATTATTTTTTTATTAAATAATTAAATTATTTTAAAGGAAATTTATACTTTTTAATTTTTATTTATCCAAAAAGCATATTCAAATACCTAGCTATAAAGCAAAACTAAAATTCTATAAAATATTATACAATTGATGAAAATATTATGTTAAATTTTCCTATGTAGTTAAAAAAAAAAAGAAGAAACTAAAATTGAAAATTTTATGTTTTAAGTTACATGAAATTTTGTCACGTTTGGTCACCATACTTAGCGCTCTTGACAGCTGCTGACTGTTATTAAATCATTTGTTACCTCCAATAACACTGATAAGAGGATTAATGTAGTTAAGAAAAGCTTTTATAAAACATTTCAGGCAGTAAGCATTTTACTACTTGTATAAAAATCAGATAATGGTAAATTTCAATTTTTTAAAAAATTACTTATACAAAGTGTTGGAGAGGTATATTTCATTTTTGCAAGATTTTTGAAACAGAAATTTGGCTATTGTTTACGAAATGTGTTGATGAATCAAAAATGGCAGTAAATTTTAAAAATTTTGCTTTTTAATCATAAAATCTTTTTAGATTCCAATCAATATAATTTCGGTTTAAAATACACCTGTGTATTTTGCTTACTAGAATTACTCAATTTAATCTCTTGGATTTCAATTAAAGCTAATTTCAAAGCTTAAAGATAACTTATTTATTTTTAAAATTTCAATTTAAATGTAGGTATTGAAAAATGACTGGAGGTATCTACTCCAGGGTATTTTGCTAACTGGAATTAGTAAATTTAATCTCTTGGCTTTCAATTAAAGCTTCAAGAAAACTTCTTTATTGTTTAAAAATTCAATTTTTTAGGTATTGAAAATGAGTAGAGGTAGCTACAAAACATTTCATGGAAAAAAATTTGTTTTTATTTTATTAAATTTTGGGCCTTTTTCTTGATACTATGCTGTTTTTTCAGCGATTTTGAGGAGGTACCTAACTTTCAAGCCAAATGATATTAAACGAATATTATTTCTTAATCATGAATTAGAAATTTGAAGATATTTTAAAATTTATTTTCACTTTTTGTCTAAAATGGCAATTCAATAAATCACGAGAAAACTCGTCAATGTCTGAAAAATGCCTGAAGAAAAAGATTTATTTAGAGACGGAAATTCAGTTTTCTTTTTCATTCTCATTCATTTTAGGCTATTATCTTTCAAATAAAAGAGAAATGTAAGCAAAATTTTTTCAAAGAAGAAAACATTTAATAAATGATTTCAAATGCTTTTTGTGACATTAAATGTAGGTACCTCCATCCATTTTTGATACCTAAATTTAAATTTAAATTTTAAAAATAAATAAGTTATCTTCAAGCTTTAAAATTAGCTTTGGTCCTTACGTATTATCGGGAGGACCTTTGATTTTTACTTTTTCTTTTTTTTCACAAAATTTTGCTGGAAAAATCAGGCTTTCATCACCTCAACGTCAACCACAAGTACAACTTTGTGGATTCGAACACCGGGGCTCATACGCAGACAGTGGAACGCCTATGGGGATCGACAAAGTGGCGAAACAAGAAGCACTGTGGCACTGCACGTCACCATTTGGAGTCGTATTTGGCCGAATTCATGTGGCGGAAGCATGTTGCCTGTACTGATGTCTTTGAGTCACTTTTGGAAGCAATTGCAACGTTCTGGCCTCCGGAATTACAAATGTAATGTTATTTTATTGTTTTAACCGTTTCAATAAATAATTTACTTTAATTTTTGAGTCGTTTTTTAAAGGTCCTCCCGATAATACATAAGGACCTTAGCTTTAATTGGAAGCCAAGAGATTAAATTTTAATGCCAGAAAGAAAAATACACTGGTGTATTTTAAACTGAAATTATATTGATTTTAATCTAATTTTCTTCTTAATCGGAAAAATTAAATTTCCCATATTTGATTAGGTACCACTGGTCAAATCGATAACAAAAACAGCATAGTATGAATAAAAAACGTTCCCAAACTTCACTAAAGTAAAGTTTTATTGTCAAAATGTTTAAATTATTTTTAAGAGGGAAGATCAAAGTAGTTTGTAATTATTTCTTAAAATTTTTTAATCCTTTCTAACATTTTCGAAATTTTGTCAGAATGTTTTGTTTTGGTTGAGTTAGCGGCTAAGAAATGTTTACTACTGTTTTACAGTGGACACCAAATGATTGCATTTGCCACTTTTTTTAGGTTGCAAACACATTAATTTGAAAATTCTCGCAAAAATCAAATTAATTGTCGAATTTTAATGAAACTTTCAGTATTCATACACAAATGAATTAAATTACTTTTGAAATTATTATTTTTTAAAAATGTTGATAAGAATATATTTTATTCTACTTCTATTACCCCCCCAACCTTCACGTAAATCCATGAAATCTTAATAAATTTTACACTGACAGGTAACTTTTGTTTTATTAGTTCAATGCAGGACTCATTGGGGAATATAAATCACCTATTTTTTTTATCTTAAGTTCGCAATCACTATCCGAAAACCTTCTCTGAGGATTAAAATAAAAAATGCAATAAAACTCTGATATAATTTAATTTGATAATCTTTTAATTACTGGAATAAATAATAACTATTGAGGACATTATACTCTGAAGGAAAAAAAATTTTTTTGATTAATAATAAAATTTTAAAAGAATTGTTTTCATTTCAAGAAATTTTTATTATTAGATAATTTAATAATATATAAAATTTTAAAAATATTTTAAAAATCTCCAAAAGATTGATTGCAAGTAGACTTTTTAGTTAAGAGCTGATGCTCATATTGCGTATCTAAAATTGAAAAGTTTAATAAAAATCATTTAGCCAAAATATTTTAAATTTTTTTGTGTGTAAATATGTTAATTTAATAATTTCAGCAATTATATAATATTTGATAGAATTTTAGTTTAGATTTATAGCCAGACATTTGAATATGCTTTCTGAATAAATAAAAATTTAAAAATTTAAATTTCTTTTAAAATAATTTTAATTTAATAAGAAAGAATGAAGTTAAAATAACCAAACTAAGTTATTTTATGTTATTTATTAATATTTCTATAAAGTATTTTTCATATTATTAAGTTATCACTAAGTTTAAGGCATGGTAAAAATATCTAATTTAATTTCTATAGTACTGAGATGTTATAACTATGGAAACATATTATGACTCCCATGGCACGTAAATGAACATATTTACACACACACACAAAAAAAAAAATTTTATTTAATTAATTTAATATATTTTGGCTAAACGATTTTTATTAAACTTTTCAATTTTAGATAGGCAATATGATAATCAGTTGTTAACTAAAATGTCTCTACTTGCAATCCATCTTTTGGAGATTTTTAAAAGCTTATATATTATTGAATTATTTAATAATAAAATTTTTTTAAAAAATGAAAACAATTCTTTTAAAATTTTATTATTAATCGAAAAATATTTTTTTTTTCAGAGTATATAATGTCCTCAATAGTTATTACGTATTCCAGGAATTAAAAGATTATCAAATTAAATTATATCAGAGTTTTATTGCATTTTTTTATTTTAATCTTCAGAGGTTTTTGGATAGTGATTGCAAACTTAAGATAAAAAAATAGGTGATTTATATTCCCCAATGAGTCCTGCATTGAACTAATTAATAAAACAAAAGTTTTAAAATCAGCGTAAAATTCATTAATTTGATTGGATTTACGTGAAGGTGGGGGTGGGTAACAGATGAAAAAAATATTTTTATCAAGATTTTTAAAAAATAATTTAATTCATTTGTGAACGAGTACTGAAAGTTTCATTAAAATCCGACAATTAATTTGATTTTTGCGAGAATTTCCAAATTAATGTGCTTGTAACCGAAAAAAAAGTTGTCTTTTTTTAGGAAATCCGTCGCGGATTTCCTAAAAAAAGACAACTTCGTCTAACTTACCTTTTCAGGCCGAATCTAAAAGCTTTTCACAGAAAAACCAAAAGGATTAAGTTTATCGACTTGATATTTTTTTTCAACATCAACAATATTTAACAATCAATAAATCTTCAGATTTTTAAGGAAATTTCAATAAAAAAAAATCATTTTTTAAAATATATCGCATTGAGTTTGTGAAAAAGAAAAACCGGAAACGGTACAAAAGGAGAATTTGTTCCTTATTTAAACATTGTCCGGGTACAGACTGACATTCATAACATAGTATCAATATTTCAATGTTTCTTTCTGCTTTTTAATAATATAAATTTCTAATTTGATATCTTATGAAACTTAAAGAATTAATTTATTTTCATATAACATTAAAAGTATAGAGTGGAATATAATTATAAACTAGTTAATTTATATTTTTAATTCATTTCTTTTTTTTTTTACCTAACGCTATTGTTTTTTTTTTTTTGTTGTTGTTTGTTTTGTTTTTTTTAACTTTGTTTAAAAATTGTATATATGTCCTATTATTTGGACTGATATGTTGCTATCTAGTAAAATAGAAAATGCAAAAAACTTTATTTTTGATATTATTTTTTAATTAGATAGTTAATATGGAACCGGTATGGGACCATAAAATAATGAGTCAACACGGTGGTAGGTCAAGAACATAAGTCAACAAGAGATACAAACAGATACAAAGAGATACAAAGAGAAAAAGTAATAATAGCTTGGCTACAAGTGACCGACAGACTAGGCTGAGCTGAACTCGTACTGGAAACCAGTATCTCTGTTGCCTCGGCTTTGTCCTTGAGAGTAATTAACTCTCGGTTAATATAGACAAAGAAAAAGTCCATTATTAAGTGGGCAACTCCCCACAGCAGCCCCCTTCCAAGAGCTTTTACCCCCGAAAAGCTGTTTAATATTTTTTCCGTTTAGGGTCGACGATAAAAGGATCCGTGAACTTCCTTTTCCGACTTTGAAAAGTACTTTTTCGCCACAAGAGTAATGTTTTCTGGGAAGTGTGATTGTCTTTTTGAATTTAGCTTTCTTGGGGATAAGCTTGTCGAAAACTGATCTGATTTTTCTCGCAAACACCGTTTCTGTCGGTGAAAGGCCCACTGGTGTATTGGGATTTGAAGTAATTCTATACACCTGCAGAAACTGTTGCATCGCCTTCTCAGTTGTTATCGGGATTTGCTGACATTATCATCTCCGCCGGTCCGGCTTTGATTCAAGGATATCCAGCCGTGAGAATCTCGAAGAAAAATCGCCGACCAATTAAAACCTGAAAGAGAACCTCATGGAATGATATGGGTAAATAGATATTTTTGACTTTTTTTTATTGACCATACCAGAAATTATTCTTTATATACACCTTTAAAGATTTCCTAAAAGTATATCACTTAAACTACTTCTCTAACTGGACTGGATAATGATACTGACCTTTCTGTCCCCTTCATAACACTTCGCCTGCAATAGTAAACTCTGTTTTTCTTTTTGAATGCAAAAACGGTATATTTCTATATATTTTTATTTAATGTTTTGGTAAATTAAATATTTGTATTTGATTTATCTATGAGTTTTAGTTAATCACAAAGTTTTTTCTTTTGTTACACTTAACACATAACACTAATGAAACCAATCCTGCCTACAAAATTTAATTTCTTGATTTAATGTATTTATGTGAAGTGAAGGAGGGTAACAGATACAAAAAATATTTTTCTCAATATTTAAAAAAAATAATGTTTTAAGAAATAATTTAATTTATTTTTGAATAAGTTCTGAAAGTTTCATTAAAAAAAAAATTATTTGATTTTTGCAAGAATTTCCAATTTAATATGTGTGCCGACGGAAAAAAAGTGAGTTGTGTATGTTTTCTATTGTAAACTAATGATTTGGCTTCCAACTAACGAAAATAAAAACAAGATTTTACAAAAATTTCGAACATGTTAGAAAAGATTAACAAATTTTTAAGAATACATAAAAAATACTTTGATCTTTCCTCTAATAACAAACATTTTGATGGAAAAGGTTTGTTTTTATTAAGGTTGCGACATTTTTTTCTTCACACTGCGCTGTTTTTTCAACGATTTAGTGGAGGTGTCTGTAATGGAAAGGAAGTTAAGAATTAAAAGCAAACTTCTTCACTTTTACAGAAATTCACAATGACGTCTGAACTTCTGGTTTTTCCCAAATGGAAAAAGGATTGACCATGTGCTTAAAGAAAAAGTCGAAACCTTTCGCAAATAGATATTAAATTAATTTTTGTCCAATGGGAGCGACTTACAAGACTTGAGGACTTCGCTAACAAGGGCAAAAATCTGAATAGTATGAAAACCCCCGGTCAGCATCAAGATACTGAGATTCATATTGGAGCAGGGAGAGACACTGCTGTAACGAGAAAAGCTTCAAGTCAAATTGAACATCCACCCTCTTTCTCTTTCTTTCTCACATGCTGATTTCTTTGACTTCTTCTTCTCCATCCAAAGACATTCCTACCAAACAAACACATATTTACGTACATACGCACACATGCATATACTCTTTCAACAATTACTACTATGAACATTTTCTACAACTCTTGATACCCTTAACTTTATCATTGAACATGAACTCTACCCTTAACTTCTTAATAATATTTCTAATTGCACATTAACTACTACAACTTATGTTATTCATTTCCTTTTAATAAATTTCTATTTTAATAAGAAAACTGTATATTTTATTTTACACTATTCCACACATTCTAACCTGTCTAAAACCAACCTTTTGATGAAAACCTGATGATAATTCAGAATAAAACATGTGTTGCAGTCGGTGGTCACCATTCTAAAAAGGGTTTTAGAAAATTTACCTTCAGGTTGAAGATTAAGTCAGGTACAAGGACAATAAACTTCAGATTTCTCCTGAACTGGTCAATTAACATCTCTGAAACTCTACAACAGTATTTATATTCAATTTGATACAACATTCAGGATTACGAAACGAAGACAGGATAAAAAAATGACAATGATAAAGTTTCGAAACAACAGAAATAAAATATATATTCAAACAATATAAATACATTGTGATTTTGAGAAGAAAAAGGCATGCAATTATAAAGGCAGGTTATAAGAATGTTGTGTTGTTCTCCATTGACTGTTTTTTTTTTATATACATTTTGTACAGGTAAATAAAGAGTTTGTTTGACTGAAAGAAAGTCAAATGTTCATTGGTTCAGTTCACATGTTGCATTAGTTTTAGCAAAGAATAATTAACCTGTTATAAAGTAAGATTGTTCGAAGTGATGTTTGAAAATGTGTATGTTCGAATTTGTTTGTCAAAATAATACATTTACTTCGAAGCTTTTTTGTCAGCATAATACATTTTTTTAAACAAAACAATATCAAGATTGTAATGTTGTTTCTTTGATCCGAATTTTTTATCAACATTACGTGTGCTTTGAGATAACAATTAATAAAATGCTTTCTTTGGGTGGGTGTTGCAGTAAAAGACTACTGCTAATGACCTCTGACCTTGATGAAACCTGTGACGTGTTCAAAGTCACTACAGTGCATAAATCTTACGGACATTCGCAAACAATAAAACTTTTAGCATTACAATATTTTTTCAATTCTAAATGTGCGAATTTTCTTTGAAACAAATCTTTTGGAAGAAGTTTTTAATGTTGTTGTTTTCACTTTCTGACAACAAGAAATTTTATAAAAAATCAGAAAAAAACGGTTACAATGTTGTAAGATTTTGTCTGTACCCGGATTATTTTTTAGCAAGGAACAAATTCTCCTTTTACACCGACTTTAATAATTTCTTTGTTCGAATCGTTTTTTTTTTTCGTGTTCAAAACATACGATTTTTTATATTCAAATAATGAATCTTTTTAATTGCAGTTTCTTTAAAAATCATAAGTTTTCTTGATTGCCAAATTGTCGATGATGAGAAAGAAATATCAAGTCGAGCATCTTAATCCTGTTTGTTTTTCTATGAAAAGCTTTTAGATTCGCCGTGAAAAGGTAAGTTAGACGAACCGTCACTGATTTTCTAAAAAGACTAACAACAAAAAACAAAGCATTTTAAATCATTTATTATGTCTTCTCCAAAATAAATTTCATTATCATCTGAATATCCCAAAGGAAGGTACCTCCACAAAAAATCGATGAAAAAACAGCATAAAATGAATATAAAAAATGGTCCCAAACTTAATAAAAACTCACTTTTTCCATTAAAATGTAAATTTTATTATTAAGCGGAAAGATCAAATTATATTTAATTATTTTTAAAAATTTTTAAGTCCCTTTTTGGTAAAAAATCTCATTTTGATTTGAGTTAGCCGGTAACACAATCATTACGAGAGTTTTACAATGGAAAATGCAATATTTGACATCATTCAGCATTTTTTCCGGTGAAAAACATATTAATTTGAAAATTCTTGCGAAAACCAAATATTTGTCGGATTTTAATGAAATTTCAGGACTTATTCACAAAGGAATCATTAAAATTATTGTTTTAAAAAAATTATGGTAAAAATGTACATTTTTATCTGTTTACCCCGACCACCACCACCACCACGTAAATTCATGAAATTTTTAAAAATTAAATTTTGTGGAAAAAATTGGTTGTTAGTTTATAACGCAGGACTCACTGGGATAAATAAAACATCTTTTTTTTTTTTTTTTTTTTGAAAAAATTTTTTGAAAAATTTGGACTAAATTTTGTCCACGGTCAACATTTTAAGCCACAAACTGATCATAATTCTCTAATTTCGATTTTTGGGTTGAAAAAGGGTATGTCGAAGCATACAGCCAACCGATTACAGAGATGGGGTATTATACTGTTAAATTATAACTTCAGCATTGAGTACATACTATCGAATAAATTTGGCTACGCTGATGGGCTGCCCAAGTTAATTCCTAAAATGAGCGAACCATTAGAATAAACAGTAGTTCTTCTGAAGTCAGAAGAAGAGCTGAAATTTACTGTGTGTAATGCAGTAAGAATTGTTTTGAATCAGAATAAACTGTGTAATGCATTTGAATTAGATACTAATTTACCGTTCTTTTTGCATTGATTTGTACTAAGAAATTTAGTTAAAATTAAAAACAAAATCCTAATGCTCTAGTTTCAAAATCCCTGCCAAAATTAAATTAATTCTCATTTTACTTGCTGACAATTTGCATTTTACAATTGTTTTGAATCGGAATAAACTGTGTAATGCATTTGAATTAGATACTAATTTATCATTGTTTTTGCCTTGATTTGTATTGAGAAATTTAGTTAAAATTTATAATCAAAATGTTAAAATCTCTTTAAATTGACAAATTACATATTTATGGTTGATATATAGTATAATGGTGTATTTTATGTTTTTGAATATTTAAAAATAGTTAAAAATTGACTCACTTAAAATATTTTTTGTTTTCAGTTTGTATCTTTGAAAGTACCTGTAATCCTGATGAATTTTCATGAGAAAAAAGGAATTCTCACAATGAAATTCCAGGATTGGTAGTCCACACAGGAAAGACATAATACAACATACATAAGGAATTAATCATTTCCTCTAAAATCTGGATATTCTCTATGAACTTAAATCTCAAGCAAACAAAAATACACTGGCAAGAAACATTTTCACTATTAAATTTGTGGAGCAATTTTCCCATTATTTCTAGTGATACAAATTTAAATCATTCCACTGGGTAATTTGTAGAGATAAAGTTTCCCTCAGTTGAACCCTCAGAAAACACATGTTGAAAAATACTGGAGTGTGTCGCCAGAATTCACATCTTAAATCATACATGCTAACACACACTGGAGAGAAATCCTTCCACTGTGAAATCTGTGGATTTCGGTGTTCACAAAATTCAGCTCTCAAAACACACATGTTAAAACACACTGGAGAGAAACCATTCCAATGTGAAATTTGTGGTTTTAAGTGTCGCAAAAAGGGAAATCTCAAATCACACATGTTAACACACACTGGTGAGAAACCATTCCACTGTGAAATCTGTGATTTTCGCTGTTCACATAATTCAAATCTCAAAACACACATGTTACAACACACTGGAGAGAAACCATTCCACTGCAAAATTTGTGGCTTTAAGTGTCGCCGGACTGTAGATCTCAAATCACACATGTTAACACACACCGGTGAGAAACCATTCCACTGTGAAATCTGTGGTTTTCGCTTTTCACATAATTCAGCTCTCAAAACACACATGTTAAAACACACTGGGCAGAAACCGTTCCACTGTGAAATTTGTGGATTTACATGTCGCCAGAATGCACATCTCAAATCACACATGTCAAAACATACTGGTGAGAAGCCATTCCACTGTGAAATTTGTGGCTTTAAATTTTGCCGTAATGCATATCTTAAATCACACATGTTAACACACACTGGAGAGAGACCATTCCACTGTGAAATTTGTGGACTGAAATTTTCTCAAAGTTCAACTCTCAAAAGACATACGTTGACACACACTGGAGAGAAATCATTCCATTGTGAAATCTGTGCATTTAAGTGTTCTAGGAAATCAAGTCTCAGAAATCACATGTTGACACACAATAGAGAGAAGCGTTTCCACTGTGATATCTGTCAATTTAAATTTTCCAGCAATTCATCTCTGAAAAAACACATGTTACAACATCTTGAAGAGAAGCCATTCCACTGTGAAATTTGTGGATATAAATGTTCCCAGAATTCACATCTCAAAACACATTGAAGAGAAATGTTACCACTGTGAAATTTGTGGATTGAAATTGTCCTTGAATGGATATCTTAAAAATCACAAGTTAACACACACTGGATAAAAACCTTTCCACCATGACATTTGTAGATTTAACTGTTTCTGTACTTCAACTCTCAAAATACACATATTAAAACACACTGGAGGGAAACTATTCCAATGTGAAATTTGTAGATTTCAGTGTTACCAGAATTCACATCTCAAAACACACATGTTAATTCACACTGGAATAAAAAGTTTTCGTTGGGAGATTTGTGGATTGAAATTTTCCTGGAATGGAACTCTGAAATCTCACTTGTTAACACACTGAAGAGAAACCATTTCACTGTGAAATTTGTGGATTTATATTTTGCTAGAAGGCAATTCTCAAAACACACATATATACACACACAGGAGAGAAACCATTCAATTGTGAAATCTGTGGATTTCATTGTTCACAAAATAAAAATCTCAAAACACACATGTTAACTTACACTGGGATGAAACATTTTTGTTGTGAAATGTGTGGATTGAAATTATCCCATAATTCAACTCTCAAAAGACACATGTATACACATAGAGGAAAGAAATAATTCCATTGTGATTTTCAGCGCTTGCTGAATATGTTAACATATGTTAACTCACTCTCAAGGTAAACCATTCCACTGTTAAATCTGGGGATTTAATTTTTCCCAAAATGCCAATTTCATGAAGCTCAAGATACTGAAGAGTGCCTAATTAAACAATATTTTGAAGGAATTAGACATCCAGTGTTGGGAAAACAACTATTGTAAAATATACAATTTCTCTGCAAGAATATAGTTTTTGAAATCATTGGTAAGATGCTGATTACAGGCAAAATATGCCAGTTTCATGAAGAGTGCCTAATTAAACAATATTTTGCAAGAATTAGACATCCAGTGTTGGAAAAACAACTACTGTAAAATATACAATTTCTCTGCAAGAATATAGTTGTTGAAATCATTGGTAAGATGCTGATTACAGGCAAAATATGCCAGTTTCATGAAGAGTGCCTAATTAAACAATATTTTGCAGGAACCAAACATCCAGTTTTGCAAAAACAGCTACTCTCAATAGGTGAGACACTCATACTTCCAGAATCCCTAAATATTTGTATGATTTATGAAGCTTCATAAAGACACATGAAGCAGCTGAGCTGAAATACAAGGGCAGTATGCTCATGGAATTATTGCCTATTTGGTACAATCCTAAAAAAATTTGCTCTACAACATCGGGTGGGACTCATCTTGACAAAAAATAAAATGGCATTCTTGGGGCAGAATTCTTCCCAACAAAATGAAAATGGTCTGTGAGGGGTAAAATATGTTCAATGTGTAGACCAAATAATTGTGATAGTGTAGTGTTTTGGTAATTGGAAAAACAAACAGACATACTACAAAGCACACAAAATAGAAGCCAGGTATAAGAAAATATCAGCAAAAACAACATTGGAAGCATAACAATCATATGAATTCATTAAATCATTTCAAAGAGGATGTACTTTATGGACAATTCTAACAAATGCAGTTCAATACAATCACAAAATAACTGGAAATGATAATAGAACTGAGGCATTTGCATTTGTGGTACCCAAGGTTTATAATGAAAATCTTTATTGAACCTTTTATTTTATTTTGAACAAATGTACAATCCCAAAACAGGCTGGAAATGATAATAGAATTGAGGCATTTGCATTTGTGGTACCCAAGGTTTATAATGAAAATCTTTATTGAACCTTTTATTTTATTTTGAACAAATGTACAATCCTAAAACAGGCTGGAAATGATAATAGAACTGAGGCATTTGCATTTGTGGTACCCAAGGTTTATAATGAAAATCTTTATTGAACCTTTTATTTTATTTTGAACAAATGTACAATCGTAAAACAGGCTGGAAATCATAATAGAACTGAGGCATTTGCATTTGTGGTACCCAAGGTTTATAATGAAAATCTTTATTGAACCTTTTATTTTATTTTGAACAAATGTACAATCTCAAATCAGACTGAAAATGATAATGAAACTGAGGCATTTGCATTTGTGTTACCGCAGATTCAACATGAATTTTAAAACTGAAATATCAGCCTTGAAGCTTTTAGTTTAGTTTTACCTTAAAGCTAATAGATTGAATTTAATATTGCCAATAAGCAAAATAATTTTCTATATTTCAAACCTAATCTTTGAAAAATTTGTGAAAAATGTTATGAATTCTGCAGTCATTTGTCTGTGTTCTGTTCTAAATTTGATGATTGGTCTTTTTGAAAAAATTATTGGAAAATGTTATGAATTCAGTCTAATGTGATGGGATGGACTGTTCATGTTCCATTTTTCTACTTATGAGTGATACAAGATATGAGATAAGTGATACAAGATAAGTGATACAAGATATGAGATAAGTGATACAAGATATGAGATAAGTGATACAAGATAAGTGATACAAGATATTAGCTGAGCATAGAAAATAGAATGAGAACAGTCTATATTTCCAACTACAAGGGCAGCTAGAAAATTGTGGTGAGTGCAATATCAAAAATGTAAGTATTGATAGCAAGTTGCTGGCTTGGATAGAGTGGACATTTCAAAACTCATGGGTTAACTCGCACTGAAGAGAGACATTTCTACTGTGAAATCTGTGGGTCTATGTTTGCCCATAATTGCAATCTCAGAAGCATATGTTAACACACATTTGAAAGAAAAGTCATCACTCTAAAATCTGTCTGTATTTCTGAAATGAGGTAGTATTTAGTATTTTGTGGAGAACAGAATTCCCCTACATGTCCTTCACATATTCACCATTCATCTAGTGAGAAGGTTGAAATGGTCTTGTATGGATAGGAGCTAGCTAGTTTTGACGATAAAAGGGTCTCTTGTTTTTGTGTATAAATGTTAAATTTATTTTAACAAGAGAAAATAACATACTATTTTTGTGTTTAGTAAACAAATTGTGATTAGTAGAATTCTTCTGTGTTTTTTTTGAGGAGTCATCAAATGTATGTCAGCCATGCCTGGTACAAAGCCACTTCCAAAAATAGCAAACAATCCTGGCATTTAAAAATATTATCAGGTTGAAAAAATAAGTAGAATTTTGTTTGCTGAACATTAACATAAATGTGTAAGAAAAAAAGTGTTTGATGTGAAATGTATGTAATTGATTTGCAAAGTGAAATGTAAGTATTTAAAATGTCCCACAGAAGTTTAGAGTTCATGGTTGATAGTAGCAGAACGTAAAGTCTTATGTTCCTTCCCCTTTTTTGTTAGGTTGACGACAGGGTGAGGAAGAAGGTGAAACAAATAAAGAAATTATAGCTGACTGAGTGTCCATGTTGTTGCTGTTGTTGTTTTCTTTGGCGGCATAGAGTAAAAACAAAGGAAAGAAAATTGAAAGAAGAGCGAGAATGAATATGTGATGTGCCTTTATGTCTGGATTGGCTTCTTGAAATTTCTTCTGTTGCATTAAGACAAGGTTTGTCAGCTAACCACTCCCATGTTGGACGTACGACTGATTTTGACTGGTCACGGTACATGGTTTAAGTCGTGAAATTTATCATATGACCAACTCCAGCAAGTATTTTCATTCTTTAGGTGTGAAAAAAAATTTAACTGGTGTCATATATCAATTTTCAATTTTCTATCTAATCAGGATCCAGAATTTGACGTTTTACCCTGACTTGTGAAATTTTCCTTGCTCTGGGTTTTTCCAAAATGCATTTGTCATTTGGATCCAATTTTGTGGGTGTGCAATTTTACTTTGTATGTTTTAGTTAAATGTTGGCTGATGTATGATTTGTATCCTATACCCTAATGTGTCTGATGTCTGAACATTTGATTATATCTCTGGAATATATTACAAATAACTTGAAGAAGAGGTAAAGTCGCAAAACAGTGGAGGTTCACTAATGCAATATAGATTCCTGAAGAAGAAAATTCAAAAGGAATTGAACAGTTTAGATCATTCTAAACTGATCAATTCTTTTTGAATATTCTTCTTCAGGAATCCATATTGCATTAGTGAACCTCCACTGTTTTGCTACTTTACCTCTTCTCCAAATTATGATCTCTTTGCAAGACAGTGAGAACAAAATTTTCTTCAGCATTTTCTCCCAATGACTTTGGCATTATCTAGGTGCCAGCAATTACATAGAAACTTCAGTACAGAAGGAAGAGATTGCCTGCATTCCAGGTTGTCTAGAGCAGTGGTTCCCAAACATTTTTCTGTCATTTCCCTCTACACCCAGTTCAACCATCCATTTTTCCCCTTAATGTGTATGAGAGAAAGAGCAGTTAAAACACACTGAGACTATTTACTAATTTATTTTTTAAATGTACAAATATACTTATAAACTTATAGTTACAGAGTAAAGTGGATAGAGAGCAGTTAGTAACAACTAAGCATAGCCATAGAGAGCGGTTAGTAACAAAGAAAAGAACTTTTGTTTGCTCTTCTACTTCAGATGTAACCCTATTTCCACGTAACTATACTGTTTGGTTTAATACAACAAAGTGATGGAAAGTGTTATTAGTGGTATTGTTAGTTGTGCTTTATTGTAATTCGTGATGTGAGCTTTACTTAAAAATATTTAATACTATATACTTGAATAATCCGAAAAATAGAGAAAGTAGCTGAAAATTGGGAAAAACGGAAAAAATATAATTTTTTCATTGTATACGAAGCAAATTGTTTTGGGCCAGTGGAGTTGTCAGTATTTTTTTGATGGGGTTAAATTAGGGTCAAGTCCTTGCCCCCACATCTGGAAAATGATTTAAAAATTTTTGAAAACCTAAGATGATGTAATTGAGAAGAAGAAGATAAAAAGACATTACATCATAATTCATTCATTGAGCGATAACTCCCCCTTAAATCATGTAGGTGGAAAATAATCTTATTGGTCAATGTTTTGAGTCGCATAGATACTCAGTCCATCCCCCAAGAGAATTGGAGACAACTATAAAAATTGAGACCCCAGTAAGAAAAAATCATTTGAGTGAATTAGTTGCAGTCAAGATGTAATGACTGAGGAAAAAGAGTTCCCAACCGAAAGCCATGCCGATTGGGGAGCCAGCTGTAGAGATAGATTGGTCACCTTCCATAGAGCTCCGGGCTGGAGATGTATAAAAACAGAATAAATCGAGAAAGAATTAAACTAGCTGAAAAGATATTTTTTATTCCTGAGCGAAGGAGACAGGATGAACCTACTATTATCACCAGAATGCTTAACTTAGGCTATTTCCACAAAGTTTCAGTAAAGAGCTGAGAAAAGACTTGTTTTTATTTGGAAAATTTAAAGTTCTGATTGTTTTTAATGAAAGCTTTGCACTGTTATGAAAAGACATTTTTTATTTGGAAAATTGAAAGCTCTGATTGCTTAACAAATCATTGTAAACTTTGAAATTCGGTGAGTGTACATTCTGCTTTTATAATTAATTGTTTTTTTTTATATATAAAGACTTTATTATTGTAACTTATCCAGGCGTCTTCGAACTTATTCATTTATTTTTTTTGGTGCCGTATTTAATTTTTTTCAACACAAGTGTATACGAGTGTTCGGTCTGGTTTGAGGTGGTAGAGAGACGGCCACTGGGTTTTCAATGTGACTTTTCTGAGATCAAAGAACACAGTGTGGGCAGAAAAGTTCACTGTTGTAATAGACGTCTTGAGGAGCAGCTACTGTGATGAGGCCATCATCACGATTAGCGACCCAAGAGCGTCATCATAACTGGTGTCGTTTTGATAGCATCAACCCACTCAGGTTCCGGTGATCATCATCACAACAGGTTCCAGAAGGGAGACAGCGAACCAGCCAGGGCAAGGTGTCACACAGAGTGTATCAATATCAGTGTTAGTTTTGGCAAGCATGCAACATATGAGATTTTTTTTTATTTAGTAGGTAGTGTAATTATTTTCTCCCTGGTAGCTTCAAATTTCCCCCAGTTTGGGGGAGTTGTTCGTCTAGAGCATATTGGCGTGATAATAAAGCTCTTAAAAGAAGGAAAAGGCGATCTCGTCGTAATGTGACTGGACCTAACTAATGCATATAGATCCATTCCACATAAATTGGTCGAAAAGTCTTTAAGAAAATACCATGTCCTTATTTGTGTTAGGAAACTCATACAAGATCGGGTACTCTTGCTATCCACCCGAGTGTCCTTGACAAAATCCAACGGAGAATCTGTAATATGATAGATCTCGACTTGGCAGCTCAGATACAGTCACTTTCTCACCGGTGCAATGTCCCTGTGTCTCTTCTACAAATAATTTCATGGCTTCTGCTCCGATGAATTTAGCTCCCTGTTGCCCCCTATATATAAATTTACCTGTGCCACAAGATTAGCAACTAGGTCCCACCCTTTTACTGTGAAACCAATAAATTGTAAATGCAAATTTTACTCCAGCAGCTTCTTTTCTCGCACTTCCCGCCTGTGAAATTCCCTTCCATTTACTTGCTTTCCCGACAGCTACAATCCCCAAGAATTTAAATGTAAATAGTCATCTTCTATCTTACTAACCTGCATCCTCTCTCTCACGCTCCTTTCTCCGTCCACTCCACTCTCATCAGTATTCTCATCTTTCTCTTACCCACTTTCTGACACCCCCTATAACCTGTTACTATTTCTTATAACTTTCCTCCTATGTAACCCCCTGCAAAACAGTGGCAGTAAAATGCCTTGCTTGGGGCGATATGATTATTAAAAAAAGTCATCTTCTATCTCACTAACCTGCATCCTCTCTCTCATGCTCTTTTCTCCGTCCACTCCACTCTCATCAGTATTCTCATCCTTCTTTTACCCACTTCCTGACGCCCCCTATAACCTGTTACTCTTTCTCATAACTTTTCTCCTATATAACCCCCTGCAAAACAGTGGCAGTAAAATGCCTTGCTTGGGGCGATATGATTATTAAAAAAAGTCATCTCCAATCACACTAACCTGCATCCTCTCTCTCATGCTCTTTTCTCCGTCCACTCCACTCTCATCAGTATTCTCATCCTTCTCTTACCCACTTCCTGATGCCCCCTATAACCTGTTACTCTTTCTCATAACTTTTCTACTATATAACCCCCTGCAAAACAGTGGCAGTAAAATGCCTTGCTTGGGGCAATATGATTAAAAAAAAAAATAATGTTTTTAACATAAGAACAGCCACTGATTTGTTATCTTCCAATTGGCATCGACAAGAAAAAGGAATTCTAACAGAATGCACTCTCTCAGCGATATTATTTACCTTAACAATGAACATGTTAGTAAAATCAGCAGTGATTGAGTGTCGAGATCCAGTGATGAGAAATGGAGTATGATAACCTCCAATTCATGCATATATGGATGACCTGACAGTTACTACGTCCACAGCCATTCGATGCCTGTGAATATTACAAGATTTAGAAAATATAATGATGTGGGCAAGAATGAATTTTAAACCGACAAAATCAAGGTCATTAGTACTGAAGAAAGAGATAAGAAAGGTTCCGTTTCTATTATCCTATCATTTCTCCGTTCTTTTGCCTAATTCTTCTACTGTTCAACTAATAATTCCCTCAGCCTCTCCCAGGCCAGATGGGGGTCCCCCTCCAGCAATCGGCCGACAAACTCCGATGGCTCCCGTAGTTGTAGGAAGAGTTCATTACGTTGAATGGGTGATGCCACCATGACATAAATACTGTTTAAAAATTCAATTTAATTTTTGTTTTTAATTCAATATTCAGTCAGTCAGTTAAGTGCCATATGTGAAACACGCTTGGGCGATCATGTCTCTTTAGTGGTCATTCCTCCACGTTACAACACTTTTCATGCTGAGAAAAAAATATAGACAAATAATAAAAATGTAAGCAACCTCAACCAGAAACATTTACCTTACACATAAGTGTTTTACAATATTTACTGGTAGCCAACTTGGACAAGAATCAAACTTAGATAAAATTACATCTAATAAATCCCTTATGGAAAAGCACTGAAATATATATTTTTTAAAACCTCATAAATGTTAATTTTGTTAAGACTTAATTTGAATATACAGGAAAAAATTTTTGTTTTTGCTAAATTCTTTTTTTTAGTCATCTTTCATTGCAATTTAATTCACTTTATTAGAAAATCTTCCAAAAACAAAATATACTTTTCTAAAATTTTGAGTGTGGTTTAAAGGAGGACATATTCTAAATTTCATTTTTTAGTCATCTTTCATTGCAATGTAATTGACTTTATTAAAAAATCTTCCAAAAACGAAATATTCTTTTCTGAAATTTTATTTGAGTGATATTAGCAGATTTAAAGTATAGTTAATCTGATTTAAAACAATTATTATTTTTTATGTTTAAAACATCACATAATTGCATTTTTTCAAAACCATTGACATAAAAAAAACTATGAGAGAAAAGTATTGACATCAAAAAATTGCAATATGAACTCAGGTAATTCACTTTAAAAAATCTTCCAAAAACAAAAAAAACTTTTCTGAAATTTTGAGTGAGTTTTATAGTAGGACTTAATCTAAATTTCATTTTTTAGTCATGTTTCATTGAAATGTAAGTCACTTTATAAAAATAATCTTCCAAGAACAAAATATAATTTTCTGAAATTTTAAGTGTGGTTTAAAGTAGGACTTATTCTAAATTTAATTTTTGACTCATCCTTCATTGCAATGTAATTCACTTTATTAAACTATTATCTGAAAACAAAATATATATATTTCTGAAATTTTGAGTGTGGTTTAAAGTAGGACTTATTCTAAATTTCTTTTTTTAGTCATCCTTCATTGCAATGAAGGATGACTAAAAATTAAATTTTTTTATTGAAAAATCTTCCAAACACAAAATATACTTCTGTGAAACTTTATTTCAGTGATATTGGATGATTTTAATTTTTTTTTTTTAATCATGTCACCCCAAGCAAGGCATTCCACTGCCACTATAGCACAGGGGTTACACAGGGCAATAGACGAGTTAGGATGTACATAGGGGGAGAGTTGGAGAGAATGGGAGGGTTAGTGTGTTAGGAGGTGTCTATTGACCTTACATTTAAACTCCTGGAGGTTATAGCCGTTGGGGAAGCAAGCATGCGGAAGGGAATTCCACAGGCAGGAAGTACAAGAAAAGAAGCTGTTGGAGTAGAAATTGTGGTTACATTTCATCGGTTTCACTGTAAAAGGGTGGGACCTAGTTGCCAATCTAGTATCTTGTGCAAACTCACACCTAGGGAGCACCAGTGATTTAAGTTCATCAGAGCAGAAGCCATGAAAGTATTTATAGAAGAGGCACAGGGAAGCCACGTCACGCTGGTGAGAGAGTGACTGCAGGCGGTCAGCTAAATCGGTATCAATCATGTTACAGATTCTTCGCTGTATTTCGTCAAGAAGCCCGAGGAGAATAGTAGGGGCACTTGACAAGATGTGGCAAAAGTATTCAAAACACGGGCGGATGGTAGATTTGTATAAGTGCAGGATAGATTCAGACGGAAAGAATTTCCAGGCCCTGCACAGAGAGCCAACTTTCATAGCAGCTGATTTAGCAATGGATTCGACGTTGTCATTCCACTTGAGGTCCGCTGAGAGTGTCAGGCCAAGCAGGTGTAGTGTTTTACTCTCTGGGAGGCATGCTTGTTCCATGCTAATGGGAGGGAGGTACGGTCATTTGTGGTGGTTAATTGACAGCAGCTTTGTTTTGGAAGAATTGAATTTTATGAGTCATTTCCTACCCCAATCCACCATGGATTGGAGGTCCTTTTCAAGCTCAGCTGCGAGGTTTGCCTTATCATCAACACCAGAGTTTTGATCGAGGCGAGCGTATACTGTGGTATCATCGGCGTACATGCCTACTTGTGATCTTATGGCATCGGAGAGATCATTGATGTAGATTAGAAAGAGCGTAGGACCTAGGATAGAGCCTTGGGGGAGACCTGCGTTTGTAGGGTAGTTCTGGGAGGCATGTCCGTTTAAAACCACCTTCAGTGTGCGGTTGGAGAGGAATGACTGGATTAAGTCCAACAAAAGTCCAGTAATGCCGTAGCTTCGCAGTTTCCATAGAAGGCCGGCATGCCATACTCTGTTGAATATAGTTAATCTTATTTTAAACTATCATTATTTTTTTATGTTTCAAACATCACAGAATTACATTTTTTCAAAACCATTGACATAAAAAAAAATACAAGTGAAAAGCATTGACATCAAAAAATTGCAATATGAACTCAGGTAATTCACTTTAAAAAATCTTCCAAGAACAAAATATACTTTTCTGAAATTTTAAGTGTGGTTTAAAGTAGGACTAATTCTACATTTAATTTTTTACACATCCTTCATTGCAATGTAATTCACTTTATTAAAAAGTCTTCCAAAAACAAAATCTATTTTTCTGAAATTTTGAGTGTGGTTTGAGGTAGGAGTTATTCCACATTTCAATATTTAGTCATCCTTCATTACAATGTAATTCACTTTATTGAAAAAATCTTCCAAAAACAAAATATAATGTTCTGAAATTTTAAGTGTGGTTTAAAGTAGGACTTTCATCCTTCTTCTAAAAACAAAATATAAATTTCTGAAATTTTGAGTGTGGTCTAAAGTAGGACTTATTCTACATTTCTTTTTTTAGTCATCCTTCATTGCAATGTAATTCACCTTATTAAATAATCTTCTGTAAACAGAATATATTTTTCTGAAATTTTGAGTGTCGTTATAGAAGAATTTTTTAAAATATCTGTTTTTAATCATCTTTCATTGCAATGTAATTTGTTTTATTAAAAAGTTTTCTGAAAACAAAATATACTTTTCTGAAATTTTGAGTGTGGTTTAAAGTAGGACTTATTCTAAATTTCATTGTTAGTCATCTTTCATTGCAATATAATTCACTTTATTAAAAAGTCTTCTGAAAACAAAATATATTTTTCTGGAATTTTGAGTGTAGAAGGCCAGAGTGTACAACAGCCGAAACGTCATATAGATTGCATTGAATTTGAGAACAATAGTCTAAATAATGTAAATAGTGTAAAGAAAAGAAACTACATAAATATTTTCTTTTATCTGCTTGTGTGTTTCCTATGCTCTACATTTCCACATTGAATGGGTTTTGCAAATAATCCTGCAAAATTTAGAGCCTTATTAACTTTTTTATTTTAATTCCTAAAAGAAAGTAATTGTGAAATTCACAATTTGTGGAGGTACCTAAAAAGAATATGAAAAATAGATATTATAATAAAAATTAACAAATGATACATTTTATAAATCATTGAGTTACCTCTGTCATGTTATATAATTTCATTCTCTGTTATGAAATTGTAAAATTAATTTAAAAGAAAATGTGAAGCTATAAAGCTAAACTAATAAAAATTCTATAAAATATTAGAAAATTGCTGAAAATATTGTGTTAAATTATGAATTTTCCTATAGATTAAAAAAAAACAAGCATGAAATGAAGCTACATAAAATTATGTCAAATTCATTTTCTATTTTTTTTTCAAATTCATTTTCTATTTTTTTTTCAAATTCATTTTCTATTGTTTTTTCAAATTCATTTTCTATTGTTTTTTCAAATTCATTTTCTATTGTTTTTTCAAATTCATTTTCTATTTTTTTTTCAAATTCATCTATTTTTTATTCATTTTCTATTTTTTTTTCAAATTCATTTTCTATTTTTTTTTTTCAAATTCATTTTCTTTTTAGTTTTTGATGGTTTCTATCTGTCAAGCGAATAAAAATATTTTTGAAACATTTATTTTAGTTTTGATTGAAAGCTAAATGACTGAATTTACTATTTACAGTAATCAAAATACTCTAATGTATTTAAAACCAAAGTTATTATGACTGGAATCTAAAATTTTAAGATTAATTTAATTGGAGTAGATAGACTAAACTATCGCCTGGTTCACACTCCACCCACGTCTATTGAACAGGTGAAGAGGCTCATCCCTTGTTTCCTGTTTAGGATGCGGTTTCCAGTTTTCTCTTTTCCAATCTTCTCACATTTTTTTTCAATTGGAGTTGATAGACTAAACTATCGCCCGGTTCACACTCCACCCAGGTCTATTGAACAGGTGAAGAGGCTTGTCCCTTGTTCCCTGTTTAGGATGTGGTTTCCAGTTTTCTCTTTTCCAATCTGTTCACTATTACGTGGCCCCTGCACATCAGCGGCATTACCGCCTTGCTCGGGGTGATACGATTAAAAAAAAAAAAATCTTTTAATTTTTAGGTCATTTTTGAGCAATTGACACATTTGTTAAACAAAAGTTAATTCTCGATTTTAAAAATCTTGCAAAAAAGAAATATGTATGTGTGACACATTACTTTTAGAAAATTAGTAAATTTAATGTTAAATTAATATAATTTATACAAGTATTACTTTTTTATAGCATGAAATTTAGAATAAAACTATTTCTTAATTACAAAGTTGAACATTTTCCCCTGTGCTTCAAATGTGCTTCCCCTGTGCTTCAAATATGTGCAATAAGATATGTATGGAGATCACAAGTGACATAATTCTACAAATTTTTTTTCCAGTAAGGGGAAGAAACCCTGAGACACATGACCTTTTAATGTACACATAAAAATTACCATGGAAAAAAAATAAATGAAACTTATTTTTAATATACAATGGCTAGATGATTTGTATTAAACTTTTCAATTAGTAAATAATAACTGTATAACCTACCAACCTAACATCTGCTAGTCTTGGAAACATTTAAAAAATATTTTGAAACTTAATAAATTATTATATTTAAAAAAACAAAAATGAAAACAATTCTTTTAAAATTTCATTATTTATAGAAAAACATTTCTTCAGACTACAATATCTGAAATTTATATTATTTATTAAAGCAATTAAAAGCTTATCTAATTAAATAATGTCATAATTTTATTGCATTTTTATTTTCCTATTTGGAGCAAATTTTCAGAAAAAGGGACTAAATGATTAAAAAAATTACATAATTTACATTTCCAAATGATTCCTGCATTTAACTAATGTTACGAGGATTCATTTATGTATAAAAAATAATTTTAATAATGTCTAAAAGTTGTAGTAAGGGATTCATTTGAGTCCTACTTGCTATTACAAAAAAGTTTTAATTCATGAAGTAGTTGTAAAAATAAGGAAATTAGGAATAGAACGTTTTAGAAGATGCCAGAATGTTCCAGTAGATTCAAGAGAATTTGAAAAGTTCTAGAAATATGCAAATTAGGTGCTAGCCCCTATAAAAATAGTTTTTGGGAAGAGAGTAGTTAGTTGTTACCAGGATTTGCTGACATTATCAACTCCGGATCTAATTCAAAGATTTAAATCCAGGCAAAATAATCTCTAAGAAAAATTGCCAACCAACTAAAACCTGAAAGAAAACCACATGGAACTATATGGGTAAATAGATATTTTTGACTTTTTTTATTGACCATACTGGAAATTATTCTTTATATACACCTTTAAAGATTTCCTAAAAGTATATCACTTAAACTACTTCACTAACTGGACTGGATAATGATATTGACCTTTCTGTCCCCTTCGTAACACTTCGCCTGCCAGTAGTAAACTCTGTTTTTCTTTTTGAATGCAAAAATGGTATATTTGTAAATAATTTTTTTAATGTTTTGGTAAATTAAATATTTGTTTTTGATTTTTCTCTGAGTTTTGGGTAATCAAAATTTTTTTTTCCTTTTGTTACACTTAACACATAACACTAATAAAACCAATTTTGTCTACAGAATTTAATTTCTTGAAATTTAATGAATTTATGTGGAATGAGGGAGGGTAACAGATATAAAAAATATTTTTCTCAATATTTAAAAAACATGTTTTAAAAAATAATTTAATTCATTTATGAATAAGTCCTGAAAGTTTCATAAAAATCCACAATTATTTGATATTTGCAAGAATTTCCAAATTAATGTGTTTGCCACCAGAAAAAAGTGAGTTGTGTAATATTACGTTTTTTTTTGTGAACTATCGTTATGATTTGGCTTCCAACTAACAAAAATAAAAACAAGATTTTATCAAAATTTTGAACATGTTAGAAAGAAAAAATTTTAAGAATACAGAAAAAATACTTTGATCTTTTCTCTAATAATAACAAACATTTTGTTGAAAAAAGTTTGTTTTTATTAAGTTTGCAACATTTTTTTCTTTACACTACGCTGTTTTTTCAACGATTTAGTGGAGGTGTCTGTAGTGGAAAGGAAGTTAAGAATTAAAAGCAAACTTCTTCACTTTTACAGAAATTCACAATGACGTGTGAACTTCTGGTTTTTCTCAAATAGAAAAAGGATTGACCATGTGCTTAAAGAAAATGGTCAAAATCAGATTTCGCAAGTAGATGTTAAATTGATTTTTGTCCAATGGGAGCGACTTGCAAGACTTGAGGACTTCGCTAACAAGGGCAAAAATCTGAATAGTATGAAAAGCCCCGGTCAGCATCAAGATACTGAGATTCATATTGGAGCAGGGAGAGACACTGCTGTAACGAGAAAAGCTTCAAGTCAAATTGAACATCCACCCTCTTTCTCTTTCTTTCTCACATGCTGATTTCTTTGACTTCTTCTTCTCCATCCAAAGACATTCCTACCAAACAAACACATATTTACGTACATACGCACATGTGCATATACTCTTTCAACAATTACTACTATGAACATTTTCTACAACTCTTGATACCCTTAACTTTATCATTGAACATGAACTCTACCCTTAACTTCTTAATAATATTTCTAATTGCACATTAACTGCTACAATTTATGTTATTCATTTCCTTTTAATAAATTTCCATTTTAACAAGAAAACTGTATATTTTATTTTACACTATTCCACACAATTCCACACATTCCAACCTGTCGAAAACCAACCTTCTAATGAAAATTCTGGATAAAACTTGTAAGTTGTAGGGAATTCAGATATGTATGACACAAAGCCGAATCAAAGAAACATTAATCATCTCCCTACGGCTACATGCCTACCAGCATTTTGCTTACTGGAATTAGTAAATTTAATCTCTTGGCTTTCAAATAAAGCTAAAATTAAAGCTTCAAGAAAATTTTTTATTTTAAAAAATTCAATTTAAATTTAGGTATTGAAAATGAGTGGAGGTATGATAAATTTTAAAATTAAAAGTTGTTAAAAATCTCACTGGGGACAATTATGTGATTATATCAAACAAATAAGTATATAAAAGAAATGAATAAAACTCAAAAGTGTTATATATATATATATATATATATATATATATATATATATATATATACTTTTGAGTTTTATTCATTTATATATATATATATATATATATATATATATATATATATATATATATAAAAGTAATGAATTAAACTCAAAAGTAGATTTCAACTAATTTCCATTCTATACTTTTCATGTCCTATGAAATTAAAATTCATTTTCTAAATTTTATAAAAGACTAAAATATAAAATTATGTTTGAATTTGTTTGTCAAAATAATACATTTACTAGAAGCATAATACATTTTTTTAAGTATAAACAAAACAATATCAAGATTGTAATGTTGTTTCTTTGATCCGAATTTTTTATCAACATTACGCGTGCTTTGAGATAACAATTAATAAAATGCTTTCTTTGGGTGGGTGTTGCAGTAAAAGACTACTGCTAATGACCTCTGACCTTGATGAAACCTGTGACGTGTTACAGTGCATAAATCTTACGGGCATTCGCAAACAATAACATTTTTTTAGCATTACAATATTTTTTTGCGAATTTTCTTTGAAACAAATCTTTTGGAAAAATGACAGATTCTCAAGAAGTTTTTAATGTTGTTGTTTTCACTTTCTGACAACAAAAAATTTTATGAAAAATCAGAAAAAAAATAGTTACAATGTTGTAAGATTTTGTCTGTACCCGGATTATTTTTTAGCAAGGAACAAATTCTCCTTTTACACCGACTTTAATAATTTCTGTGTTCGAATCGTTTTTTCTTTTGTGTTCAAAACATACGATTTTTTTATATTCAAATAATGAATCTTTTCATTGCAGTTTCTTTAAAAATCATAAGTTTTCTTGATTGCCAAATATTGTCGATGTTGAGAAAGAAATATAAAGTCGAGCATCTTAATCCTGTTTGTTTTTCTCTGAAAAGCTTTTAGATTCGCCGTGAAAAGGTAAGTTAGACGAACAGTCACTGATTTCCTAAAAAGACTAACAACAAAAAACAAAGCATTTTTAATCATTTATTATGTCTTCTCCAAAATAAATTTCATTATCATTTGAATATCCCAAAGGAAGGTACCTCCACAAAAAATCGATGAAAAAACAGCATAAAATGAATATAAAAATATAGCCCCAAAAAACTTAAAAACTATTTTTTTCCATTAAAATGTTAATGTTATTATTAAGCAGAAAGATCACATTATATATTTAATTATTTTAAAAAAATTTTTAAATCGTTACGAGAGTTTTACAATGGAAAATGCAATATTACAATGACATCATCAGCTTTTTTTCTGGTGAAAAACACATTAATTTAAAAATTCTTGCGAAAACCAAATATTTGTCGGATTTTAATGAATCTTTCCATGACTTATTCACAAAGGAATCATTGAAATTATCGTTTTTAAAAAAATTATGTTAAAAATATACTTTTTAATATATCTGTTACCCCCACCTTCACGTAAATTCATGGAATTTTTAAAACTTAAATTTTGTTGGAAAAATTGGTTTTATTAGTTTTTAGCGTAGGTAAAATAAACAATCTTTTTTTTTCTGAAAAATTTGGCCTTTATTTTCGAAAATCTTCTCCCAGTAGTAAAATAAAAAATGCCATAAAACTATGTCATTAAACTTAATAAATGAAGATTATATTTATTAATCAAAAAGTTTAATACAAATCACGTAGCCATCATTTTTGGTGTTTGTTTTTTGTTTGTTTGTTTGTGTGTGTGTATTTGAAGTTGTTTTTTTTATGGTAATTTCTATGTATACTTTAAAAGGTCATTTGTTTTAGGGTTTCTTCCTTTAACCGGAAAAAAAGTGGTATAATTATGTCACTTGTGATCACCATACACTTATCTCACATCTGTCAAAACATTTCAAATGTTAAATAGTGTTATTTCAAATAGTTAAATAGTGTTATTCTAAATTTCATGCTTTAAATAATATTTGTGTAAATCAGATTGATTTAACATTAAATTAGTTAATTTTCCAAAAATAATGTGTCACAGATATATATTTTATTTTTGCATGCTTTTTAAAACTGAGGATTAACTTTTGTTCACAAATGTGTTCTTAAAAATGGATGAAAAATTGAAAGATTAAAAAGAAAAAAATTGAAAAATTTTAGATTCCAATCAATCTAATTTCTGTTTGAAATACACCAGAATATGTTGCCTATATATGGAAATAGTAAATTCAGTCATTTAGCTTTCAAGTAAAACGAAAATAAAAGTTTCAAGAAAACATTTTTATTTCTAAATATTCAATTTAAAATTTAGTTATTGAAAATGAGTGGAGATGCTTATAACTACAATTTTTAGTTTCATATTATGAAATAGGTACCTCAACTCATCATATCATCCATTTTTGCTTGTCATAAAAAGTTTTTTTACTGTAATTTGACTTACAGTAAAAATAATGATGGGTGCCATGCCTGCTTCTTTTTGGGACACATTTAACAAAACATTATTAACATTTTAAAATTTTTCATTCAGCCTCTTTTATTATTTGTTATGGTGAAACACACCTATTCTATAGTGAATAGACTCTGCTACCTAATTTAAGTAGGAGTAGTAAGAGGAATGAGGGTTGGTCAATGTTGGACGATAGTAGTGGACAGTCAAATACGAAAGTAGTCAGCAACCTGGCAAGATTACACTGTGTAATACATATCAAGCTCCTAACATTTTGTATGTTGAACCTATTAGGACCGACTTGAGCACAAATACTAGTCTCCACTGTAAAAATAACTCCACAACAATTTTGGTGACAAAGATATCAAACTCATGTGGAGAAGATAAAAAGAATTTTTTCCACTTGTGAAAAGACAATTTTGGCAACGAGGATTCGAATATTGGACAAAGATATCAGACGAAGATCCAATTCACTCAGAGTAATAAAGAAATTTTTTTTTTCTCTTTTTCACTCATCAAAAACAATTTTGGGTGACAAAATTTGCACTCATACAGAGTAAGAAAAAATTTGCTCACCACAATAATTTTGGTGACAAAGTCTCGAATTCACATTTTAAAAAAATACAAAAAAAACTTGGCAAAGTTTCTCGCAAGCCTAGACATCAATTTAGTGACAAAAAAATCTGTCGTATTCTCAACTGAGAAATAATATATTTTTCTTGATAATACAGTTTGCTCAAATAGGTCACAAATTGCAAATTCGTAGGACCCCCCCCCCCACCTCTCCCTAATTCTTTAAGTTCCAATCGGAACAACAGACGAAAATATTAGAGCAACCAAAAACATTTCAGATGTAGATACAGGAGGAAACTTTCAATAGACAAATGCAATTTCAACAAAAAACAGAACAGGTGCATAGGGAGTTTCAAAACAAAATTCTGGAAATTATTGAGAAGGGGAAAGAGAAAAATCTACAAAATGATTCTTTTCTGGAGAATACAATATGGAATTTTATTGAAATATTCACATACAGTCCAGATGAAAAAATAACTTTTGCGGAGTATTATAAAAAATATACGAATGTGTATAGCGAGGACTGCCACTTGTGGTTTGACAGAATGAAGGTTAGGCTTCTTTTAAGCAAATTAGGAACTGCTGAGCATAACAAATTGGTAAACTACATTTTACTGGAAAAAACTAGCGAGTTGCCTTTTACCAAGGCGATAAATATATTAAGTGAATTATTTAGTAAAAAGGCATCTCTGTTCCACAAAAGGTGGAAATGTTTAAATTTGACAAAAGATGACGAACATGCAACCAATGTGAATAAGCACTGTGAAGAATTCAAGCTGGCAGAATTAAGTGCTTGGTGTTTGCTCAGGGGCTGGTATTGGAAAGAGATGCAGGAAAATTAGTACTGACAAAATTGGAAAGCGATCTAAATATTACGGTACAAAAATTGGCAGAAGACTGCACAAGATATGTTAGCATAAAGAAAGATAAAAAAAAATAGAACTGTCTGGCATTTCATATATAAGGAAAATACGCTACAAAGGAAAAAGTCACTCTACCAAAAAGAATTCTAAAATTGCAGATTATCAAGCAAAAAGTGAAGTACCAGAAAAAAAAGAACAAAAACTCCCGAAAAAAATGAAAACAAAACTCCCGATGTCATGTTTTGATAGTGAATGGGAAACACTAACGGTATACATAAAAAAAAGTCTAAAGAAATTCGTGTTTGTGCTGATTTTTCGACAGGTTTGAACGCAGCACTCAAAGATTACAATTATCCCCTACCAACAGCAGAAGAAATATTTGCGAAGCTAAACGAAGACACAATATTTTCGAAGATAGAATTCAGCGATGCATATTTGCAAATACCAGTAGAAAAGGAAATGTCAAAACTTTTGTGTATAAGCACACATTGGGGTCTGTATAAATTTAACAGACTAACTTTTGAGATCAAGGTCACGCCCGCCATTTTCGAACAAGTAATGGATTCAATGATGAGTGGTCTAGATTTTGCCATAGCATATATGAACGACATCCTCATGAGAAGTACAAGTACAGCAGAAAATGTGGAACATGTAAATGGAGTAGTTTCAAGAATACAGGAATTTGGATTTAAACTCAAGAAAAGCAAATGTGAGTTTTTATGGAGAAAGTAAAATATCTGGGGCAGATCATTGATAAGAATGGCAGAAGGACAGAGCCAGTGTAAGCAGCGACCATAAAAGACATGCCGGCTCTGAATGATATTACCACATTACAAAGTTTTTTGGGATTAGCAAATTATTACCAAATATACATCCCTAAAATGTATGATATGCGGGCACCATCAAATGATTAATTGAAGAAAGGAAAACCCTGGAAATGGACTAATGAATGCCAGAAAGCATTTGAAAAGATAAAGGAAGCGTTAACCTCGGAATTATTTTTAACCCACTATAACCCAAATTTAGAGATCATAGTAGCTTGCGACACAAGTGCATATGAAGTAGGAGCATGCATCTTAGACAAAATGCCAGATGGTCAAGTAAAACCAATTGCTCATGCTGCCAGTGCACTACTTCCGGCTGAGAAGAATTACACTCAGATAGAGATGGCGGCACTAGGAATATTTGCAGTAGTGAAATTTCACTGTTTTGTCCACAGTTGACATTTTAAGCTACAAACTGATCATAAACCTCTAATTTCAATTTTTGGGTTGAAAAAGGGTTTGCTGAAGCCAACTGATTACAGAGATGGGGTACAATACTGTTAAATTATATAAATTTGGCTATGCTGATGGGCTGTCCAGGTTAATTCCTAAAATGAGCGAACCATTACAAGACACAGTAATTGTCTTACTGAAGTCAAAAGAAGAGCTGAAATATACTGTCTGTAATGCAGTTCGGGAACTTCTGTTAACTCTAGAAAAAATAAAAGAAGTCACCAGGGACAAGTATATCTTGAAAATAAAAGAAAAAATAGCTGAGAATGACCAGTACACAACAAATGTTTTTTCGCTTTGTGATACACTATTGTTATACAGAGAACGTGTGGTGATTCTATACACACTGCAAAAGCAAATATTACAGGATTTTCATACTGGTCATCTGGACAGCACTAGGATGAAGAGCCTAATGCAAAGTTTTTCATATTGGCCAAATATGGACAGGGATATTGAGAACACAGTGGCAAAATGTAAAGGCTGTGCCTTAGCTGCAAAGGCACTCCTGATAAAATTTAATCCCTGGCCAAAACCAGACCTACCATGGTCTAGGTTACATGTGGATTTCACAGGTCCACTGAATGGATACATCATAGTAGTGGATAGTTTTTCGAAATGGCCTGAGATACAAAGGATAAGAAAACCGACAATGCAAAGTACTAAAAACTTCCTACTGGGATTGTTCGCAAGGTTTGTTGTGATAGACACAATTGTGACAGACAATGGAAGTCAATTTATGTTGAAGTAATTTAAAGATTTCTTCAAGGAATACAACGTTGAACATGTTATCACAGCTCCATATCATCCAAGATCAAACAGATTAGCTGAAAGTTTTGTGGACACCCTAAAAAGAGCTTTAAAGAAATCTAGGGAAATACCTGCAGATGAAGCCCTACAGAAGTTTCTACAGGTATACAGAATTACCCCAAATAACGGAACACCAGCCTCACAATCGCCAGCTGAGGTGATATTCGCACGTCGGGTAAGATCTGTCTTCGACAAATTACTACCAAAAAAGACAAAGCCAGGTAGAGAGAAATTTATTCAAGTAAAAAAATACAATCCTGGTGAAAAAGTATACTTTAAGGTCTACAAACAGAATAAATCGTTCTGGGAGATTGGAAAAATAGAAAAGCGGATTGGCAATATGATGTACTTGGTGAAAGGCGAAAAATTCACGTGCAGATGGCATATTAACCAGATCAGACGATGCTCTTCAGACAGGGTTGGCAGCAGTTCTGCAGAAGAAACGCCTATGGAGATGATGTTTGATACGCTTGATCTACCAACGTCAGCAACGATTTTACCTGATGTATGCTGATTCAGGAGGAAAAGAAAGGCAACTAAAAATTTAAAAGTGGATCCAAGACGTGGGAGATACGCTATGATGTTGCTAAAAAAAATGAAGTGTTTTTTGTGTGTTTTTTTCTTCATGTTTCTTGTAAAAAATTTAAAAAAAGAAAGAAAACTTTTACTCTTACAGAGTAAAATTTTAGGAGGGGGTGTTATGGTGAACACACCTATTCTATAATGAATAGACTCTGCCACCTAATTTAAGTAGGAGTAGTAAGAGGAAAAGAGGAATGAGGGTCAATTGATGTTGGACGCTAGTAGTAGACAGTTACAAAAGTAGTCAGCAACCTGGCAAGATTGCACTGTGTAATACATATTATATCAAGTTCCTAATGTTTTGTATGTTGAACCTATTAGGACCAACTTTTGCACAAATACTAACCTCTACTGTGAAAATAACTCAACAACATTATTAATGTTTGTGTGCTTACCATATTTTTTAATTCATCTGGAAGGAATGAGAATAATGTGAATTCTCCAAAATCTTTGGTTTTTCTAAGTTCCAATTTTCCTGCTCTAAGGAGCAGTTTAACATCTTTTAGAAAAGATATGTTTCTATAATGAATTCATTAATTCATTTGAGCAGATAGGCTTAATGTTCAAATTTTCCTATAATCATTGCAATATTAATTAGTCATTTGACTGATTTTTTTGTCTGTAATTATCATGACATTTTCATAAAGATATTGGAGATGTTTGAAGGGGTTTTCCTACTCCATACATAAAAATTGGTTAATTAATAATGAATGAAGGTTGCTAATTAAATGATAACACAAGACTTGAATCTTAATTAATTTGCATTTCATTAGCACCAATATTTCATCGTTTTCTCTCAGCCAGTCAGTGGTATTGAACCCTTGTTTTTCATCCCACACCCAAAGTCTGCCATAGTGACCTCACTGTCTAAGTGACTGCCCAAATCAGTTGTTATTCATGTTTCAAATATGCTTGTACCCTTGCCTTCTATAGTGGATGCAAGTGTGAGGGTACATCCTTCAGCTTTATACTCAGTGGCTGTGAGTATCCCTATATCAATCAGTACACTTGACTTTATCTGATGGTCAAGTATGACATTTGAGTGTAGCATGTATCCATACAAGGCTTTCAATTCAAAATTGTTCTTTTCCTAAAGATGTGTATTTTTCTTTCATTACCCATTACAACACTTACACATCCTTGTCCGCAAATATTATGATATAATAATAACCTGATGGCAGATAAAATTAAATCCTATTTCACATTTTACCGACTGAGAATTTGCATTAAAGATTGTTTTGCATCAGAATAAACTGTGTAATGCATCTGAATTAGATGCTAATTTGTCATTCTTTTTGCCTTGATTTGTATTGAGAAATTTAGTTACAATTAAAAACAAAATCCTAATGCTCTAGTTTCAAAATCTCTGCCAAAATTAAATTTTCCTTTTACATGCTGACAATTTGCATTGTACAATTGTTTTGAATCAGAATAAACTGTGTAATGCATTTGAATTAGATACTAATTCATCATTGCTTTTGCCTTGATTTGTATTGAGAAATTTAGTTAAAATTTATAATCAAAATGTTAAAATTTCTTTAAATTGACAAATTACATATTTATGGTTGATATATAGTGTAATGGTGTATTTTATGTTTTTGAACATATTTAAAAATAGTTAAAAATTGACTCACTTAAAATATTTTTTGTTTTCAGTTTGTATCTTTGAAAGTACCTGTAATCATGATGAATTTTCATGAGAAAAAAGGAATTCTCACAATGAAATTCAAGGATTGGTAGTCCACACAGGAAAGACATAATACAACATACATAAGGAATTAATCATTTCCTCTAAAATCTGGATATTCTCTCTGAACTTAAATCTCAAGCAAACATAAAAATACACTGGCAAGAAACATTTTCACTATTAAATTTGTGGAGTAATTTTTCTATGAATTCTAGTGATACAAATTTAAACAATTCCACGGGGTAATTTGTAGATATAAATTTTCCCTCAATTGAAACCTCAGAAAACATGTTAAAAAATACTGGAGTCTGTTGCCAAAATTCTCATTTTAAATCACACATGCTAACACACACTGGAGAGAAATCCTTCCACTGTGAAATCTGTGGATTTCGGTGTTCACAAAATTCAGCTCTCAAAACACACATGTTAAAACACACTGGAGAGAAACCATTCCATTGTGAAATTTGTGGCTTTAATTGTAGCCAAAAGGGAAATCTCAAATCACACATGTTAACACACACTGGTGAGAAACCATTCCACTGTGAAATCTGTGGTTTTCGCTGTTCACATAATTTAAATCTCAAAACACACATGTTACAACACACTGGAGAGAAACCATTCCACTGCAAAATTTGTGGCTTTAAGTGTCGCCGGACTGTAGATCTCAAATCACACATGTTAACTCACACTGGTGAGAAACCATTCCACTGTGAAATCTGTGGATTTCGCTTTTCACATAATTCAGCTCTCAAAACACACATGTTAAAACACACTGGACAGAAACCATTCCACTGTGAAATTTGTGGATTTACGTGTCGCCAGAATGCACATCTCAAATCACACATGTCAAAACATACTGGTGAGAAGCCATTCCACTGTGAAATTTGTGACTTTAAGTGTCGCCAGAGTGGAAATCTCAAATCACACATGTTATCACACACTGGGGAGAAACCATTCCATTGTGAAATTTGTGGATCAAAATTTTCTCATAGTTCAACTCTCAAGAATCATATAGTAACACACACTGGAGAGAAACCATTTCATTGTGAAATCTGTGCATTTAAGACTTCCAGGAAATCAAGTCACAAAAATCACATGTTAACACACAATAGAGAAAAACGTCATCATTGTGATATCTGTGGATTTAAATTTTCCAGCAATTCATCTCTGAAAAAACACATGTTACAACATCTTGGAGAGAAACCATTCCATTGTGAAATTTGTGGATATAAATGTTCCCAGAATTCACATCTCAAAACACATTGAAGAGAAACGTTACCACTGTGAAATTTGTGGATTGAAATTTTCCTTGAATGGACATCTTAAAAATCACAAGTTAACACACACTGGATAAAAACCTTTCCACTGTGACATTTGTGGATTTAACTGTTCCCATAATTCAACTCTCAAAATACACATTAAAACACACTGGAGAGAAACCATTCCAATGTGAAATTTGTGGATTTCAGTGTTACCAGAATTCACATCTCAAAACACACATGTTAATTCACACTGGAATAAAAAGTTTTCATTGTGAGATTTGTGGATTGAAATTTTCCTGGAATGGCACTATGAAATCTCACTTGTTAACATGCACTGGAGAGAAACCATTTCACTGTGAAATTTGCGGATTTAAATGTTGCCAGAAGGCAATTCTCAAAACACACATGTATACACACACAGGGGAGAAACCATTCCATTGTGAAATCTGTGGATTTCAGTGTTCACAGAATTAAAATCTCAAACACACATGTTAACTCACACTGTGATAAAACGTTTTTGTTGTGAAATCTGTGGGTTGAATTTTTCCCATAATTCAACTCTCAAAAGATACATGTATACACACAGAGGAAAGAAATAATTCCATTGTGATTTTCAGCATTCGCTGAATATATTAACATATGTTAACTCACTCTCAAGATAAACCATTCCACTGTTAAATCTGTGGATTTAATTTTTCTCAAAATGCATCTCTCAAAAAGCACATGTTATCACACAGTGGAGAGAAATATTTCCACAACAAAATCTGTGGATTCAACTTTTCTTGAAATGCTTGTGTCAAACAACTCCTGTATACACACACTGCAGATAATTCTAGTAAAACAAATTTTAACCAGCATTTTTCCAGAGAAAAACCAGTTATGCATTGATAGATTAAAGCTATTCATTAAATCACAAGCGAAACACTAAATACCAATGAATCATGTTAGAGAAAAACAAGAGTAACCCACAAATCTGAGGATTTAAATTTTTTGAGAATTCAACTCACAAAAATCTCATGTATAAATGCACCGGAGAGAGACCATCCCACTTTGAAATCTATGGATTGAGCTGATTTCTGATCTATAATAAAGTGGAAACATTAATATCTCTATACATGTTTCATGTTATTTTGAATTTTTCCTTTTTGTTGTGATTGAACCCTCATGTTGTACACTTGCAACTGTGCTGACAATGACCTTATTGTTTACTTCCACTGACAAAATAAAATGAAGCTGTTGAATGTTACCATTGAACTTGCGATGTTTTCAACAATGTCAAATATGCAATAATTCCAATTCTTCTAACAGTGACCCAACTCGTACTTCTCTATAAAGGTAGAGAAGTCAGGCAGTCAGTTAAGTGCCATACATGAAACACGCTTTGGCAATCATGTCTCAAAGGTACATGACTGACTGGGCAGAAGATTATCCCGCAGTAGGTTGCCATTGCTTTCTGCGGTAGACTGGTTGCCAGCTATAGAACCCAATCTGTCCTGTTATTTAACCCATAACTGAAAGGAAGAGACGGATTAATACCTTTCCCAAGGGTATTTGCGCATAAATGAATGCAATGAATTCAACTGGAATTTGAACTTGGCTCCCCGATTTCTTGAAGACTACCAAATTCTTAGCAAGACAAAAATATCTTGTGTGTTTCAATTCGTGGAAGAACCACAAATAGACACATGCAATTCTGAAATCTATCCACAAAAATATAGTTGTTGAAATCATTGGTAAGATGCTGATTACGGGCAAAATATGCCAATTTCATGAAGAGTACCTAATTAAACAATATTTTGCAGGAATTAGACATCCAGTGTTGGAAAAACAACTACTGTAAAATATACAATTTATCTGCAAGAATATAGTTGTTGAAATAATTGGCAAGATGCTGATTACAGGCAAAATATGTCAATTTCATGAAGAGTGCCTAATTAAACAATATTTTGCAAGAATTAGACATCCAGTGTTGGAAAAACAACTACTGTAAAATATACAATTTATCTGCAAGAATATAGTTGTTGAAATCATTGGTAAGATGCTGATTACAGGCAAAATATGCCAGTTTCATGAAGAGTGCCTAATTAAACAATATTTTGCAGGAACCAAACATCCAGTTTTGCAAAAACAGCTACTCTCAATAGGTGAGACACTCATACTTCCAGAATCCCTAAATATTTGTATGATTTATGAAGCTTCATAAAGACACATGAAGCAGCTGAGCTGAAATACAAGGGCAGTATGCTCATGGAATTATTGCCTATTTGGTACAATCCTAAAAAAATTTGCTCTACAACATCGGGTGGGACTCATCTTGACAAAAAATAAAATGGCATTCTTGGGGCAGAATTCTTCCCAACAAAATGAAAATGGTCTGTGTGGGGTAAAATATGTTCAACATGTAGACCTTCAATTGTGATAGTGTAGTGTTTTTGGTAATTGAAAAAACATGGAAAAAGAAATACACATGCCACAAAAGCACCCAAAATAGAGGCCAGGTATGAGAAAATATCAGCAGAAACAACATTTGAAGCTGAAGAATCATGTGAATTCATTAAATCATTTCAAAGAGGATGTGCTTTATGGACAATTCAACAAATGCTGTTTAATACAATCCCAAAACGGGATGAAAATGATAATAGAACTGAGGCATTTGCATTTGTGGTACTATAGTGGGTTGCTTATCTATTCCTTTTGTCGCGGGAGTCCGTTCTAGTGAAGAGTAGTTGTATACTGTTGCAGGTTAATAAAATTTGGCCTTGTGGTAGATAGCCCACTATAAGTCATGAAATGATTATAAAATCAAGAAAAGCAAATTTGAGTTGAAAATAACATTTTTATATATACACATATCAATTAATGTTTTTACAATTAAAGTAATACTTGAATATATGTCCAACAGAGGTTAAAATGTTCATGACAAATAATAAGCTGAAAGTGATTTAAGGCTTAGGAATGTGGGGAGCGTGTAAGTGAGGAATGTCTCTGATGCAGTTGCTCCTTAGGTCAGTAAGTAGTTTTGAGTCAGGGAAGAAGGAAAGAGACAAGTGTAGTAGCCACTTGACTTAGGTCAAGGGGATATTGATTACACTCTTCTCCTTGAGGTCTGCCATTTAACCGTTCTATCAGACAAAAACAGGCTGGAATTGATAATAGAACTGAGGCATTTACATTTGTGGTACCCAAGGTTTATAATGAAAATCTTTATCAAACCTTTTATTTTATTTTGAACAAATGTACAATCCCAAAACAGGCTGGAAATGATAATAGAACTGAGGCATTTGCATTTGTGGTACCCAAGGTTTATAATGAAAATCTTTCTTGAACTTTTTATTTTATTTTGAACAAATGTACAATCCCAAAACAGGCTGGAAATGATAATAGAACTGAGGCATTTGCATTTGTGGTACCCAAGGTTTATAATGAAAATCTTTATTGAACCTTTTATTTTATTTTGAACACATGTACAATCCCAAAACAGACTGGAAATGATAATAGAACTGAGGCATTTGCATTTGTGGTACCCAAGGTTTATAATGAAAATCTTTCTTGAAGCCTTTTATTTTATTGTGAACAAATGTACAATCCTGAAAGCAGGCTGGAAATGATAATAGAACTGAGACATTTGCAATTGTGGTACTCAAGGTTTATAATAAAAAAATTTTTTTGTTGAACCTTTTATTTTGAACAAATGTACAATCCCAAAACAGGCTGGAAATAATAGAGGCATTTGCATTTGTGGTACGTTTAATGATATATGGTCTCTATGACAATACTAACAATAATAAACAGGAGACAAGTCAGTGTGGAAATAGGAAATAGTAGCCATCATATCGGCTTTCTTTATTATCTGATGGGGACTGCTATAGGGGCCGGAAGTATCTATTTTTCTATCTTTATTTTTTAGGAGTATAGTCTAAGGAGGACAACTGGTATAATATAACATCCCTCTTTTTACAAGACATGACAAGCACAAGATATTACATATATCTATAGAAGTAGCCTGATGGCTCCAACTAAGGACTGTTCTCATCATAACTAAATCTTTTCAATGGTCTTATCACATGACCAGATCTAGATGTCTTATGAGGTCCAAGATGAGTATAGAGTGTCTTGTGGTGTGTATCTGGGATGGGTCTGCCATTGGCTATGGCAGTGCTGGTTTGCTCTATGGGTGTGTACCAGCTGCTGGGTTTCGGTTGGATTCTGAGGGGGCCACAGGTGGGGATGTAGATGCACCTGGATTCAGAGTTACTGTGGAATTATCTTCCCTCAGATGCCTTCGGTTTCTGCGGAGCAACTTTCCGGATGGAGTCTGCACTATATATGATCTGGGTTCTATGCATTTCTGTGCTACAACTGCTGGGGACCATTTACTGGAATCCGGATCATGTATTTGCACATGCTGTCCCGCTAATAGCCTTGGGAGGTCTCGGGCATGCTGGTTGTGTAGAGATTTTTGATTCATTTGCCTTTGATATAGGTGGGTTGCTATTTTTTCTTTTTGTGCTGCATTGTTGAAGCACTGTATTGGTAGATTTCCTACCAGCTTTCGATTGAATAGCAGCTCGCCAGGTGAAGGAATCACGTGGTCGATTGGGATCGACCGTAGGCAAAGCAATACCATATCCAAGTCACGTCCCCTTGAGGCAGCCTTCCTTATAGCTGATTTTATGGCTTGTATGCAGCGCTCTGCTAGACCATTTGACTGGGGGTATCTAGGGGGTGATGTGTAGTGCTCAAATTCCCATTTCTTAGCAAATTGCTTAGTGGGTAGAGCTGTAGTGAGGACCATTGTAACTGATCGCTCTCTCCGGGATTCCATGTTCTCCAAAGATCTGCTTGGTGAAGTTGATTATTTCCTGGATGTTGAAATCTTTCAATTTTCGCACAAGGGGATATTTTGAGTAGTAGTCTACCACCTGCATATAGTGGGATCTGCCGACTTGAAACAAATCCGTGGCTATTATTTGCCATGGTCTCACCGGAATTTCATGTGGGTTCAAGGATTCTGTACATTGTGCTTTCTGTTGTTCTTGACAGATATCACACCCCTGTACAACTTTTTCAATATCCTGGTTTATGTTGCTCCAAAAGACACAGGTCTTGGCTCGAAGCTTACACTTTTCCATTCCTTGATGACCATAATGGATTTTGTGTAGTATTTCCTGCTGCATCACTTTGGGTATTATTATCTGGCCACTCTTCATTAGGATACCATTCTCAATGACCAGCTCATCCCAATATGGCCAGTAGGGTCGCAAGTTTTTGCTGATTTCCTTGAATGTGTTGGGCCAGCCTTGCAGGATAGCTTCCCTTAGTTCGCACAGTATGGAGTCCGCTTTGGTTGCCTGATGTATCTTTGTTAACTTTTCTGTAGAAAATTGAACAAAATCAACTCGTACATTGAGGTTAATCTCCTTTTTAGTTTTCTTGTTTGGTAATTGGGAGAATCCATCAGCCAGGGTCATCTCTTTGCCAGGACGATACATAATGCTAAGGTCATACTCTTGTAAGCGTAGCAACATACGCTGCAAACGAGGTGGGGCGACGATCAAATTTTTTAGGCTGATCATTTCCAAGGGCTTATGATCGCTCTCTACCTGGAATTTGCATCCATATAGGTAAGTCCTAAATTGCTCACAACCAAAAATGACAGCTAGAAGGTCTCGCTCTATGTTTGCATATCACTGCTCTATTTCTGTCAGTGCTTTGGAAGCAAATGCTATTGGCTTTTCTTCTTGCAAGACTACTGCACCTCGATGCATCCACTTGAAGACTTGTTTTTTTTTTAACGGGTCAAAGTAGGTGAGGAGCATTTCTTTGCAAATCAGGTCCTGGATTTTTTGTAGTGCTTCCTGGTGATTGGCAGTCCATTTGTATTCTGTTTCCCTTTTAAATAGATTCCTCAAGGGTGCAGTCAGGTCGGACAGATACGGAATGAAAGGCGCCAAGTAGGTGATGATTTCTAACACTTTCTGCAAATCAGTGATGTTAGTTGGGCTGGGTAATTTCTTTATTTCTTCCACCTTACTTGGATCTGGCCTTATTCCGCTTTTATCGTATATCGCGCCCAAAAAATGTATTTGTTATTTATTTATTGCGCATTTTTCACTGTTAAAACATAACCCCTCGATTTGTGCAATTTTCAACAGATTTTGCAGGTTCCGATCATGTTCTTTTTTTTGTCTTACCATAGACAATGACATCATCAATTAGTCCAATTGTACCAGGACATTTCTCAAGTTTCATGTCCATTCTCTGCATGAAGACATCCTGGGACATCACCAAACCAAACGGCATTCCTTGGAAACAAAATCTTCCAAATGGTGAGTGGAATGGACCGGTATCCACTTTTGGCATCCAATTTAAAAAATGCTGAGCACCTAACAGCTTGCATGTCAGCTTGTAATGGCATCTCATGATCGCTCGGTTCAAATCTTTTGGGTCTAGACATAGGCAAAGTTTCCCATTACCCTTTCACACATACACTATGCTGCTAACCCACTCAGTCGGTTCACAGACTTTTCTTATAATGCCCTGCGCTTCCATAGTCTCTAACTCTTTTGTAATCTCATATCTCATATGGATGGGACATTTCCTGGGTGCATGGATCACTGGGCAATGGTCAGGTTTTAGGACTATGTGATAATCGCCCTTGAAGTGTCCAATGCAATCAAACTGATCTGGGTAGGAGATTTTCAGTCCACTGATAAAGTTAATTGGGCCTTTGTTTTCTTGGATTGTGCAGTGTAAGCTTATGAGTTCCAATTCCCTGAGTGAGGGTAATCCTATTATAGTGGGTCCCTCTGTGGTCACAACAAAAAATTTAAATGTGGTCCACCTACCTTTTTGTACACACTGTATGCAGACTGAACCATGCTGCGTTATACTTGAGCCGTTATATGCAGTCAGTACTGTGGACTCCTTTTTTGTAGAATCTGGGTGTGGCTGTCCTAAATTATCTACTTTGTCTGGGAACATTCTACAGAATGTTCGTAGGGAAAGAGTATTGCCTTCTGCACCTGTGTCCACTTTTGCTTTTAATATGTGGGTGCCTGGTCTATTGGAAAGCCTTATTTGTAGTTCAGTAAAAATTTCAGTTCGCGTGTCTCTTTTTGTTGCTGAATTGCATCAAACGACAACTGTTCAAACTCTCTGTATAACTCGCTAGGTTCTCTTTTTTCAGATTTCATCAAACAGATTCGGTTTTTGTGTTTATGACTTTCACGTGATGGATTCTGAATTTGTATCACTTGTGCTCGGGCACCTTTTCCTTTGTGTTCATTTTTATTGGTGCACATCTTTGCCCAGTGGTTCTTTTTTCCACAAGCCGAACATGTGGTACCCCAAGCCGGACATTTTCCTTTAAGGCATGAATGAGTATTTCCATATCGTTGACAACGATTGCTTTATTGCACCAGTCTCTTGACTATTTCCTCCCTGAATCTCTGCCAGTTGCTTCATGTGATTTATGGACGCTTCATTGGTTCAACCACTATGTAGAGCTTCCTGCAGCGTCAGCTCTGCACCTTTGGCTAGTAACTGTTTCTGTAATTCAGAGTGCCTCGTACCGGTTATAATTTGTTCTATGATCCATTCTTCGGTCTCCTGATTGTCTCTAAATCTGCATTTTTTTGCTTGTAATTTGCATCTACCAACACAATCATCAATACTTTCCTGCTTATATTCACACATATAGAATCGTGCAATAGGGAAATTAGTTTGAGGTTCTAGTTGTTCCTCAAATTTACGCCAAATAACTTCTGGATCTGCTCGGTCAGCATCGTTCTTAAATGTCCAGGCATTATATTTTCTGAGTCCTTCCTCGCCAGCTAAAAGCAGAATGTGGTCAACCTGCTTCTCAACTGGGATGTTTTTTGACCGAAAAATATAGTTTGCAACGCTGTTTGGAGAATCTAAACAATTCAACTAGATTTTCTGAGGCCCAATACATGACTGGTTTGCATGCATTTGTAGCCATTATGTTATTTTGAATATCAGGCAATTATTATATCAGGCAATTATTATTTGAATAATATCAGGCAATTATTATATAATTATATATATATATATATATATATATATATATATATATATACAATTATTATAAATTATTATATGAACAAACAAATATATAATATTTATATGTCCTTACTTTTGCTCTGTAATAGATTTTGATGACTGTGTTCCTTTTTTTTTTACCTTTTACAACATGGCACTTGTGTTCTCACCAAGTGTGTTTCGAAAATTATCTGGCTGGAGTGGAGACGTTATTTTTTCTTTGTCTTTTCGGGTAGGAGCTGTCTTTACAAACTTCTCTGTTAATTCCATTTTTTCGCTGCCACCATGTAATGTTATATGGTCTCTATGAAGATAACTAACAATAATAAACAGGAGACAAGTCAGATAGGAAATAGTAGCCATCATGTCGGCTTTCTTTATTATCTGATGGGGACTGCTATAGGGGCCGGAAGTATCTATTTTTCTATCTTTATTTATTAGGAGTATAGTCTAAGGGGGACAACTCATATATTATAACAGTACCCAAGGTTTATAATGAAAATCTTTATTGAACCTTTTATTTTATTTTGAACAAATATACAATCCCAAAACAGGCTGGAATGATAATAGAACTGAGGCATTTGCATTTGTGGTACCCAAGGTTTATAATGAAAAATTTACGAACTTTTTATCTATTTGAACAAATCTACAATCCCAAAACAGGCTGGAAATGATAATAGAACTGAGGCATTTGTATTTGTGGGTGTTCCAAGGTTTATAATGAAAATCTTTATTGAACCTTTTATTTATTTTGAAACAAATTCCACAATCCCAAAACAGGCTGGAAATGATAATAGAACTGAGGCATTTGCATTTGTGGTACCCAAGGTTTATAATGAAAATCTTTATTGGACCTTTTATTTTATTTTAGAACAAATATACAATTCCAAAACAGGCTGGAAATGATAATAGAACTGAGGCATTTGTATTTGTGGTACCCAAGGTTTATAATGAAAATCTTTATTGAACCTTTTATTTTATTTTGAACAAATCTACAATCCCAAAACAGGCTGGAAATGATAATAGAACTGAGGCATTGTATTTGTGGTACCCAAGGTTTATAATGAAAATCTTTATTGGACCTTTTATTTTATTTCCAATAAATGTAGGCTGGAAATGACAGAACTGAGGCATTTGCATTTGTGGTACCCAAGGTTTACATGAAAATCTTCATTAATCCTTTTTTATTTTATTTTGAACAAATGTACAATCCCAAAACAAGCTGGAAAAAAAAATGTATATGAACTGAGGCATTTTAACATTTGTAGCACGCAGGTTTATAATGAAAATTCTATTGAACCTTTTATTTTATTTTGAATACATACAATCCCAGGCTGGAAATGATAATAGAACTGAGGCATTTGCATTTGTGGTACCCAAGGCTTATAATGAAAATCTTTATTGAACCTTTTTATTTTATTTTGAACAAATGTACAATCCCAAAACAGGCTGTGGCAATGATAATAGAACTGAGGTATTTGCATTTGTAGTACGCAAGGTTTATAATGAAAATTCATTGGACCTTTTATTTTATTTTGAACAAATCTACAATCCCAAAACAGGCTGAAATGATAATAGAACTGAGGCATTTGCATTTGTGGTACCCATGGCTATAATGAAAATCTTTATTGGTCCTTTTTATTTTATTTTGAACAAATCTCATAATCCTAAAACAGGCTGGAAATGATAATAGAACTGAGGCATTTGCATTTGTGGTACCCAAGGTTTATAATGAAAATTCTTATTGGACCTTTTTATTTTATTTTGAACAACCACAATCCCAAACAGGCTGGAAATGATAATAGAACTGAGGCATTTGCATTTGTGGGTACCCAAGGTTTATAATGAAAATTTATTGGACCTTTTATTTTATTTCTTGAATAAATCTACAATCCCAAACAGGTTGGAAAATGATACTAGAACTATGCATTTGCATTTGTGACGAAGGTTTATAATGAAAATCTTTTTATTGAACTTTTATTTTATTTTGAACAATGTACAATCCCAAAACAGGCTGGAAATGAGAAGAATCTGAGGTATTTGCATTTGTGGTACCCAAGGTTTATAATGAAAATCTTTATTGGACCTTTTATTTTATTTTGAACAAATCTGCAATCCCAAAACAGGCTGGAAATGATAATAGAACTGAGGCATTTGCATTTGTGGTACCCAAGGTTTAAGAATGAAAATTTATTGGACCTTTATTTTATTTTGAACAAATCTACAATCCCAAAACAGGCTGGAAATGATAATAGAACTGAGTATTTGTAATACTGTAGTGTTTCAAGGTTTATAATGAAAGTAAATCTTTATTGAACTTTTAGTTTCATTTTGAACAAATGTACAATCCCAAAACAGGCTGGAAATGATAATAGAATTGAGGCATTTGTATTTGTGGTACCCAAGGTTTATAATGAAAATCTTTATGATCCTTTTTTATTTCATTTCTTGAATAAAATGTACAATCCTAAAACAGGCTGGAAATGATAATAGAACTGAGGTATTTGTACGTGAAAATGCAAGGTTTATAATGAAAATCTTTATTGGACCTTTTATTTTATTTTGAACAAATCTACAATCCCAAAACAGGCTGTGAAAATGAGATGAACTATACATTTGCATTTGTGTGGTACCCAAGGTTTATAATGAAAATCTTTATTGGACCTTTTATTTTATTTTGAACAAATGCAATCCCAAAACAGGCTGGAAATGATAATAGAACCGAGGTATTTGTATTTAGTAGCCCCAAGGTTATAATGAAAATCTTTATTGGACCTTTTATTTTATTTTGAAATGTACCCACAATCCCAAACAGTTGGAAATGATAATAGAACTGAGGTATTTGCATTTGTGGTACCCAAGGTTTATAATGAAAATCTTATTGGACCTTTTATTTTATTTTGAACAAATCTACAATCCCAAAACAGGCTGGAATGATAATAGAACTGAGGCATTTACATTTGTAGCATTTAAAGGTTTATAATGAAAATCTTTATTGAACTTTTATTTTATTTTTTGAACAAATGTACAATCCCAAAACAGGCTGGAAATGATACTAGAACTATATTTACATTTCAAAATTTTAAAATACAATGAAAATCTTTATTGGACCTTTTATTTTATTTTGAACAAATCTACAATCCCAAAACAGGTTGGAAATGATAATAGAACTGAGGCATTTGCATTTGTAGACCAAGGTTGCACTAAAAATCTTATTGGACCTTTTATTTTATTTTGGAATGTCAAATCTACAATCCCAAACAGGTTGTAATGATAATAGAACTGAGGCATTTGCATTTATGGTACCCAAGGTTTATAATGAAAATCTTTATTGAACCTTTTATTTCATTTTGAACAAATGTACAATCCCAAAACAGGCTGGAAATGATAATAGAACTGAGGCATTTGCATTTGTGGTACCCAAGGTTTATAATGAAAATCTTTATTGAACCTTTTATTTTATTATTTTTTAATAATTTTCTATCCTTTCTACAAAAATTATGGTTAAAATCTTTTTTTTTTTTTCTGTTAATGGGTGACTTAATATTCATATAAATTTCAGAGAAAAAAGCATACTTGGAAATGTTTTTGGTGAGACAACTTTAAATAATTTTAACTTAACATAAATAAATTAATGACAAGAAAAATGAATATTTCTATATTAAAATTAATATTGTTTTTAGCTTTGGCTAATTATGTTTGATATAAAACTGGAAACAACATTACAACATTCAAGTAGGACATTTAAATGATTTCAAATGCTTTTTTCTTTGGACTTTTAGGAAATCTGTGACAGTTTGTCTAACTTACCTTCCACTTTTCAGGGTGAAGAAAAGTTTTCATTGAAAAATAAGCAAGATTAAGTTGCCATTGTTGGACTTGTTATTTCTTTATCAATCTTGAAAATACTTTATTCAATAAAACTTCCTTTTTTTAAATCAACTGAAATTTTTAAAAAATAATTACAAAATAGAAGTTTTGGACTTTCTCAACACAAACAGAACAAAGAATTAAAAGAATTAGTGTAAAAGAAAGAATGATTCCTTGCTCGAAAATACTTTTCTTCCAGACACTCTCACAACATTCTCTCACAATCTTAACAGATTTTTTTCAGGTTAATGTGATTATCAGAGGTGAGACCACTGATATCCCATTAATTTTAGTGCTCTATATAGGGTGGGATGTACAAAAACAGGGACCTATCCTGAGCAAAATTATTTTAAGTTCTTTGTTTCAGTATTTTCTGTTATTAGCAGTGGGGTCTTGATATCATTGAAGACCTTCAGTGCCTCCTCCAAGTCTGCCATGACCTCAAGCCATTCTTAATCATAGTTAGGATCTGCTGTGTATTCAGAAAATTCCTCAGATTGTTCACATCATTAGCACCAAATTTCTGAATGGATAACAATCTTTCAATCTGGCCCAGGGATATATGGCCGACGTCATCGCTGGTATTGTAAGGAAGATTTGCATGTTTGCATCTTCCTTGTTGTCATCTGACAGTCTTCATTGCTTGTTTCAAAATATTTGTTTTTTTGTAGATCTGGTTGGAGAGAAGACAAAAATGGTTGTAATGCAGAGGAAGTGGGTGTCTTTTTAAGGGGAGACATAAATTCTTCTTGAATTTTGTGTACAAGTGAAGAAGGGCTGAGACTGAGGGATGTGAAACCCCAACTGTGGCAGAGGATTAGGGGCAAGGAGTAATGAATTTCTTGAAGCGAGGCATCTTGAAAGTTAGGGGAGGTAACTTGGTCACAGGAGAAGGACCTGATCTTGAGTCAGGCTGGTGATGATGGAGTGGAAGCTGATGAACGGGGGGGGGAATCAACATTTTTAATTTCTTCTGTAATTCTTTGATTTTAAGGGTTTTCTCACAACCAGGATCATTTTTCCTGCATAGTTGGTCTAATGTTTTAGCATAGCTGGCCAAAGCCTCACCCTTAAAACTCTTCATGCCTTGGGGGCTTGAGGAAACCAAATTTCTGAAGCCTGAGGCTTCCCTCTTATTTGTATCATTGTTTTCATTTTCCTTATTTTCCTCTAAAATGGGGGGAGGGGACATTTTTCCATTTCTAAGCTTTCACCCTGAAGATTTTTTTTTTGCCAAGGAGGGGGATATTCACCATATTGACGATGCATTTTGGAGGGAAACTTCGAATAGAGGGTGATTCTACAGCTGCTACACCGTCTGCTTCATTTGCCTTGCCTGTATCATCGTCTTCATTTTCCTTATTTTCCTCTACAATAGGGGGTGGGACATTTTTCCATTTATAAGCCCTCACCACTAAGAGGATTTCTACTTTGCCAAGGAGGGGGATCTACACCACATTGGCGATGCATTTAGGAGGGAAACTCCAAATAGAGGGTGATTCTCCAGCTGCTACACTGTCTGCTTCATTTGCATCAATATCTTCATTTTTCTTATTTTCCTCTACAATGGGGGGGGGGCGGGACATTTTTCTCTTTATAAGCGCTCACCCTTAAAAGGATTTCTTCTTGGAAAATTGATACACAGATATTAAAAAAAAAAAGTAAAGTCGAACAGGACATTGCGCACCCATGCTCTTGGTCGTTTTACACCAAAACTCTAACAAAATGGCATTAGGGTAAGCAGTTTATTCTGTTGCATAGGGGTGCATGTTCCTTGTACGTCGGGAGTCACCAGTGTAGCATGGGGAGCTGGTTAATGTTTCTTTGATTCAGCCTTGTGTCAGGTTTAACTGAACTCCCTTGTTTGAAGTTACATTTTAGATGTGCGTCTCTCTTTTGCTGCTCTCATGTCTGGCTCTTGACTGACACCGAGGTCATATAGTCCTTTTGAATTTCACACTGGATCACCAAGTTCTTCCAAGTCGCTCCCATTGGTTAAAAATCATTTTAACACCTACTTGGAAATCTGAAGAGAGTTAACCTCGTTCATCACACCTGAGGGACGTTACATGTTTAAGCATTTCCCAATGGCAGTAAAGAGTGCCTAAGATGATTCCAGCAGACTATGTTCAAGAACATCAAGAATCTTCTTTCAATATTGGATGACACCATTATCATAGGACTTAAAGAGGATGGCAGTGACCATGACAAGGCACTCAGGGAGCTCCTAGAAAGAGCTCGGTTCCGAAACTGCAAGTTCAACCCAGACAAATTAGTAACCCATGCACAATAAATCTATTTTTTCGGCCACATCTTATCAAAGAACGGTGTTAAACAGACCCAAAGAATAGCCTTGTTGGCGGGGCTTCAGAACACATTGACTGCACCTTTTCAGAGATTAAATGTCCCTCAATGGGGCCACCTGCTGACCATGAGTGGCGACCCATGATGTCTGGGAACAGGATCCTGGTGGTTGAGGAAGTTGATGGTTAGGGTTAAAAACTTTTGATCCCCAACACACCACTTTGGCTCTTACCTGGACTAGACGGGCAGTCAGAGTGGCCTAATATGATTAATCAGCTGGTCAGGTCAAGCCCTAGCACCTTCTACAAAAAAACAAAAACAAAACGAGAATATACAAAAAGCAATAATTGGTAATTGGTAAAGACTCATAGAAAACAATCTAATACATTGACCAAATATGTAGGTGTTTAGAAGGTACTGACTGAGGGTCATTTGTTTTTGTGAGGAAAATAGACTCACATATGGCTGCAAATCAGTTACTTATCCACTGTAGATTCGGGTTGTGTTATAAAGACGATAACGGAAACTCAGAATCTCTCACGTAAACAAGTATACCGATTTGTTTAGCTCTGATCTGTCAAGGCGATTGGGTTTCCCCTTTGATAGGTCCCAAAAGAAGGGCTCCAAGGTGGGTGGGGAGCACAGACAATGAAAAAAAAATTTATGAATCAAAATAAAAAACTTAAAAGAACACTATCGGACTGTGAAAATGAAATAGAAATTGACACAGAGTTCCCTAGATTCTATGCAATAGAATCCCTAGAAGATAAACCTATGTCCATTCTTAATAGAAAAAATTCTATCCAATTACATAAAACCAAAAACTGTAAAGAAAATGAGAGATGGTAATTTAATGATAGAAATAAAAACAAAAAACCAAAAAAAGAAAATAAAAAAAATGAAAACTTTTCACGACAAATGTCAGTCAGCCCTCATGAAAAACTAAACCAATCTAAAGGCGTGGTAAGAAGCAGAGAGTTATCTCTTGCCTCCTCAGAAGAAACACTGAATGAAAGGAGAAATCAAGGAGTCATTGAATACAAAAGGATTTTCATAAGAAAAACAAGTGAAAAAATACCAACAAATACATATATATATTTACATTTAATACACCCAAAACTCCTCAAAACATCAAAAGTGGTTACAACATAGAACCTGTGGAAGTATACATTCCTGCCCCCCCGAGGTGTTTTAGATGTCATTCGGGCATCATAGAGACATATGTAGAGGGTTATCTACATGTGCAAACTGTGGCTTAAAAGATGCTGATCATGACGAGGAAGAATACCATGAATAAATTAAATGTATAAACTGTCAAGGAAACCACCCAGCATTCTCGAAATCTTGCAAACGCTGGAAGAAAGAACAAGAAATTTTAGGGATAAAAACATAAAAAAAACATTCCATTGTCAGAAGCAAGAAAAATAGTCGAAAGTTATATGAAAAATCAATCATATACAAAAATAGCAGAAAAAACAAACCAAAACAATTCCAAATAAATGGACAAATACAACAAACTAATAATATATATATAAAAGCTTTCATTACACTCAAGCAACATCAGGCTATACTGCTAGTTAAACATATTTTAACCAAATTGAACCTAAGGTAGGTGAGTTGTCTCCCCCTGGTCAACTCCACTCTCTAGAGGGCATGTTTGTTAGGGTTCTCTTTTACCTGGCATCTCAGAGAGAGAAGACGTGAATTTTGTCACTCCTATAAATACCCAGTTACACAGTGAAGAGCCATACTACTAACTAGTATGTAAAACTACACAAGGACTTCAGTTAAGTAGACTCATAATTGTTTATTTTGTACAACATATAGCTGCAAACAAAACAATTTGCAACAAATAATATTGAGACCACTCCTTCTATAACCCGATTTTTTCAATTATCAATTTTCGATATTTATCAGGGGTACCTCGACAAAACCTAGCTAAGAACACTTGCAGATGCTTATAATACAACTGTGTAAATTTTAAAGAAAATCAGTTCAGCCGTTTCAGAGTCTATAGGTAACGAACATACACACACACACAAACAGACAAAGTTCTATTTATAAATAAGTTTATATGCATGATAAAGTGGAAAAATTTTTTAGGACCTGTTTCACTGGACAGAATATTAATCATAGTAACAAATTAATTCAAGTTTATATAGAGTGATTTTTTTTTCTGGTTTGGTAGAAGTAAAATGTTAGAATCATAATTTCTTGGTACGGAAATAACCGACTACAACTGTCTGTTTCCTGTGTGGTAGTTCCAGCTTCTTCAGGCAGTCAGTATTAGAAGTTCTTTGAACTGGGCATCTTATTCCTTCCTAAGCTAACGCAAGTTATCAAAAGAAAGGTCAGTCAGTTAAGTGCCATATGTGCTACATGCTTTGGGTGATCATGTCTCGAAAGAGACATGACTGACTGGGCAGAAAATTATCCCACAGTAGGTTGCCATTGCTTTCTGCAGTAGACTGGTTGCCAACCAAAGCTATAGAACCCAGTCTGTCCTATTATTAGTGGGGGAAGAGATTTATTATATTATTAAGTAGTAATTAGTGGGAGATCAGTTTATTACTTCAAAACAATATAAAACTGATTACCCACTTTATGCCCAGTAGAAGCCTTAATCATGTTTCCACTATTATATTCAGACAGTTAAGCGACGTATGTGATAAATGCTTTGAGTGATCATGTCTCGAAAGAAACATGACTGACTGGGCAGAAGATTATCCTGCAGTAGGTTGTCATTGCTTTCTGCGGTAGACTGGTTGCCAGCCAAGACTATAGAACCCAATTTGTCCTATTATTTAACCCATAACTGGAGGGAAGAGATGGATTAAAACCTTTCCCAAGGGTATTTGTGCATAAGTGAATGTAGCGAATTCAACTGGAATTCAAACTTGGCTTCACGATTTGTCATTTTGAGTCGCTATCCACTACACCACAACTCACATCCAACCAAAAAGAAAGGTAGTTAGTGAATATATGTAGATAATAGAAGAGGAAATTTTATCTTAATGCATTGTGAGAAAAGAACACCTGAAGTCACAGATTTTGAAGTAGAAACGTTTTACTCCAGAAAACCTTGCCATATTTAGTGTGAAATTCTTACTTCTACAAAATATTCTGCTTCACATCTAACAAAGAAATGATTTATCTCATATCAGTTCTATACCAATCAGGCCATTTTCTTTTGTTGAGATGAGTCACACCCCATTTTGCAGACGGACAGCTATCAGGATTGTATCTAATAGCAATAATTCTAAGAAAAATGTTTTTTATTCATAAACTGCCTTGTCTACAATTTTTAGCCAACTTGACTGATTGAGATGCAAGAGAAAGAGAGAAAGAAATATATAGACAAATTCGTAACAATCCCCATAAATGCATGTATCTAAACCCTCATACACATGTATTTGTGCATTTATATTAATGTATTAATGAGATAATGATATATAAATTTTTATATATCAAGAAAAATATAGGAGAAAAATGTATGATAACATGGAAAAATATTTTGTGGGACAGGTTTCATTGGACAGAATATTAATTATAGTAATGTATTAATTAAAGTTTATATGGAAAATAATTTTTTTCTGGTTTGGTGGAAGTTAAATGTTAAAATCATAATTTCTTAGTACAGATGAACATTTTCTAGCCCACACAGGCCATTTTATTTTTTGTCAGGATGAAATCATAAAAATCATAATTTCTTGGTACAGACGTAATCTACTACAACAGTCTGTTTCTTGTGTGACATTCACGTCAATCTTCAGCCAGTGAGTATTAGAAGATCTTTGACCTGGGCATTTTATTCCTTCCTAAGCTAACCCAAGATGTCATAAGAAGGGTAGTTGTTGAATATATGTATATAACATATTCATCAAGAAAAAATTCACTGAAGAGTGAATTCTATCTTAACACTTTGTGAGAAAAGCACACCCTAAGTTACGGATTTTGCAATACAAATGTTTTATGCCAAAAAATCTTGCCATATTCAGTGTGAAATTCCTATTTCTAGAAAATATTCATCTAATTCCTATTTCTAGAAAATATTCTGCTTTACATCTAAGAAAAGAATGCTTTCTCTCATATTGGAGTTAACATGCGTCCTTTGCAAGATGATTTTACTGAAAAAGTAACTCCACAAATTTGAAAGTGGAATGCTCACTTGCCAGTATGAGTTAATATGTTAAGTTTGAGGGGAATATTTTGGGGTGAACATAAATCCACACATTTTACAGTGGAAACTTTTCTCTCCATGAACACATGTTGTTTGAAAGATAAATATCTGACAAATTTAGACCACAGACTTTTGCGTGACCACTTCTCTCTCAAGTGTGCATTAATATATGCTTTTGAAACTGAAATTTTGGGCAAACTTAGACGCACAGATTTCACAGCAGAAATGCCTCTTCAGTTTGAGTTAGCCATGAGTCCTGAAATGCTCACTCTATTCAAACCAGCATAAGTTCAACTTGGTTTCAATACTTACATGTTTTAAATACTGCACCTGACACAATTTTCCGGTTAGTAATGAAGATCATTCAGGTTCCATTTTCTTTGTTTGGCTAATATTTTTTATCACTTAACCCATATATATATATATATAGTAAATGAACAGTCTATCCCATCACCTTGGACTGAATTCATAACATTTTCCACAAATTTTTAAAAAAGACCTATCATCAAACATTGAACAAAACACAGACAAATGACTGGAGAATTGTGACTTAAAGACAAGACAGAAAAGAATAAATCAAAAATAAAATCTTCCATTCAAGTTAAATTAGTTTTGAAATAAAGAAAATTATTTTCTTTATTAGCAATATCAAATTCAATCTATTAATCTATAAAGTTAAAACTAAACTAAAAGCTTTAAAGTAAATATTTCATTTTTAAAATTCATGTGGAATCTGAGGTACCATGAATACAAATATCTGTTCTATTATCATTTCCAGCCTGTTTTGGGATTGTACATTTGTTCAAAATAAAATAAAAGGTTCAAGAAAGATTTTCATTATAAACCTTGGGTACCACAAATGCAAATACCTCAGTTCTATTATCATTTCCAGTTATTTTGTGATTATATTGAACTGCATTTGTGTGAATTGTCCATAAAGCACATCCTCTTTTATGCTTCAAATGTTGTTTTTGCTGATATTTTCTTATACCTGGAATCCAGTTTGGGTGCCTTTGTGGCATGTGTGTGTGTGTGTTTTTTTTTTGTTTTTCCATGATTTTACCATTAACAAAACATACACTATTGCTATGATTTGGTTTACATGTTGAACATATTCTACCCCACATGTCATTTTATTTTTTTGTTGGGAGGAATCCTACCCCAAGCAGGTCATTTTATTTTTTGTCAGTATGAGTCCCACCCAATATTGTAGACAAACATTTTTCAAGATTGTACAAAATAGCAACAATTTTATAAGCATACTGCCCTTGTATTTCAGCTCAGATGCTTCATTGTCTATAAACCTACATAAATCATACAAACATTTAGGGATTCTGGAAGTGTGAGTGTCTCACCTATTGACAATAGCTGTTTTTGCAACACTGGATTTTTGGTTCCTGCAAAATATTGTTTAATTAGGCACTCTTCATGAAACTGGCATATTTTGCCTGTAATCAGCATCTTGCTAATGATTTCAACAACTATATTCCTGTGGAGAGCATCATTCCATTTTGAAATTTATTTGTGGTTCTAATGATTTGATTGATTTCTGCAAAATTATTATTGCTTCCTGTTTGTTCCATTGTCAAAAATCCAGGAATTAAAATGCATAAGGCATTCTTGTCCCACTAATAGAAGAATATGGTATGTTTACTTCTCTACTGTTATAACCTTTACAGAGAAGTACAAGTTGGGTCACTGTTAGAAGAATTGGAATTATTGCATATTTGACATTGTTGAAAACATCGCAAGTTCAATGGTAACATTCAACAGCTTCATTTTATTTTGTCAGTGAAAGTAAACAATAAGGTCATTGTCAGCACAGTTGCAAGTGTACAACATGAGGGTTCAATCACAACAAAAAGAAAAATTCAAAATAACATGAAATATCTATAAAGATATTGATGTTTCCACTTTATTATAGATCAGAATTCAGCTCAATCCAAAGATTTCAAAGTGGAACAGTCACTCTCCAGTACATTTATATATTATTTTGAGAGTTGAATTTCCAAAACACTTAAATCCTCAGGTTTGTGGGTTAATGTTGTTTCTCTCTAACATGTTTTGCTTGTGTTTCAATGAATGGTTTTAATTTATCAATTCATACTTGGTTTTTCTCTCTAGTGAACTGCTGATTTAAATTCGTTTGACTATAATTCTCTTCACTGTTTGTCTACATGAGTTGCTTGACACATGCATTTCAAGAAAAGTGGAATCCACATATTTTGTAGTGGCAAATTTTCTCTCCACTGTGTGATAAACATGTGCTTTTTCAGAGATGCATTATGGGAAGAATTAAATTGATAGATTTAACAGTGGAATGGTTAATCTTGAGTGTGAGTTAACATGTGTGATTTTAGATTTGAACTCTGTGAACACTGAAATCCACAGATTTCACAATGGAATGGTTTCTCTCCTGTGTGTGTATACATGTGTGTTTTGAGAGTTGAATTATAGGAAGATTTAAATCCACAAATTTTACAGTGGAATGGTTTCTCTCCAGTGTGTGTTAATGTGTGTGTTTTGAGAGTTGAATTATGGGAAAATTTCAATCCACAGATTTCACAACAAAAACGTTTCATTCCAGTGTGAGTTAACATGTGAGTTTTGAGATTTGAATTCTGTGAACACTGAAATCCACAGATTTCACAACGGAATGGTTTCTCTCCTGTGTGTGTATACATGTGTGTTTTGAGAGTTGACTTCTGGCAACTTTTAAATCCACAAATTTCACAGTGGAATGGTTTCTCTCCAGTATGTGTTAACATGTGTGTCTTGAGATTTCCTTTCCGGGAAAATTTTAACCCACAGATTTCACAATTGAAATGTTTTATTCCAGTGTGAATTAACATGTGTCTTTTGAGACTTGAATTCTGGTAACACTTAAATCCACAAATTTCACAATGGATTTGTTTCTCTCCAGTGTGTTTTAACATGTGAGTTTTGAGAATTGAATTACGACTACACTTAAATCCACAAATTTTACAATGGAAAGGTTTTTCTCCAGTGTGTGTTAACTTGTGATTTTTAAGATGCCCACTCAGAGAAAATTTCAATCCACAAATTTCACAGTGGTAACGTTTCTCTCCGGTGTGTTTTAACATGTGTGCTTTTAGACTAGAATTCTGGGTACATTTATATCCACAAATTTCACAGTGGAATGGTTTCTCTCCAGTATGTGTTAATATGTGTGCCTTAAGAGTTGAACTACGTGAACAGCGAAATCCACAGATTTCACAGCGGAATGGTTTCTCCCCAGTGTGTGTTAACATGTTTTCTGAGAGATGAAATGTGGAAAAATTTATATACACAAATTAAATGGTGGAAGGGTTTCTCTAGTGTGTTAGCATGTATGGTTTGAGATGTGCATTATGGCAACACTCTTCAGTGTGTTTTAATATGTTTTTCTGAGAGATGAATTAAGGGAAAATTTATATCTACAAATTAACAGTGGAATGGTTTAAATTTATATCACTGAAATTCAGGGAAAAATTACTCCACAAACTTAACAGTGGAAATGTTTCTTGCCAGTGTATTTTTATATTTGTTTGAGATTGAAGTTCATCGAGAATGTAATACTCAGATTTCAGAGAAAATGATTTATCCCTTATGAATGTTGTGTTATGTCTCTCCTGTGTGGACTACCAATCCTTGAATTTCAGTGAGAGAATTGCTTCTTTCTCATGAATATTCATCATGATTACAGATACTCTCAAAGATGAAAACTGAAAAACAGAAAAATATTTTAAGTGAGTACATATTGAAGTATTTTTTAAAAATATGTTCAAAAACAAAAAAATATGTAATTTATCAATTTGAAACTATTTTAACTTTCTGATTTTTAATTTTAACTAAATTTCTAAATACAAATTTACCTTTGAATCATTTCATTTTTTGAATATTCATATAAAATGTGCACACTTCATTAAATTTTCAGTGTCAGTGACAGGAAATTTTAATCAAACTTTCAGAACTTTACTAAAAATTATTATTTTTATTATTAATGGACATTATATTTTTGTTGAATATATTTTTGCAGAATTTCATACAGGCTTTTAAAATCTTTTAACAGTTTGAATTAATCGAGGTACTTTCACTAATTTGCAGAAAAAACAGCATAGTATGAAGAAAAAAGGTCCCAAACTTAATGAAAACAAAGTGACAAAGTTGAAATTAATGCTTCAAGAAATTTTTTTATTTTTAAAAATTCAGTTTTTAAGTATTGAAAATTAGTGGAGAAACTTAAATCAGACAATATGAGCTTAAAAATTGTATTTCTATTGGGTACCTCCACCCATTTTTGATAACTAACTTTTAAATTGAATTTTTAAAAATAAAAGTTTTCTTGAAAACTTTATTTTAGTTTTAATTGAAAGGTAAATGATTAAATTTACTATTTCCAGTAAGCAAAATACTCTGGTTTATTTCAAACAAAAATTATATATCTAAATTTTTCAATTTTTTTAATCTTTCAATTTTCTGGCCATTTTTGAGCAATTGACACCTTTGTAAACAAAAGTTAACTATCAGTTTTAAAAATCTTGCAAAAATATGGAACTGTGACACATTATTTTTGAAAAACTAAATTAAAAATTTAAATTTTGTTTGCTTTAAATAATAATTGTTTAATTCATGGACATTATATTTTTGATGAATAATGAATTTTTACAAAATTTCCTGCTGGTTTTTAAAATCTTTTAACATTCTGAATTAATGAAGGTACTTCCACTAATTTGCAGAAAAAACAGCATAGTATGAAGAAAAAAAAGCCCCAAAATAAATGAAAACAAAGTTTTTGTTTTTGACAAAAATGTTTATGTTAATATTAAGAGGAAATATTAAAATATTTCCAATTATTTTTTAAATTGTTTAATCCTTTCTGAAACTTTGGAAAAAATCATGTTTTGATTTTCGTCAGTGAGTGACCAAATTGTTACCAGAGTTTACAAGGGATAATGTAATATTATGCCACTCGGTTTTTTTTCTGGTAAAAAACAGTAATTTAGAAATTCTTGCAAAAATCAAATAATTGTCAGATTTCAATGAAACTTTAAGGAATTATTCACAAAGGAATTAAATTACTTTTTAAAGTATTGTTTTTAGAAATAAAAATAAAAATATATTGTTACCCCCACCTCCACATAAACTTATGTAATTTATGTGCCCCTGCTATTCTCCTCAGGCTTCTCGATAAGGTTCAGAGGAGTGTCTGTAATGTGATAGATACCGACTTGGCAGACCGCCTGCAGTCTCTCTCCCACCGGCGTGATGTGGCTTCCCTGTGTCTATTCTATAAATACTTTCACAGCTTCTGCTCTGATGAACTTAGATCACTGGTGCCCTCTAAATACGAATTTGCACGAGATACTTGATTAGCAACTAGATCCCACCCTTTTACAGTGAAACCGATAAAATGCAACCGCAACTTCTACTCCAACAGTTTCTTTCCTCGCACTTCCCGACTGTGGAATTCCCTTCCACACGATTGTTTCCCTGACGGCTACAATCTCCAGGTGTTTAAATGTAAGGTCAATAGACACCTCCTAACACACTAACCTGCTCCCATTTTATCAAGCACTCTTCCCATCTGCCCAACCCTCATCCTCGGTATCCTTACTCATCTGTCACCTTCCTCCTGACATTCCCTATGTCTAACCACTCCTTCTCTTTATCTTCCCCTATGTAGCCCCATGTGCAGTAGTGGCAGTGGAATGCCTTGCTTGGGGTGAGATGATTTAAAAAAAAAAAAAATTATGTAATTTCAAGAAATTACATTTTGAAGCAAAAATTTATTTTATTAGTAAAACACAAGACCCATTAGGAAATGTAAATCATCTCATATTTTTTCAAACAATTGGCTTTTTTTCTAAAAATCTACTCCGAATAGTAAAATAAAGAATGCAATAAAACTATGACATTATTTAATTCAGTATAATTATTTATTCATTATTTAATTATTAATTCATTATTTAATTCAGATCTTAATTATATTTATAAATAGTATAAGTACATCATAAACTGCAGAAAAAATGTTTGATTAATAATAATAATAATAATAATAATAATAATAGTCTTTTACTGACACCCCTGCCCAAAGCATGCATTTTTTGTCATCTCAAAGCACGTGTAAAATACAGATTAAATGGATTACAATCTAGAAATTGGTTTTGTTTACACTTAACAAAAAAATTATTTTTGACAAAACTAAACCTTCTAATAACATAATTTTCTTATTTAGTTGCCTTTTATTAAATTTAGAAAATTAATTTTAATTTCATAGGATATGAATGAAAATTAATTTAAAACTATTTAAATTATACTTTTTGAGTATTTTTAAAATATAAATAACAATGACTTGATTATTGCACTGCTGGTCTAACGTATCTTATTTTTTATATAAGGGTCATGATTATACTGTAGTTTATATTTTTAATCTCCAAACCCATAAAGAAACATCGTTTATTTTCATTAAGTAAAATGCAAACATTAGTTTTAAAAATTGACTTAAGCCATAAATGAGAAAGAGTGACAGTTTATAGGGGTGTCAGGAAGTAGGTTTGAGAATTTGTGACCTTAGGTTGAAATATGGACTTGACAATTTCCGGTGTACTGAATTATGAGGACAGTTGATAAGATCAGGTGGAAAAATAGAGGAAATGTGTTTTCCCCACTTCTATTGGAATTCGAAATGGTTAAATGTAATTGTTTTGAGCTGGTGAGAGAAATGAAAACTTTACATGCCTCTTTCCCATCCCGGTCAGGGGTGCTTTTTTTTATAATCATATTTCCTACATAAAGAGTGACAGGTTATAGGGGGTGTCAGAAAGTGAGTAAGAAAAAGTTGAATGGGGCCATAAAGTGAGGGATCAGTTTATATAGTGATTGTAATGTAGAATTGATCCTCCATTTTATAATAGTATAGAATTTTTTTTTTTATATAATCATATCGCCCCAAGCAATGCATTTTACTGCTACTGTTTTGCAGGGGGTTACATAGGAGGAAAGTTATGAGAAAGAGTGACAGATTATAGGGGGTGTCATAAGTGGGTAAAAGAAGGATGAGAATACTGATGAGAGTAGAGTGGATGGAGAAAGGAGCATGAGAGAGAGGAGGCAGGTTAGTAAGATAGGAGATGACTATTGACTTTACATTTAAATTCTTGGGGATTGTAGCTGTCAGGGAAGCAAGTAACTGGAAAGGAATTCCACAGGTGGGAAGTGCGAGAAAAGAAGATGATGGAGTAGAATTTGTGTTTACAATTTATTGGTTTCATAGTAAAAGGGTGGGACCTAGTTGTGGCTTGAGTAAATTTATATATTGGGGGTACCAGTGAGCTAAGTTTATCGGAGCAGAAGCTGTGGAAGTATTTGTAGAAGAGACACAGGGAAGCCACATTAAATAACATTTAAAATTCAACAGAATTTATTGATTTAGTGAGTCAGCTCTCATATAATGGAAGAAGAGGTTGTCAGCCTGAAAACTCACCTGGCTGCGACAAATAAGAAGACAATCAGTGAGAGATATTGTAAATTCAACCAACTGGAGGTTGAATAACTGATTGCCTTGAAGAAATAATACACCATAAATATTATCGTGCTACTGAAATACCAGTCAACTGATTTTTCTTTTCCGTTACTTATTTTGACTTGCTTGTAATTATTTGATTTATTTGCGTCCATAAATACATGCACACATAAGATGCATACTTACATTCTGTAATCTTATACACAGTTACACACATTTTCTCTTAAAACTTTATAACTATGTTTCTTTATTGTTTCTTCATAGTTCTCTGCATACACCAGTTTTACAATACTCTTTATTTTCAATTCAGTTTCTACTAGAAAAAAAAAATGTGAAGGAATTGTCCATTCTCTGTTTTCTATTATATCCTGATATACTCTCTAGATCAAAAGTTAGAGTGTAGTCAGAAAACGCCCAAATCTGTCTGCATCTCCTTCACAAACATACGAGGTATCCGCACTAACTTTTACAGCATAGAATCATTCTTTCAAACTAACTCACCTGATATCTTAGCTCTATGTGAAACTAACCTTGACCCTTCTTTCCCCTCTTTTACGTTCCTGGTTACCTTCCCCTCTTCAGGAAGGACTCCATGGGCTTGGTATTTATGTCAGTGAACACCTCCCTCTAGCTAGGGTGACATCTCTTGAATTCCTGGACCATTCTTTCATGTGCTTCCGTCTCTCACTTCTATGCTCGGTTAGCTATCTCTTCTTTCTCTACTGCTCCCCCTCCTCCACTGACTGTTTGGTACTTGATAGCATCTCTAACAATATCGACAAGGCCATTTCTTCTCATCCATCTGCCCATATATTTGTGTTTGGTGACTTTAACGCCCACCACACCAAGTGGCTGCCAAACTCTGTCACCGACCTTGCTGGTATCCACACCATGAATTTTTTCAATCACCTAATCTCTTATGCATGTAGTAGACTTCCCCACACATTTCTCCAATAACCCTAACAGAAGAGACTCACTACTAGACCTCTGCTTCACTTCCACCCCAGACTCTTGCACTACCAGGCAGCTCTGCCCTTTTGGAAACTCTGACCAAGCCGTAGTTTCCATCAACATCTCATTCCACTCCCACTCTACCCAAGAAACCCAGACCAGCAGAATATCCTACTGCTACCAAAGAGCAGATTGGGATTTGTTCTGCGACTTCCTGTGTGACATCCCTTGGAATAACGTTTTTAGTCTTCCCACTGAAGACAGTGCATCCAAGGTCTCCTTTTGGGTTAAGGCTGGCATCGATGCTTTCATCCCAGCCAGGAAATTTCAGCTTAAATCCCATTCGTCTCCCTGGTTCTTGCCTGCTTGCTTGGCCACCATTGCCCACCGGAATAATTTCTTCCGGCTCTATCGAAGCCACGTGTAGATCCGAAACAGGTGCCTTTTCACCTCAGCTCGTAATATGTGTAAAAAGATACTTAATGAAGATAAGATGTTGTTTGCTGCCAGAATGAAGCAATGCATAGTATCCTGTAAGTTCAGCGCCAAAGACTACTGGTGACTCTGTAAAAGCGTGCTTAACAAGAGTAAGACCTCAACACCCTCCCCAATCAATGAATTTGATGTCCTCACCTCCTCAGCAGACAAGGCTGAATGCTTTGCTCGCAGATCCTTCACCAATTTGAGACTGGATTCGTCTAGAGTATCTACACCCAACTTCCCACCCAGAACCAAGGCTCAACTGAATGACGTTCACATGACCCCCTCACTGGTCTCCAACATAATCTCAAAACTTGACCCTCACAAAGTGAGCGGAGGAGACAGAATCCCAATCATAATCTTGAAGAAATATGCCCCTGAACTCTTCTCTGTCCTCTCTAAGCTTTACAACTTCTGCCTATCTGCTTCCTGCCTGTTGGAAGTCTTCCTCTGTAGTTCCTATATTTAAGAATACTGGAGAACTCTTGGACCCCGCAAATTACCACCCTATCAGCCTTCTTCTGATCTTTGGCAAAGTGTTTGAAGCCATTATCAACGCCAAGGTAGTTCAGCATCTCACAGCCCATAGGTTACTCTCGGACAAACAGTATGATTTCCGCTTCACCAGGTCAACTGCTGATATGCTGACGACCATCACCGAGTATATATACCAGGCTCTTGACAAGAATGGCAAAGCCTAAACTGTTGCCTTGGATATTGCCAAAGTGTTCAACAGAGTCTGGCATGCTGGCCTTCTACGCAAACTGTGGAGCTATGGTATAACTGGACATTTGTTTGTCCTAATCCAGTCATTCCTTTCTAACCACATATTGAATGTGGTATTAAACGGACATGCCTCCCAAAAGTAATATACGAATGGGGGTGTCCCTCAAGGCTCTATCCTAGGTCCTACACTCTTTCTGATCTACATTAATGATCTCCTTGATGTCATAAGATCCCCAGTAGGCATGTACACCAATGACACCACAGTTTATTCTCGCCTCAATCAAAAATCTGGTGTGGGCGACAAGGCGAACCTTGCTGCCAAGCTTGAAAAGGACCTCCAATTCATAGTGGACTGGGGTCAGAAATCGCTCGTAAATTTTAATGCTTCCAAAACAAAGCTTCTATCAATTAACCATCACAGACAATCACGCCTACCTCCCATTAACATGGAACAAGCTTGCCTCACACTCTCAGCAGACCTCAAGTGGAATGACTATATCAAATCCATTGCTAAAAAAGTCGGTTCTCTGTGCAGTGCCCGGAAGTTTTTCCCGTCTGAATCTATCCTGCACATATATAAATCTACCATCCACCCATGTATTGAATACTGCTACCACATCTGGTTGAGTGCCCCTGCTATTCTCCTGGGGGTTCTTGACAAAAGACAACGAAAAATCTGTAATGTGATCGATACCGACTTGGCAGACCGACTACAGTCACTCTCTCAGCAGCGTGACATGGCTTCCCTGTGCCTCTTTTATAAATACTTTCACGGCTTCTGCTCCGCTTAGGTATGAATTTGCACGAGATACTAGATTAGCAACTAGGTCCCACCCTTTTACAATGAAACAGATAAGATGTAACTGCAATTTCTACTCCAACAGCTTCTTTTCTCACACTTCCCACCTGTGGAATTCCCTTCCACATACTTGCTTCCCCGACAGCTACAATCTCCAGGAGTTTAAATGTAAGGTCAATAGACACCTCCTAACACACTAACTCGCACCCATTCTCTCAAACACTTTTTCCATCTACCCAACCCTCATCCTCGGTATCCTTACCCGTCTATCACCCTCCTTCTGACATGTCCTATATCTAACTACTCTTTCTCATCACTTTACCCTATGTATCCCCCTGCGCAATAGTGGCAGTGAAATACCTTGCTTGGGGTAAAATGATTATTTTTTTTTTTTAATCATATCACCCCAAGCAAGGCGATAATGCCACTGATGCACAGGGGGCTACGTAAGAGTAAAAAGATTGGAAAAGAGAAAGCCGGAAACTGCATCCTAAACAGGAAACAAGGGATGAGCCTCTTCACCTGTTCAATAGACGTGGGTGGAGTGTGAACCAGGCGATAGTTTAGTCTATCTACTCCAATTAATAATCAAGCAGTCGGTTTGGCCTGGCTCCACAGTAATCTCAGACGAATGGAGGAGATACAATCAAGTGAGGAACGATTTTGCTCATCTCACAGGGAGTCACATCCTTAATTTTATTGATAAAAAAAAACTGGCGCCCACATGCAACACATTGAACGAATGTGAAGGACCGCCATGATCAGGAATAAACGACAAAACGGCACTCCTACCTCTGTGAGTTTTTGTGGCGGTAGAGGCTGCTAGGTGTTGATCCCATTCTTGGAATTCTTTCCATCATAAAGAGAGAATTCAATTTTTTTGTACAAATTTGGCGGGGAGATAACCCAGAAGTACCTAAAATTGGTTTATGTAAGAATTATAACCCCCAGAATTAATGCATAAACTAATTCCAACTAGTTTAGGAGAAGAAAACTTTGAATTCAAAGCACCTGCTGCCTTGAAGCCGTAGTAGTCGGCACACGCTTGCATTCTAGCATCGAGATTGTCATCTATCTTTATTGTGGAGATTATTGTGGAAGCCCACCGTACTCCTGAATGATCGTGAGTAGAAATTGTAGAAGAATGTGGCTGGTAGATGCGGCTGGGCAACTCGGCCCATCTTCCTCATGTTGATGGTTGGAATCAAAAAGATTTTTTCCCTCCCCTCAAATGGTTCTACGCTATTTGGATCAACGATCTCAAGGTTGATGTTCTGTACATTTGCGAGATATGGACTTTGTATCGTCAGGACATCAAATGATGCTAGCGGTTCCAACAAACGAAGTCCTGAAGTATCCTTCGCATCAGCTGAGAGGATCGAATCACCAACAACGAGGAACTCTCTTGGGCATCTCTCCCCAGAATTGAGGTTACCATCCTTCAACACCGCCTCATTTGGGTGGAACACGTATCCAGAATGTGCCCCACTCGACTTCCACGCATCATCCTCATTGAAGAAAATTCACCAGCGACAAGAGGCTAGGAGAAGGCTCATAACAATGCTTCAAAGATCAGTTGAAAACATTCCTGACACAAACCCATATTGACTCTGATATCTGAAAAAACCGTTCCTGCAAATCGGTCTTCCTTGCTGCTTTCTATGTTCTTTAGGCAAAGGAAGGAAGAAAGTAATCTCAAATCTCTGTCTCGTGGGTAGAAGCCATCCAAATTTACCCTATGAAAAGCAAAGAGAATAAGGTCCTATGTAAGGCTTAGAGGGTATTAATTGTAAAGGCTTGACTGGTGCAACAAGGGAATATAGCACGTCAGAACATTTGGCCTAGAAGTAATGATGAAGTAGCGAGAGGCTTGAGGCTTTACGTAAGGGGAAAAAGTGTTACAGCGAGGGAAAGAATTCCTCGCCCAAAAGCCGGCCAAAACACTAACAAGTAGGGATTCGAATGTTGACCTTACATACTTGTTTTCGATGTCTGAGATACTGCCCATTTACTGCTGGTGTGGATTGTCTATGTATCTATCTCTGTCATGCGATTCTTTCCATGTTAGGTCAATCCTGCCCCTAGATTTCTTGATGATCTTGTGTGACATTCGGTGCAAAGCCAACACCGGCTTCCTCTTTGATGAGTCTTGTTTGTATGACAACAAAAACTCAAACAGGGGAAGATAAATAGTTATATACGCTTTTCAGATGACAGATCAAAAGAAAGACAGATAAGTTGACATAAAGATCTTTAAATAGAAGACACCTTAATAGAAAATGTCGCTCTTAACTGCGGTCCAAAACAATGCCATAAAGACAATTATATAAACACCAAGATCGATAAAACTAGCAAAGGCAAGGATTTGCGGGGTTACAAGGTAGTAGGCACGTTGTAACAAGCCTACAAAACACGTTAATGTTACAAAGCAATTCATTTGCAGCATCATAATGTAACGTTGTGAGCACTTTGCGGGAAGTCTGCAAATAGAAAACGCTAATGTAAGGATACCCGGTAGTAACTTTGCAGCTCTTATAAAACGTTGCAAAAGATGTTGTGACATTATTTATGAATGTAGAAATTATATATATATATATATATATAAATTTACACCTTTTCATTGCAGTCTGAAATGTGGCTTTCATTATATACCAAACCCTCACATGTCTGGACCCCCTCAAGTGGTAATAAGTGGTCCTGCTTTGATTAATCTGAGATCAACAACATGATGTTGACGGAATTGGCCAAAGGTCAGGGAGGTTGACTGGACACAGCCAGAGGTTCTGCTATAACTCAATAATTTATGAAATTGTATTTCATTTATTATTAATTTATGTTTTAAATTCTTTTTCATTATTAATAATTGTTATCATGATGGTTATGACATTAATACTTTATTTTTACTTTTTGGTTCTTTAAGTTTTGATTCTTGTTTATCCAAAAATAAAAAAAACATGAACAAATTAAAGTAACAATTTTTTTTAATCATCATTTCTTCTCAAATACTGGACAAAAAAATTCCATAATTTCAATAAAAACAAAGTTTTACTGTGAAAATCTTTAAGTTTAATTAAAGCTGAAATTAAAACCTTTCAAATTTTGTTTTGAAATTCATTTTTTTGAAACCTTAGGTATCATAAATTAATGCAGGTACCTACGTTTAAAATTAGTAAAAAAAATGAGGAAACTAAGAATTAAAAAATAAAACTTAAATTTTGAAAGGATGATTGGCCACGACTGTTGAAATGAATGAGGTAACATAGTTTAAAAAAAAAAGAACAGAATATTTTTATTCATAAAAATATTATTATAAAAATCTTAGTGTGTGAAGATTTATATGAAGCTTTTCAATTTTTAATTAGTAAATACAGTCTTTAATTAATAACTTAATAACTCAATTGTATCCACTTTGAAAATTTTTTTAAAGATATTTGAATCTTTATAAATTATCATAATTAAAAAAGACAAGATGAAAAATTTTTTTTCTTAAAACTATAATATCCTTAATATATATTATTTATAAAAACAAGTAAAAGCTTAACACATATACATATAAGTGGTTTAAAAATCAATGGATATATATTTCACAGTTTAATATTTACTTTTTAAGAAGTGCTCTAAGACAGACCAGTTTAGCAGAAAAAAATATAAAAGATTTCTTATTTATTCCCCTACACAAATCCATATACTTATATTTCTCTCTATTATTTTATAGTAAGACCAAAATAGTCAATCTCATTTCAATGAAATGGTGTTCCATTCAATAATGCAATAGAAATATCCTCAACATGCAAAATATTGTATTAAAACATCTCAACTTATAATGTAAGATAGGTTTCAATTCAATATATATGCATTAATAATTAGGTTTATTTATTGTAATTGCCTTTCTGTATAGCTGGGGTCTCTGAAGAATATTAACTAGTATCTTCCCATTTTTAATTGGAGTAGATAGATCTATCTATCGCCCGGTTCACACTCCACCCATATCTATTGAACAGGTTAAGAGGCTCATCCCTTGTTCCCTGTTTAGGATGTGGTTTCCGGCTTTTTTTTTTCTTTTTCTATCTTTTCATTCTTACGTAGCCCCCTGCACATCAGTGGCGTTACCGCCTTGCTCGGGGTGATACGATTAAAAAAAAAAAAAACTAATTCAATAAAATCATAGTTTTATTGCATTTTTTATTATTTTTTATTATTCAGAGCAGATTTTTGAGAAAGATTAACTACTTGAAAATAATAATAAAAAAAATGAATCCAGCATTTAACTAATGAAACAGTTTCACACTGATAGTGAATAACTAGAAATTACATGAAATTATGTACAGGTGGAGTTTAACAGATACAAAAAAGTATTTTACCAAAAATTTCTAAAAACATAATAAGTCATCAAAATCTCATTAAAATCAGAAACTTATTTGATTTTTGCAAGAATTTTTAAAATTAGTGTTTTTCAAGGAAAAAATATTGAGATTCATAATGACATTTACATTTGGCCACCCACTGCCAAAAAAAAAAATCAAGATATTTACCAAAATTTTGAGCATGTTAGAAAAGATTAAAAACTTTTAAAATCGAGTAACAAATACTTTCAACTTCTTCCTTAAAAATAACAAACATTTTGATGATACAAGTTTATTTTTATTAGTTAATCTTTCTCAAAAATCTGCTCTGAATAATAAAAAATAATAAAAAATAATAAAAAATGCAATAAAACTATGATTTTATTGAATTAGTTAAGCTTTTAATTTATCCAGCCATTTTTAATACCTACATTTTAAATAAGTTTTACTAAATTGAAGCTTTCAATTTAGCTTTAATTGAAAATCAACAGATTAAATTTACTAATTCCAGTAAGCAAAATCCTTTTCAAACTGAAATTATATTATTGGAATCTAAAGTTTTATCTATTTAAAAAAGAAAAACTTTAAATTTTTCAGCCATTTTTGATCAATCGACACATTTTTAAACAGAAATCAATTCTCGATTTTAACAAATCTGGCAAAAATAAAATATACCTCACTGACACATTATTTTATTTAAATTAGCAAATTTAAACTTACCTTAATCTGATTTGAAACAAGTCTTACTTGCTTACAGCATGAAATGTACTATAGAAGCACTTATCTTGGTAGTTCTCCCATTTGTCTCTTATCTGAAGTAACGAAAGACAGTTGACAGACAAAAGCTGTCAAACAAAAGCTAAAAATGGTAGTGAAAATTGACATAAATGCAAGTAGCTTAATCATACATTTTGTTTTTTGCTTTTTAACTATATAGTAAAATGAAAAATTTAATATAATATTTTCAGCAATTATCTAATATTTTATAGAATTTTACTTAGCTTAGCTATATATGTGTACATTTGAATACATTTTACAAAAAATAATAAAATAAAATAAAAAATTGAAGTAATTTAAAATAATTTAACAATTAAATAACAGAGAATGAAAATATACAGAGGTAACTCAATAATTTATGAAATATTATGCATTTATTAATTATTTATTAATTAGTTATGCGAGTTGTGTAATATGTTTGCCGTAGTAAAAATTGTGCCACTCACAGCAGAAAGAAAAACAAGATCTTTTACCAAAATTTTGAAAAAAAATACTTTGATTTATCCTCTTAATAAGAAGGTAAACATTTTGATGATAAAAATTAGTTTTTATTAAGTTTGGGGCCTTTTTTCTTCATTTTATGCATTTTTTTAGCAAATTCATGGAGGTACCTATATTAAATTTAGTGCCTTTTTCTTCAACTACGCTATTTTTCAGCAAATTAGTTAGAGATAAATACCTAAATTGACTACAACTTAAGAGTCCACACTCTATACTATTGGATTTTTAAGAGATTTTGAAATTTGTTGTTTTCACTTTACGTCTAAAATGGCAATTCAACGAACAATGAGAAAAATTCCTGAAAAGAAAGATTTATTTAGGTACCTCTAGAAATTCCCCCCACCCAAAAAAACAGCATACTATGAAGAAAATGGCCTCAAATTAAACAAAGCTTTATCAGTAAAATGTTCATGTTATTTTTAAAAGGATAGCTCAAAGTATTTTTTAATTATCTTTTTAAAATTTTTTAATTCTTTCTAGCATGTTCGAAATTTCGGTAGAAAATCTTGTTTATCTTTTGAGTGATGTAATTTTTACAAGGGTTTATTATGGCAAACAATATTACGCAAGTCACTGTTTTGCCAGTGAAAACCTATTAATTTGGAAACTCTTGCAAAAATCAAATAACAAAGATTTTGATGAAAATTTCAGGATTTATTTATAAATGACTCAAATTGTTTTTTGAAATAATTATTTTTAGAAAATCTTAGTAAAAATATTTTAATTTATTTATTTATTTTTTTTACATATGTTACCCACCAACCAATTAATTTCCTGAAATATCTAGAAATTTGCAAGAGTTCACCCATATAAACAATTTTAATTAAATTCAGGAGTCTTTGGGGAATGCAAATCAACTGTCTATTAATTTTTAAATTAGCCCCTTTTCAGAAAATCTGCTCTGAATTGTGAAAATAAAAATGCCATTTTTTTTTATTTAGATAAACGTTTAATTGGTTTTATAAATAATATATATTTAGGATATCATAGTCTGAGATTAAAAAAATTTTTCAATGAATAATGAATTTTCACAAAAATTGTTTACATTTTTATTATAATTTATAAAGTTGCACAAATCTTTTAAACTTTCTCCATCATTCACACTAGGTTTTCAAGTTAATGCCTGAAGAGTATATTTACTAATTAAAAATTTAAAAACTTAATACAAATAATTAAAACATTTTAATTGTGTGCGTATGATGACCCGTTTTTTGTTTTTTTTTTACAGGTGGCTGTACGTGATATATATCATTAAATGGTCACATGTTTCAAAGGTTGCACTTCTTACAGGAAAAAACAAACTATATAAATATTTTCAGTAGGGTACAATTCTTTGATTTCATTTTCGTGTTTCCTACACCCGACATATCGACATTCAACGAGGTTTGCAAATCATCCCTTCAAAATTTAAAGCAAGTTTTATATTTTAATTCCTAGTTTCCTAATTTTGTGAAAAAAAAAATTGTGAAATTCACAATTTGTGGAGGTAACTAATAAAGAATATGAAAAATAGATATTAAAATATCAAAATTTATAAATGCAATAACATTTCATAAATTATTGAGTTACCTCCGTCATGTTATATAATTTCATTCTTTGTTATTAAATTGTAAAATTATCTTAAAAGTAAGTTTTTTTATTATTTTAATTTTTATTTTTCATAAACATCTTCAAACGTAAGGCTATAAAGCTAAACTACATAAAAGTATATTATATATTACATTATATAATATGTAATACATTAGATAATTAATATATAATATGTAATATATAAGATAATTGCTAAAAATATTGTTAAAATTTTCATTTTACTATATAGTTAAAAACCAAAATGTATGATTAAGTTACATAAAATTATGTGAAATTCGTCTTCCATACTTAGCATTTTTTGACAGCTTCTGTCTGTCATGTCAATCATTGCTCCTGATAACAAGGTTACCGTAATTAAGAAACAATTTTATAGTACATTTCAGGTAGTAAGCAAGTAATACTTATTCTAAATCAGATTAAGGTAAGTTTAAATTTGGTAATTTGAATGAAATAATGTGTTGGTGAGGTATATTTTATTTTTGCAAGATTTTTGAAAAGCGAGAATTGGCTTTTGTTTACAAAATGTGTCAATTGATGAAAAATAGAGGAAAAAATTGAAATTTTTTTAAATTAAAAAATTTTAGATTTTAACCAATATAATTTCAGTTTCATATATACCAGAATTAATCCCTTCTAACATGTTCGGAATTTTGGTATAAAATCTTGTTTTAGCAGGTAACCAAATCATTATGAGAGTTTACAACAGAAAACGTAATATAACATAACTCAGTTTTTTTCTGGTGACAAACATTCATTTGAAAATTCTTGCAAATATCAAATAACTACCGCATTCTAATGAAACTTTCAGGACTTATTAACAAATGAATGAAATTATTTTTGAAGTTATTATTTTTAAAAATATTTTTTTACATTTATTATTCCCCCCCACTACTGCTCCACATAAATTCATGAAATTTTAAAAAATTAAATTTTGTTGGGAAAATTGGTTTTCTTAGTTAAATACAGGACTCACTGGGGAATGTAAATTATCTATTATTTATTTTCTTTAATTTTTGCCTCTGTTGCTGAAAATCAACAGTAAAATTTACAAAAATGCAATATAACTATGACATTATTTAATTTGATAAGCTTTTAATTACTTGAATAAATAATATAAACTAAGGACATTATAGTCCAAAGAAAAAATTTATTTTTGATTAATAAAATTTTAAAAAGAAATGTTTTCACTTTTTTTAATTTTGATAATTTATAAATTTTCAAAAATATTTTTAAAATACTTCAAAGATTTGTTGGGGTTAGTTTATAAAATTATTATATTTACTAATTAAAAATTAAAAAGCTCAACAGAAATCATTATGCCTCCCTATTTTTAAAATAAGTTGTAATTTTTTTTGAGTATTTGAAATTTTTTTTTTTTTTGGTAATTTCTATGTATAAATTAAAAGGTCATTTGTTTCAGAGTTTCTTCCTTTACCAGAAAAAAAATATGTACGATTATGTCACTTGTGATTGCCATACTCTTATTCTCATCTAACAACATATGAACACATTTGAAATGAGGTGAACAGATCAAAAAGTTCAAATCTGTGATTAAAAAATAGTTTTATTATAAATTTCATGCTATAAATAAGTAATAGTTTAAAAATCAGATTAATTTAATATAAAATTTGGTAATTTTTCCAAAATAATTGTGTATTTTATTTTTGCAAGAGTTTTAAAACTGAGAATTAACTTTTTGTTTACAAATGTGTTGATCGCTTAAAAATGGCCAAAAAATTGAAAGATTAAAAAAAGCTGAAAAATTTTTGATTCCAATCTATATAATTTCTATTCAAAATACACCAGGGTATTTTGCTTACTGGAAATAGTATATTAATCATTTAGTTAGGTACCTCTACTCATTTTTGATACCTAAATTTAAAACAAATTTTTAAAAATGAAAAGTTTTTTGAAGCTTTAATTGAAAGCCCAAGAAATTAAATTTACTAATTCCAGTAAGCAAAATAACTTTGTGTACGAGGGTCATTCAATACATAAGGTGAATTTTTCGGTTTAAGGACTTCTAATACAAATAGAAGCTTACTTTTTTAAATTTTTTTCCTTTACTTCTTTTTCAAAAGGATTTAATTTTTTTGCAGATTGAAAAAAAAACTTTGAGAGTTTTGGAGATTAACAAAGATGGCTGACCAAGAAGAATGCTCCAGGACTGAACAGAGGTCAGTTATTAAGTTTTTGGTTGTTGAAGGGTGCAAACCAGTTGAAATTCATTGGAGAATGTCAACTGTGTATGGTGCCACATGTTTCAGCCAAAAAAATGTCTACAAGTGGGCTAAATTGTTTAAAGAAGGACAGAGCAGTGTTGAGGATGAAGACAGGCCTGGGAGGCTAACAGAAGTGAGGTCTCTTGAGGTGATCGAATCAATCAATGACCTCATTTAGTCTGACAGAAAGGTGACAGTGGATGACATTGCAAGGACTTTGAGCCTATCTGTTGGGACAGCACACAAAATTGTCCATGATGACCTTGCCTACTCAAAGGTCAGCTGCCGGTGGGTGCCAAATATGCTTACTGCAGAGCACGAACAGAAGAGGGTCAAGTTGTCCCAGCAGTGTCTCTCTCGCTATGAGAAGGACGGTGATAAGTTTCTGAAGAGGATGGTCACATGTGACGAGACATGGGTTTGGCACTATGAGCCTGAGTCCAAACGGCAGTCTATGGAGTGGAAGCACGCAGGCTCTCCAGTGAAGAAGTCCAAGGCCTAGCAGTCCACGGGGAAGGTGATGCTCACCATTTTTTGGGAATATGCAAGGCCCAATCATCATTTCATTCCTTGAGAAAGGAAGCACTGTGAACAGTGACAAGTATTGTGAACTGCTGAGACAGGTCAAGAAAGACATAAAAAACAAACACAGGGGTCATCAGTCACATGGAGTTGTCTTGCATCAAGACAATGCAAGGCCTCACACAGCAGCCCAAACTCTGCAGACGAACAATGAGCTGGCCTGGGAATGCTCCCTCATCCCCCTTACAGCCCAGACCTTGCCGCTTCAGACTTTCACCTGTTTGGTCCCTTGAAAGCGTTCACGAGAGGCATGAAGTTTGAAAGTGACAATGAAATCAAAAGTGCTGCAAGCGATTGGCTGAGACATCAGTCCAAAGATTTTTACACTGAGGGAATACAGAAGCTTGTGCACAGATGGGAAAAGTGTGTGAGACTGCTGAGAGACTATGTTGAAAAACAAAACAAAAACAAAAGTAAGCTTCTATCTGTATTAGACGTCCTTCTACTGAAAAAGTCACCTTATTCATTGAATGACCCTCGTATTTCAAACCCAAATTATACTGATTTGAATCTAAAATTTTGTTGGTTTAAAAAAATTTAATTTTTCGGCCATTTTTTATTGATCAACACATTTTGTATACAGAAGCCAATTCTCAGTTTTAAAAAAATCTAACAAAAATAAAATACACCTCACAGACACATTATTTTATTCAAATTACCAAATTTAAACTTACCTTAATTTAACGTGAAACAAGAATTACTTGTTTATGGTATTCTTGTTATTGGAGTTATCATCACGATTATTAGAGGCAGAGACATGACATACAGTGGCTGCCAAAAAAAAGCAAAGTATGGAAGATGAATTTGACATAAATTTTAATCGTACAATTCGTTTTTTGATTTTTAACTGTATGTTAAGATTAAAAATTCAACACAATATTTTCAGCAATTATCAAATATTTTATAGAATTTTAGTTAGCTTTATAGCCTTACGTTTAAAGATGTTTCTGAAAAATCTTACAATTTTATAACAGAATGAAAATATATAATGGCAGAGGTAACATAATAATTTATGAAATGTTATGGCATTTATTAATTTTTATTTTTGATATCTATTTTTCCATATTTTTCCAGCTGACAATTATTTGATTTTTGCAAGAATTTCCAAATTAATGTGTCTCTCACTGGCAAAAAAGTGCCTTGCATAATATTATGTTTGCCATTATAAACCCTTGTAAAAATTACGTCACTCATGGATAAAAGAAAACAAGATTTTCTACCAAAATTTCGAACGTGCTAGAAAGAATTAAAAAATTCAAATTACTCTTTCCGGTAAGCAAAATACTCTAGTTTTTTTTCAAACAGAAATTATATCGATTGGAATATTTAAAAATTTGAAATTTTTTTTCAATGTTTTAATTTTGCTGCCATTTTTGAGTGATCAACACATTTGTAAATAAAAGTTAATTGTCAGTTTTAAAAATCTTGCAAAAAAAAAATACTTCTGCTACTTGCTAATTCTGGAAAAATAGCAAATTGAAATTAAAATTAATCTGATTTGAAATATTATTTGTTTATGGCATAGAATTAAGAAAAAAAGTATTTCTTAGCCACGGAGATTAGATATTTATGAAGTGCTAATTGTTGAGCTAAAAACCTGCTGACTGACAGGCTAAGTATGGTTCACTAGAAATGACATAATTAGATGAATGTGAACATAACCATTTTTTAAGAGAACAACCCTTAAAACACATGACCTTTGAATGATATCTACCTAGTAATTTAAAAGAACTAATAATATTTTCAGAAATCTAATATTTTATTGAATTTTAGTTGCATTAGCTTACATTTAAATATAGTTTCTAAAAAAATTAATTTTCTTTTAAAATAATGTAAACTTTTCTTAAAATTAATATTTAATTCATAAAATGTTATATTTTTTAATATTTTATATTTCCTTTTATTCTTTATTAATATGAACTGTTCACGTGATTGTTGTGATAAGTTATTGAATTTTCATACTGCTTTTCATTTTATTAATACTTACGCAAATGTTTACACTTTATATGTTTTTTTAATTTTATTTCATTGCAAGTAAATACCATAAACATAAGAAAATACTGTGGTTTTCTGTGGTTTCCATGTAAGGGAAATAATCCACAACATTTGTTAACTTCTAAAATCAATACATCCCCGACGGAACGTAATAAAAATGAACATTTTTACACACAGGAAAAACAATTTTAAATTATTTTAAAAATATCAAGGCAAAACGATTTTTATTAAACTTTTCAATAGGCAATATAATTATATTATTATAATCATCAATTCTTAATAAAAAAATCTAATCATAGATGATTTTGAAAATATTTTTGTAACTTTATAAATTTTTATCATAAAAAAATGAAAACAATTCTTTTAAAATTTTATTGGTAATCGAAAAAATTTTTTATTCAGACTATAATGTCCTTAATTTTTGTTATTTAAAAATTTGTTATTTAAATTAAAAGATTATCAAATATCAGTGTTTTATAGCTTTTTTATTTTTTTATTGGAATGTAAAAGTTTGAGATTTTTTTTCAATTTTTGAATTTGCCACCAATTTTGAGCAATCGACACATTTTTGTAAACAAAAGTTAATTCTCGGTTTTAAAAATCTTGCAAAAATAAAAATATACATACATCTGACACATTATTTTTGGCAAATTAGCAAATTTTATGTTAAATTAAATCTGATTTACACAAATATTACTTAGCATGAAATTTAGAATAAAACTATTTCTTAATCACAAATTTGAACTTTTTAACCTGTACGCGTTGTAAATCAAGATCGTGTTGACAGATTCTTATATTTACAAACATTTTGATAAAGGTACCTCCCTGAAATTGCTAAAAAAAAAAAAAGCATAGTATGAGAAAAAAAAAGATCCCAAACTTAAAAACAAACTTTTCCCATCAAAATGGTTATCTTATTTTTAAGAGGAAAGATCAAAGTAATTTTTAATTATTTAAAAAAATTTTTAATCCGTTCTAACATGTTCGAAATTTTGGCAGAAAATTTTGGGTAAGCGGGTAACCAAAACGTTACGACTGTTTACAATGGAAAAAGTAATGATGACGTTTTCCCGGTGACAACCACATCAATTTCGAAATTCTCGCAAAAATTAAATAGTATTATTTTATTTTTAATGATACTTTCAGTACTCATTCACAAATGAATGAAATTATTTATGAAATGATTATTTTTCAAAAATCTTGGTAAATTTTTGTTTTGTTCCCCGAAGGTATTTACCCCGTCACATCTTTTCTGAACTCCTTTATTTACGTGCAAAGCAAATGTATATGCTGAACTCAAATCTCTAATTGTTTAATGAAGAAACCTGATTTTTTTCCGTTTACAACCAGAATAAAATCGGACTATATCTCACCCCTTACCACCAAAATTTTTTACCTCTGTTACCCACCTCCACGTAAATCCATGAAATTTTACTCTGTTCCGGTCTTAGTAACTACCAAAGAAATCGCTAAAAAAAGAAAAGAAATCATTGTTCGTCTAACTTACCTTTTCACGGCGAATCTAAAATCTTTTCATAGAAAAACAAACAAGACTAAGATGCTCGACTTGATATTTCTTTCTCAACATCGACAATATTTGACAATCAATAAAACTTACGATTTTTAAAGAAATTACAATTAAAAAAGATGAATTATTTGAAAAGAGATCGCAAACAACGAAAAGAACAAAGGAACGACCGCAAACGGTGTAAAAGATGTTTTTCCTTGTTCAATAATTGTCCGGATACAAGCAGTATGTCACAACATATCAATTAATGTTTCTTTCTGATTTTTAATATAATTTTCTGATTTGATTTTTTTTTATTAAACTTAGGGAATTGATTTTATTTTCGTATGAAAGGAAAAGGGTAAATGCTCGTTTTAATTCCCTTCGCTTTTCCCCTCTTCAAATTTATCCAAAATAGTATTATTATTTCTGTGCAAATGTATAACTCAAATCAACAATTAGTTATTGAAGAAATTTATCTTTTTTTGCTTTGAAAGTCCATAAAAAAAAGAACTATATCTTGCACTTTTTGTCTCCTGTAACTCTCACGAAGTCATGTAATTAACTGCAGAATGACGTTCTGCGTAGGCAGAAATTTTGTTTGGAATTTTGGTCGATTTTCTTCATTTACTGATTCTTCCGGCGATGTTCTTCCGCTAATGAAAGTAATAAGCGTAGAAATACAATAGCGCATTGCTTTCGTTCCCGGAAGTACATCGCCGGAAGTATCAGTAAATGAAGAAAAATCCCCAAATATTTTGCGAAAATGTATTTACATGACTTCGTGAGAGTTTAAGTGAAAGATATAGTTCGTTTTTTTTTTTTGTTTTTTTTTATCGATATTTAGATAAAAAAAAGGTAAGTTTCTTCAATAACTAACAGTTGATTTGAGTTCAGCATTTGCACAGAGATTTTATTTTTTGGATAAATTTGAAGGGGAAAAGCGAAGGGAATTAAAACGAACATTTACCAGGAAAAGTATAAATTATATTATATACTTTTGAGTTTAATTCATTTTTCTTTTATTTTCTTAGAAAATTCTTCTTAAGATTGTTTTTTAAAACTTTGTTTTAAAAATTTTTCCTTTATATGCCATTTTATTCGGACTGATATGTTGCCATTTAACTGTTAAGTTAAGAAGAGAAACGGTCATGAGCTGTCAGTTCACAATCCCTGTGTCGGCTGGTAGTGCTGAAACATCACAAACATTTCATTTCAGAAATTTCCTTGAAGTCTACATAATTATTTCTTTGTTTAAATACTGTAATAGTTAAATTGAATTCCCCCACCCACAAAAATAATCATTTGAGATAAAAAAAAAATATCGAATGTATTTTTTATTTGAGTTTTGTTTTTACCTTCTTTATAAGTAACTTCTTAAACTATAAAATTTAATTTTTTAAAATAAATTTTTCTGTCATTTTTTGGCTAGGTACCTACTTACACGTAACTGCGGAAAAAATAGCGTGATATTACTATTTTCAAACTTGAAAAACAAGGTTTTATCATCAAAATATTCATGGAAAGATCAAAGTATTATTTTTTTTTTAATTTAAAACTTTCTAACACGCTCTAAATTTTGGTTAAAAATTTTGTTTTGATTTTCGTTAACGGGTTGCCAAATCGTTACGGGAGTTAATTGGAGTGTTTTTCGAGTAAAAAACATTATTTTGGAAATTCTTGCAAAAAATAATTGTCTACATGTTTTTTATGACCCGACCGGAGTGAGGTTGGACGGAAGTAAGTAACGAACTATTCGCTCCTGCCCCACAGTGTTGAAAGGGTGAATATATAGCAGTAGGTATTTAAGAAAATAAAAAAAATGTTTCTGTTAATTTGCCTTTGCTTTAGGATTTTCCAATGAAACCGAAATTTAAAAACTCTAAGAAAGAATTTAATAAATTATTTCCAGTACTTTCGTTATTAGTCTTTTAGGAAATCCGTGACGGTTCGTCTAACTTACCTTTTTCAGGGCGAATCTAAAAGCTTTTCATGGAAAAACAAACAGGATTAAGTTGCTCTTGTTGTTTAACTTGAAATTTCTTTCTCGACATCAACAATATTTGGTAATCAATTATACTTCAGATTTTTAAAAGAAATTGCAATTAAAAAAGATATAAGTTATTTGAAAAATAGATTGCAAATCGTCTGGTAAATTCTCATTTTAGGCCCGGAAGGCTTTTCCCCCTTCAAATTTAATTTATCCAAAATAACATTATTTCTGTGCAGATGTTTATGCTGAACTCAAATCAACAATTACTTATTGAAGAAACCTACCTTTATTGATTTTAACCATCAGAAAAAAATCGAACTACATCTCCCGTAACTCTCACGAAGTCATGTAATTAACTGCAGAATGACTTTCGGCATAGGCAACAAATTTCGGCCTATTTACTTCCTGTAGTGAAAGTAATAACCGTAGAAAAAAAATGGCGTATTACTTTCATTACAGGAAATAAATAGGCTGAAATTTCAGTAAAGGAAGTAAATAGGCCGAAATTTGTTGCCTACGCCGAAAGTCATTCAGCAGATTACATGACTACGGGAGACAGAAAGTGTGAGATGTAGTTTGATTTTTTTTCTGGTCAATCAGATCAATAAAGGTAGGTTTCTTCAATAACTAATTGTAACTACACTGGTCAACAAAGTAAAGGTCCACGCTTCATACTGATGTTTTTTCATGATTTTATTCCAGAGTTTCGTAACACCATGAAAACTCCATAAAACAGACAAGACGGTTACAAACAGCTTGAGGAAATAATAGATTTTAAATAAAGTAAGTGGAAACATGATAGAAAATCAATACGAATCATTTATTTACACGTTTAACAACGCTTAAAGTCACTTAATAATTACCGTGTTCGCCTGGTAGACCAGTTGTAGGTTCCAAACTTTGACGGTAGCACAGTGTCCGCCATGTGGCTTTTCTCTTAGTTTCGTCTCTCACTAATCCAGGGCCAAAGGCCACGTGATTCATCATAACAATTTTAAATACGAGCAAATGATATTTTTATTTTATTCTATTTTATTTTTTGTTTTTATTATTAGGAGAATTAGCATCTATCAGTCTCTTGTTGTCATGTCAACGCATTCACCCAGTCGCTCACAATGACGGCAGCTACACTAATTGTTGATTTGAGTTCAGCATATTTGCACAGAAATAATGCTATTTTTGGATAAATTTGAAGGGGGAAAAGCCTTCGGGACTTAAAACAAAAATTTACCAATTGTCTCATAACCAAAAGGAATTAACAGAAACGGTATAAATGGAGAATTACTTCCTTGCTTAAAAGTCAGTCAGTTAAGTGCCATACGTGATATACGCTTGGACGATCATGTCTCAAAAGAGACATGACTGACTGGGCAGAAGATTATACCGTAGTACATTTCCATTACTTTCTGTGGTAGACTGATTGCCAGCCAAGGCTATAGAACCCAATTTCTCCTGTTATTTAACCCATAACTGGAGGGAAGAGACGGATTACCTTTCCCAAGGGTATTTGCCAGTTCAAAACAATGTCAGTTTTTTTTTTTAAATTACTAAAAAGCTTTTAATTTTTATGAAACATGGACAAGAAATTTATTTTCATAGGACATTAAAAAGCATAGAATGGAAATTAATTAAAATCTAGTTAAATTATATTATACATTATTCAGTTTATTGTCCTCATCATTGCTATTTTCACGACGTTTCGGCCGTTGTACGCCCCGGCCTTCTTCAGGTGCTAGAAATTTTCTCATTCCTTGAGCAAAGCCACTTCTGGTAGACAAGAACACCAACGAATATGGAAGTGAGGGTGTGAAGAAAGTGGGAGGGAGCATGGTTGGGTATAATGACGAGTAAACGTGTTATAATTTAACAACACAAAATAAAGAATTTATTTACAAACTTGTAATTGTCAGTAAATTATTTCCAGACAAGTAATCACATTAAAAAGTTGGTAGAGTTGATAAACAGCGCAAATGTTCATATTAAATTATCAGACACTAAGTACATTTTCAAAATTCGTTTTCACACAAAATTATTAAGTTGAATTCCATATAAACAAGGTTTACAAAATGATCAAAACAAATTGAAAAAGTTCATTTTTCACATTCAAAATATTACAGTGGAATTCAATATAAAAGATGTATGTAAACTTATTTATAAATGGAACTTTGTCTGTGTGTGTGTGTGTGTGTATCTGTTACCTATAGACTCCGAAACGGCCGAACTGATTTTCTTGAAAATTTACACTGTTGTGCTATAAGCGACTTTGAGTATTCTTAGCTAGGTTTTGTGTCAAGGTACCCCCCGATAAATATTGAAAATCGATAATCGAAAAAATTGTGTTATAGAAGGCGTGGTCCGATTTTAATCAAATTTGATACACTCACAGACAAAGACATAAGAAACGATATTCAGAAATTTCAAGGTTGCAGTTCTTACAATAGTGCAGAAAATTTGATATCGATACCAGGAAATCAAAATTTGACTTGCATCCATTCATTTTTCTTTTAGTCTACAGTTTCACTTTAACTGGTAACAACTATTGCTTTTTAGTCTTTCGTGCCAACGTCCAATTAATCTGAGCTCCAGGACCATGGATTAGTTTTAAAGCTTTCATTGCACCCAAGCAATGCTGGGCTATACTGCTAGTTTTTACTAAAAATATAGTACCTAAAAATATTAGTAAATATAGTACCTAAAATTTTTTTAGGTACTATATTAACTAATATTTTTAGGTACTATATTTACTAATCAAAAATTGAAAAGTTTAATACAGATAAATCACGAGTCAATAGATTTTTTTAAATAATTTTTATTTTTATTTCTTTATTTATTTATTTATTTATTCTTTTTTGTGTGTATTTGAATATTTTTTTAAGCATGGTATTTTCTTTGTTATATTAAAAGGCATGTTACATTGGAAATTATGTCAATTCTGGTCAATCATACTAAGCTTATCTTTATATCTGGCTGTCATCACACATCAATTGCTTACTTGAAAGTACAGAAAGATCAAAGCACCAAGATTAAGAAATAGTTTCTTCTTAAGTTCATACTATGGTATAAACAAGTAATACTTGTTTAAACCAAATTAATTTAACTTTAAATTTGCTAATTTTCTAAAGACGTGTCACAGATGTATATTTTATTTCTGCAAGATTTTTAAAACCGAGAATTAACTTTTGTTTACAACTGTGTCAACAACCCCTAAAACATGGTGGAAAAATTGAAAAATTCCAATCAATATAATTAGTGTTTGAAATGCACCAGAGTATTTTGCTTACTGGAAATTGTTAATTTGATCATTTCGTTTACTATTAAAGCTAAAATTAAAGCTTTAAGAACACTTTTTTATTTATGAAAACTCATTTTAGAACTTAGATATTGCGAATTATCGTGAGAAAATGAAAATGTGGTGAGTATGAAATAAAAAAATAATTCTTTTCTTCAGTGTTTGCGAATTCACAAGTCAGTGTGAAAATCTATTTCTTGAGCAATAAGAAAAAAGGTTGCCTCTGTGCTGAGAAAAAGACAATGGCAAATTTCTCGCGCCAGTGTGAAAATAGTTATAAAACAATGAAAGAGATCGATTTATAGAAAATAACAAATTGAACTTTCAATGACCCCTGTCATATTTCTTTCCTGCAACTAATCCCATCTCTTGACTTTAACATAATTTCTAAGCTTGAACTCCCATAAGAAGGTGATATAATTCCAGTCACCGTCCTAAATTGATTTTGTTTCTGTTCCATTGCCCATTCCAACACCCATAGGTCCATGTCCACTGATACAAAATGAACTGTACATGTGTCAGATTTAAACACCAATGGTCCAGTTATATTTCTGTTTGATCAACAGATAGTATAATTGTCCATTTTTTTTATGATTTTGTAAGTAGCTTTAAGAAAATACTTGAAAATGCATTTTTTATAAACCTGCTTTTAACCATATATAATGCATTTTCTTATTGCATTGTTGATTTACCAGATATTTTTATTTTCAGTTTACATCTTGGAGAGTTCCTGAAACCATGAGGAAAATTCATAGAGATATTCTAGAGAACATGAATTGGGAATAAGGCACTTTCTATGAAATCTGTGGTGTTACATGAACAATGAAATTAAATTTCAAAACAAACATGAAAATTCACACAGGCAAGAGATTTGTCTATTGTGAAATCTGTGAATATAAGTGTTCCCAAAATTCAGATCTCAAAAGACATATGATGACACACACTGGTGAGAAACCATTCCACTGTGAAATCTGTGGATTAAAATTTTCTCGGAAAGGAAATCTCACTACACACATGTTAAGACACACTGGAGAGAAAACATTCCACTGTGAAATCTGTGAATATAAGTGTTCCCAAAATTCAGTTCTCAAAACACACATGTTAACACATACTGGAGAGAAGCAATTCCACTGTGAAATTTGTGGATATAAGTTTTTCAAAAATTCAAATCTCAAAACACATATGAGGACACACACTGGAGAGAAACCATTCCACTGTGAAATCTGTGGATATAAGTGCTCTCAAAATTCAGCTCTAAAAACACATATGATGACACACACTGGAGAAAAACCATTCTACTGTGAAATCTGTGGATATAAGTGTTCCCAAAATTCAGCTCTCAAAAGACATATGTTTATACATACAGGTGAGAAACCATTTCACTGTGAAATCTGTGGATTGAAATTTTCCCAGAAAGGAAGTCTCAAACGACACATGTTAACACACACTGGAGAGAAGCCATTCCACTGTGAGGAGTGTGGGTGTAAGTTTTCCAGAAATTGTCATCTCAAACAGCACATTCAAGAGAAGCCATTCCACTGTGAAATTTGTGGATGTAAATTTTCCAGAAATTGTAAACTCAAACGTCACATGTTAATGCACACTGGGAAGAGTACTAGTAATACAAATGTAATTCAATAGTTCACTAGGTGGCTACACAAGTATCTCTCTCTCTCTCTCTGTTCCATTTCTCTCTCAAATTCTGATGAAGATTTAATAAGAGTGAAATGTTAAATTCATTTTTGCTTCATATGTTTTTTTATTTTATCCTTTTCTTGGATTCCAATCTATTTTAATTGTAACTCTATCCATATTCTGACCCATACTTGATCTGCATTTGGTCTTTAACTCATTTCCTCTAGACAGGGAAACCATTTCACAGTTACAGAAACAACATTATATTACTACATAAAAAATCTTTCTCAATCAGCTTACACCTGATAAAAAGAATTTTCTTGCAGACTAATTTGTTCCAAGAAGAACTGTAAAGTACTAACTAGTACAAATTATATTTTCCCCCTCTCTCTCTCTCTATCTCTCTCTCTTTCTATATATATATATATATATATATAATTCAAGAAGTAGTAGGAGGATTTTAACAATTATTAAGTAAATCATCGAGCTTTATATTCAACCTCAACAGAATGCAGAAAGCACTGGACGGCCGTTTCATCCTATATTTGGGACTCATCAGCAGTGTGCATCTACTACCAGGAACCCAGACACTCTTGGTTATTAAGCTGATGTTATATATATATATTTAAGCTGATATATATATACTCAGTATGACAGATAAATTGTCTAAATTATGCAAAAATGAAAATAACACAGACATCTCATTTTAACAAATATATTTACCAAAATGACAAAAAAATATCTTGAAAGATGTAAAAGTAAATTTATTCTATAAATTACCATTGGCTTTGACTGCAGCCTTCAGAAAAATTGAGAACCTCTAGCATCTCTTGTTTACTGTCTCATTTTTCTATGTGGACATTATTCCTACTTTGGGAACTGTTTATGTTATTACTCTCTTATAGCTGATTTGACTTGAATTATGTACATATATATATATATATATACCTTATATTATTTTTGTTCTATTCTTATGGCAAATGACACGCGTATACAAATATTAGACATACTGGACACTGTTATTGCTATCAATCTAAAAGGGAAATTTTTCATAACTATTACCTATTTGATCTTTCATACAAATAATAATCTAACATTTGATTTAAAGTGGAATGATGAAAACCACTGTCTACAACAAAGCATATATAAACCAAATTGTTACATTTTTAAGCAAAGTTAATTCTTTTAAAAATTCCTTCTTTTTTTTGTGTGTGTGTAACTCGCAGTTGTTGGACCAGTTTGGTTTCATCAGTGTTTTTTTCACTCTCTGAGATCACATTGAGGCAGAGGTGAAGATGGTTGTGAACAGCTAAGTTGAGCGGAACTGTGTCACTAACATGAAATGTAAATAGTGTAAAAACACTGATATTATGAAATTGCAATGAATATTCATGTCTTATCTGTTTTCTTTCATATTTAATGTATTGTATAAAGAAAATATTTTTACTTGAAATCAATTGTTCTATTAAAAAGATGCTTTCAAAAGAGATTGCATTTGATTACCAGGGTGAGTGCAGATACTGTTTCCACACTTAGAAATAGTATAGCCAATTCACCCACATTTGGGGTGATAGCTGATGTCAACCGTACCGAAGTGCATCACTCTGAGAGAACGGTCTTGTTGATCACTGTTTCTCTTGCATAAGGTAAGTATAAATATTTACCAGAACCCCCACTAGAGCAAGATATGACACAAGGTCAAGATTTAATGTGGAGAGCCCAGATGCAAGCAACACACAAAAACCCTTTCCATTCCCCACAACTGCCTGTTGTACTGGCCCCAGTGATGAGCACCGGTCCATCCCTCTTGTGCAATGGAGTGGCACAGCCTTGGGACACCATACCCCAGGACTGAGCACTTCTCAGGACAATTTTTCCCAATTGCGTGTCTGTTCTCAGACAGTGATACTACAGAGTCATGCTCTGCCTGTTGACAGAGACACAACTAAGAAAATGGCAGGTAAGTTGATTTACTCTTACTACCCCACTGGAGTGAGTTGTGACACAAGGTTGGTTTTTAAAGATTACCCAGTTCATGCTGATGTGGTAATTCGGTAGAAAGCTTGTTGAGATTTACCCTATTCCCTCACTTGAGTGAATTGTGACACAAGGTCAGTTTTTAATGTGGTGAAACCAAGTGTACATGCTCGGGCCACTTGTCAAAGATTATCCAGTCCCTGTGTTCCTGGTATCTAGGTACAAAGTTTTTCTAGGCTGTTTACAGCATGCCTAAGTTGGTTTCATATAACCCCAACAAAAATGTGTTCAGTCAAAAATGCTCGGCTTATATATTCACTACTACAGGTGATTATCTTCACTATTAGGTGATTATCTGATCAGTGAGCAAAGAAGAATTCAGTAAAAATGACCAACTATAATTATAAAGACAATGTCAACCGTTGTCTTTTTATTTTCTTATATTTTGTCGCTTACTTTTATCTTAATGTATTTATTTGCATTGCTTGGGTTTCATAAATAAAAGAAAGGATGCATCTAAAAGTCTGTTTTTGCATTTGATTACCGGGGTGAGTGTGGATGTAGACCCCACACATACATTTGAGGTGATCGCAGAAGTCAACTGTACCAGATTGGGAGAATGGTGTTGCTGATCACTATTTCTTCTACATCAGGTAAATATAAATTATCAGTTGCAAAAATGTGATTGCCTGAACACAAGGGTAATCGCATGATGTCAGCTTGAAATTTTATCCGACTAGTGCAATGTGAGCAAAAAAGGATTCTGTATAAACCATGAACTTATAGGTTTTTAAAAAACAATGAATTAATCAGAAAATAGTCGTCTTCGTTATTTTCTGTCAGTTACTTTAATTTTAATGAATTTTTTTGCATTGCTTGGGGTTTAAAAAGAAAAAAAAGGAAAAAACACTGCATTCTGAAGTCTGGTCTTTGCATTTGATTACCGGGGAAATGGCATGTCTGAGATGCCCGCATTTGGGGCGATCGCAGATGTCAACCGTACAGGAGTGCAATGGTTAGGGCCACACTCTGAGAGAACGGTAAACGGTCAGGGCCACACTCTGAGAAATGGTAATCAGCAAGACGCTGATTACCATTTCTCCTACATCAGGTAAGTATAAATTTTTAGCCAGAAAAATACTCGGTTTATATATGTCGAACGTGAATTCACTACCACAGGTGATTATACAGACAGTGTAACGTGAGCATAGAAGAATTCTGTAAAAATGACCCACTTCAATTATAAAGACGCTATCAATCGCCACATTTTTAAGTAAGTAATATTTTTTAAAAATCAGCTTAATTTATAAACATTTTACATAAACTTTTCGGAGAAGAGGCGGTGTGCTGTGAGATGTTGAACCACTTCGGAATTGATGCCTCAAGCACTTTGCCAAAGTCGGTAGGAGGCTGATAATTAGAATTGTCTGAGGGTTCTCCAGCATTCCTAAATACAAGAACCACCGAGAAGGAACCCCCAGCAGGCAGGGAAGCAAGAAGGAGAGGCAATAGCTGTAGAGTTTGGAGAAGAAAGAGGAGAGTTTAGGGGCACATTTCTTCAGGGTAGTTACTGAGATTCCAACACCTCCGCTCACCTTATGGAGGTCAAGCTTTGAAATTATGTGAGAGACTAGAGAGGGAGTAATGTGAGTGTCTCTCAGTTGAGCCTCAGTTCTAGGTGGGAAGCCTCAGTTCTAGGTGGGAAGTTGGGTGCTGATACCCCAGATAAATCAAACGTTGGGTTGGTGAAGAATCTGCAAGCAAAGCATCCAGCCTTGTCTGCTGAAGATGTGAAGACCTCGAATTCATTGATTAAAGCAGGGATTGAGGACTTGCTGTTATTTAACACATTTTAACAGTGCTGCCAGTAGTCTTTAGAGTAGGGTCCTCCAGTGACTTTTTCGACTGCTTCGATACCTAAATGTTAGAAAGGATTAAAAACATTTTTAAAATAACTAAAAACTACTTTGATCTTCTCTCTTAAAAATAATATAAACATTTTGAGGGAAACAGTTTGTTTTATTATGTTTGGGGCCTTTTTTAATCATAATATGCTGGGGTTTTTTTTCAATGACGTAACGGAGGTACCAACTTTAGAGCCAAACTTGCGGGATGTTATACGCTGTTTCATTTTTTCAGCAAACAACAGCTTAGCATCATTTAGGATTCCCTTGCACTGATTATAAACAGAGGCAAAAGGGCGCCTGTTATGGTCAGATGCCTCGTTCCAATAAAGCCAAAAGAAGTGATTCCTGTGGGCAATAGCGGCCGAGCAAGCAGGGGAAAACCATTTTAATATTGATATTTTAAATTCTATTTTATTAACATATGTAATGACTAAGTAGCAATAAAAATCATTTTTCATAACTTTTCAGTACAGCTTTTCAAGGTGTACTATTTTCATATTGCAACAGCTTTTTGACAGAAATAAATTCTTCAAAGATTTTTCTTAATAAAACTATAAAAAAATATTTGTCTTCAACCATGAAAATTGAAATTCTTCAAAATGTACTGAAATGGGTGTGGAAACTGACCCCCCCCCCTTCACAAACATTTATACGAAGTTCTCTAATAAAATAGACTTTTCTATCAATAATTCTTTCATTAATGAATAACTGCCAAAAATTTGTTTAATTCTCATACTGCCATGAGTTTTGTTGCATTTAAAAAAAAAAGATAATGTATATTTGCTTTCACTATAGAAAATCAAATTCATTTGGTAGCACCTTGTATACAGTGACGGTTGTGTTAAGAAGAGAAACAATTTCACTGCAACATCTGTGGAGTGAGTTTTTCCTTAAGATCACCAGAGACCCATCTTAACACACACTGAAGAGAAATGTTTCCACGGTGAAATCGGTGGATGTCATTTTCCTCAGAATTCATCTCTATAAACACATGTGATCAAAGACTGAACAGAAACCATTCCACTGAAGTGTGTTATTTTTTGTTTTAAAGACCTCACTCCAAGAACCTTTATTAACACTCTGTCTATTACATGTTTGCACCATGGAAGTTAATATGATCAATTGGAAAATGAATGATACAAAATGTGTGTGTGTGTACACTATTAAAATGGCTATGTTTTGATTTGTTGGCATGTGTTCTCACAAAAGCCTGGAATAGATTGTAATAAAACATTAACCTCATCCTTCAGCATGTTTATTGTCTGTAAGAAATTTTATGCAATCAGCTATTCAACACAATTTATTTGTCTGCCAAATGTACGTAAAAGCACATACTGATTTTCTATGTTGTATTTACAAGAGCCAGAAATCTGATAAAAACTGTCATTACACAAATTTAAAGAAAACCATTTGTAGCATTTAATTTAGAAAAAAAGAGATAAGAAATTAATTAAAATGAACTCTCTTCTTCACTTTTACAAAAATTCACAACGATGTGTGAAATCCTGGTTTTCCCAAATAGAAAAAGGATTGACCATCTGCTTAACGAAAACGTCCAAACCAGATTTTGCAAAAAAATGATTTTTGAGCAATGGGAGCGACTTGTAAGACTTGGAAGAACTTGGAGATTTAGTGTGAAATTCAAAAGGACTATATAAATTACCTCTTCGTCAGTCAAGAGTCAGATGGAAGCAGCGAGAAAGACAATACTAAAATGTAACTTTCAACTTCAGACTCGGACATTGTCCTCTATCTCTTTATCTATTTCAACAATTACGACTAGAACATTTTATGCAAACTCTTGATACCTTAACTTTCTCATTGAACATTAACTCCTACAACTTATGTTATTCCTCCTTTAATAAATTTCTATTTTAAAATGCAAAATGTATATTCCACACAATTCCACATATTACAACTTGCCGACAACCAACCTTCTGATGATTATAACTCTACATAAAATTTGTAAGCTGTACGAAGTTCGGTTAAGTCTGACACAAGGCCGAGTGTAAGAAACATTAACCAGCTCCATAAGCTACAAGATAATGTTTATTTGCTTTCACTACAGAAAAACAAATTCATTTGGTGGTACCTTGTATGCAGTGACGGTTGTGTTAAGAAGAGAAATCATTTTACTACAACATCTGTGGAGTGAGTTTTTCCTTAAAATCACTAGAGGCACTTGTCAGCACACACTGATACCGACCGAGTAAAAGCGAGGGACCAGATGTTCGCACTTTCACGAACAAAAAGTAAATGACCAAAAGTTGTCCGTGTGCAGCCGGATTTGCGCAGATGTTCCGGTTGAAAAATAAAAGTTAATTAAATATTAAATTTCCAGTTTGCGAGCCTACGCAAATTTTATTTATCGGCCAATGGGAAAGCCCAGAATCAAATACGGATATGAATTCCCAAATGATCTGCTGCGATCCAAAAAGAAGATATAAAAAGCCGATACAGAAAGCATCGACAGACAGACCGACCCACACAGACAGACTCGCGACAGACGAGAGTAATTAGTATCTCCCTTGACCAAGTCAAGTGGCTTACTACGCTCGTCGCCTTCACCTCCCTTTTCCTTCGTCCCAGCCTCAAAACTACTTACTGATCTAAGGAGCGAATACATCAAAGACATTCCTTACTTACAACGCTCCCACATTCCTAAGCATTAATTCTCTTTTCAGCATTTTATTGCCATGAACATTTCAACGTCTGTTGGACCTATATTTCAAGTATTACTTTAATTGTAAAATCTTAATTGATATGTGTATATATAAAATGTTATTTTTCAACTCAGTTTGCTTTTCTTCGTTTATAACCATTTTATGACTTATAGTGGGCTATCTACAACGAGGCCAAATTCCTCCAATCTTCAACAATACACAACTACCCTTCACTGGGACGGACTCTCAACTATAAACTGGAAAAGAATGGATAACTCGCTATAAAAAAAAGTTTCCACTATGGAATTGGGGACATTTGTTTTTTCTAAATTCATGTCTCAAGTAACAAATGTTATCACACACAGGAGAGAAAACGTTCCACTGGGAAATTTGTCTATTTACGTTTTCACTCTGGCGTCACATCTTCCGGTGAAACTCTGTAGAAGTAATTTTTCTCAAAATTATTCTTTAAAACACATATTATGAAGCACATTGGATAGAAACCACTCGACTGAAGTCTGTATTTTCTTTCCTTTTAAAACCTCACTCCAAACATATATGTTAACACTTGGTTCATTGTGAAATATTGTGTTATTTTTTGACAAAATTCACATCACAAATAAGACATGTTTGCACCAATTGAGGCCATTGAAGTTTATATGAACAATGTATGATACAGACGTGTGTGAGTAAGATATAGTTATAAGAAGATTTTCTTCAAATAATTAATACGTCCTGATAGGATATTTAGAATCTAGGGTGGTACGGCGCAGTTTCGGGACCGGGCATCTCACAGTATTATTTTTATCAATTGCATGCCTGTCCTCGAACAGAGACGCAACTGAGAAATGATTTTGATCCCCCACTTACGACAAAAGTGTCAGGTAAGAATGCTAGTCCTAAACTGCTCAGTTTATATTTATGTCGTACATGAATTCACTATCAGGTGATTATCTGATCAGTGTAATGTGAGCAAAGCAGAATTCTGTAAAATTGTCCAACTACAATTACAAAAACAATGTCAACCGTCGTCATATTGATTTCCTCATATTCTCTCACCTACTTTTAGTCTTAACTTATTTGCGTTGCTTTCAGAAGTAATTGATTAAAAGCATTTAGAAGTCTGTCTTTGCGTTTGATTACCGGGGTGAGCGCGCACGCAGACCCCACACTTAGAAATAGCATGTCCGAGTCACCCACATTTGGGGCGATCGCAGAGGTCAGCCGTACCGGAGTGCAATGGTTAGGGCCTCACTCTGGGAGAACGGTCTTGCTGATCACCGTTTCTCCTACATCAGGTAAGTATAAAATTTACCCTAAAAAATGCTCGATTTATATATGACGTATGTGAATTCACTACCACAGGTAATTATCCAACAAGTGTAACGGGAACAAAAAAGAATTGGGTAAGAAAGACGAACTACAAAATCAGAGTTTTGTGAAAAGGATAAATTCATTAGAAAACTTTACATCCATATGTACTAATGGAAATACATCATTTATTAAAGTAATTTATTGTAAATTACTATTTGATCGAACTTAATAATGTCAAGGTCGTCATGAGGAAGTAACTTGTGAAGCTCTTTTGGAAGTTACCTTGTTTGACCAGAAATCAAGGCTGTCATTTTCATCAAATAAATGTTTTAAGCATTTTTTTATGGGGAAACAAAATGACAAATGTAATCAAATGTGATGAAAATGAATTGGATTAAAAAAAAACAAACAATGCACATAGAAGAAAAACACTTGACAGCAGTGATTACCTCCCTTTCTTTCCCCTTTTTTTGCTTTAATTTTTGCTTTATTTTCTTGAAAATGTCATGCCATAAAGTATGTAAAATTACGGAGAATATTTTTCCTCAGCTTTTAGGATGGATGAATACTAAAAAAATGATATAAAATAATGCACTGCTGTTGCATTCAATTATTTTTTACTGCTATAAACACCAATCACTCAAAAATGTATTGTCTAGTTTAAATAAACAGCTACAAATGCACCACATATATTGTCTCTACCGTAGCCGGTCTATTACCCTATAACACTGTCAGCTCTCTGCTTCCGAGCAGAGAGCACAAACCCAGTCGTGGTTCCGCCGAAGGGTAGAACCACGACTCGGTAAAAATAGACAGACATATTTTTGGCCCGGCTATATGGCCGGGAATACCCACATTAAAATGACCATGTGTCACATCCGACCTTGCGTGGGAAGGCTAGTAAATACAGCCGGTCTATTTTTAAACAAGGAACACATTCTCCTTTTACACCATTTCTTGCCATCCCTTCTTTGTTCTTTGTCGATCGCACAAACAATGGGCGAAAAACTTTTAAAAATCTCAAAATATTACATTTCAATGAATATAATTTCTGTTTGAAATGCACTCGAGTATTTTGCTTACTGAAAATATTTAATTTAATCATTTAGATTTCAATTAAAGTTTCAGGAAAAAGTTTTTATTTAAAAAAATTCAATTTAAAACTTAAATATCGAAAATGCAGTGGAGGTCTTTAGTTCAATGTGGAGAGCCCGAACGCAAGGGCAAGGGTCATCAATTGTCCAGTCCTCGCCATCGCTTGAAATTTTTCCGACTAGTGCAATGTGAGAAAAGAAGGACTCTGGATAAACCACGAACTCATAGGTTTCTAAAAACAATAAATTACCCAGAAAATAGTCGTCTTCTTTATTTTCGGCCAATTAATTTAATCTCAATGAATTTATTTGCGTTGCTTAGGGTTTAAAAAGAAAAAAAAACATTGCTTAGGAATGTAAGGAGCAAATACATCAAAGACATTCCTAAGTATTAATTATCTTTCAGCTTATTATTTGCCATGAACATTCTAACCTCCGTTGGACTTCAAGTTATTACTTTAACTGTAAAAACATTAATTGATATGTGTATGTATAAAATGATATTTTCTACTCAAATTGCCTTTCTTTTTTCTTAATCATTTTCTGACTTATAGTGGGATATCTACATGATAGTAGTCCACTCTCAGTCAACCAAGTAGCTGATTATGATAGAACTCACAGTGCCATATGAGAATAGAATGGAGGCAGCTCAAATCTACAAGACTGGAAAGTATGCTGATCTGGCAAACAGCCTGAGGAGAGAAGACTACCAGGTCAAAGTCCTCACTGCAGAAATTGGAGCTAGGGGGTTTGTAGGAGCGTCTGCATACAGCCTCATGAAACAGCTCTCAGTTGCAGGGAGGGAAAAAACCAGAGCCCTGAAAGCAATGGCAGAAGCGGCAGAGAGATGTTCAAGCTGGATCTGGTCAAGGAGGAATAAAAGTGAACTCCATAAGGCTTAACTTTCCTACAAATATCAGGTGTACCTTTGGCTAAGTGGTTAGTGCGGGAGTCTTTGAGTGAAAATGAGCATATCCAGAAGGTCACGGATCCCATCCGTGGCTCGTCCCCCCACCCAAAAAAAAGGCAGCAGAGGGACATCCGGAGTCATGAACCGGGTGTGGCCCAACCCCCCTAGAGTGTCAGGAGATAAGGGCCGAAACACTTGCTTGACGGGGGCTTCTCTTCTGAGGACTCTCTGCTGCCACGATCTCCATGAGTTTCTTTCTACTGTATGTATAAAATGATATTTTCTACTCAAATTGCCTTTCTTTTTTTTTTTAATCATTTTCTGACTTATAGTGGGATATCTACCACAAGGCCAAATTCCATTAACCTGCAACGGTAGTATTGATTACCCTTCACTAGAACGGACTCTTACTACAACTAGAAAAGAATAAATAAGAAGCCCCTGTTGTTTCAAACAGCTACCAATGCATTTCTGCGATATTTTGAAGTTAAAGTAAAGAATATTTGTTTCAAATCAGATTAATTCTACTTTAAATTAGCTAAAATTCCTAGAAAATTTTCAGAAAGTAACTTAGTATATTTTATATCTGGAAGATTTTTTAATAAAAACGGCGCTAATCAGCTCTTTTTTTTAGCAACAGAAAATCTTTCCTGTCATTTTAAGTTGCTTTTTGAAATGCAGCAAAGTATTTTTCTCATTACAAATATGAAATTTAATTTAGCCTGATATTAAAACTAAAATAAAATCACTAAAAAGAAAATGTTCATTTTTAAACTTTTTAAATTTGTGTATCTATCGCGTCTATGAAGGTAGCAATTTTTAATTTTGTTGTTTTCGCCTTTTGTTAATAAAATTCAGAAAATCAGTGATACAATGTTCTGGCATATTTGTATGACTTGAACAAGAAGCTCTTAAACTTACTAATTTTCTTTGAAATAAATCTCTTGGAAAAATATTGGATTTTTAAGGTTTTTATTATTATTTTTTTATTTTTTTATTTTTCGTCAATAATATTATTAACATATTGTCTAGTGTAGCCGGTTTATTTTTGAGCAAGGAACAAATTTTCCTTTTACATCGTTTCTTGTCATTCCTTTTTCCGTTCGCTGGCTTCTATTTTCAAATAATTCATCTTTTTTAATTGCAGATTCTTTAAAAATCTAAAGTTTTATTGATTGCCAAATATTGTCGATGTTGAGAAAGAAATGTCGAACAACAAAAGCAACTTAATCCTGTTTCTTTTTCTAATAAAATCCTTTTAGAAGATTCGCAGAGAAAAGGTAAGTTCGTTCGTAAACATTTCTTTTTTTTCCCCTTTCTGTTAGGATTAATAAAAATTAAAATAATGAAAACAAACTTTGGTAAATTTTCGTTTTAGGTGCCGAAGGTTTTTCCCCGTCAAATTTATCCAAAATAGCATTGTTTCTGTGCAAATAAGAAAGGAACCAGCATAAAAGAAGAATTGGTTCCGTTCTCAAAAATAGTCTCCCTACAGAAAATATGTTAACATTTTATCATAATCTCAATAAGGATTTTGTTTTTGATTTTTCATAAAATCTATTAAATGGTAAATAAAAGTAAGAAAATTAAAAAAAACTTTTGAAAATTCGATATTTGTCCAAGAAATTTGTTTCAATGGAAATTATTAATGAATTAATCAACAGAATTTGGTAAAATAAAATTAAAAATTTATTTTTTTTGCTGAAAAAAAAAAACAGTAATGAAAATATATTTATGCATGTTTGTTTATAGCATGAAATTTAGAATGAAATTGTTTCTTAATCAAGAAAGTGTCAAAATTGTTTAAGTGATTGATGCGTGAAGTGATTAATGAATTTCATTCCTTTGTATATAATTTTATAGTTTTATTGCATTTTTTATTTTACTATTCAGAGCATATTTTTAGAAAAAAGTGCAAATGTTTGAAAAAGATAATAGAGGATTTACATTACCCAATGGCTCCTGCTTTTAACTAAAACATATTTATGCTACAAAATTTAATTTCTTGAAATTTCATGAAATTACAGAAAAAAAACTAGATGAAATTATTTTTGAAATCATTATTTTTATAAAATCTTTGTTAAAATATTTTTTTTGCATCTCTCACCCACCCTCCACCACCATTTAAATGCATGTCATTTTAAGAAATTGAATTTTGTTTCAAAACTTTGTTTTATTAGTTAAACACAGAACTTATTGGGGAATGTAAATTATCTTTTTTTTTTATCAAACAGCCTTTTCTCTGAAAATCTGCTCCAAATAGTAAAATAAAAAATGCAATAAATCTATGACATTATTATTTAATTAGAGAAGCTTTTAAATATATATATATATATATATATATATATATATATATATATTAAGGACATTATAGAAAAAAACTTTTCGATGGATATTGAATTTATACAAGAATTGTTTTAATTTTACTTTAATTATAATAATTTATACTATAGTTTCAAAAATATTTTTAAAATTCTTCAAAGCTTTGTTGCTTTTTGGTTATTAAATGAAAACTATATAATCAATTCTAACTATAATCTAAAATTGAAAACTTGAATACAAATTTTTGAGGTTACAATGGGTACGTAATATTACATTATTCACTGTAAATTCTCATAACAATTTGGTTCCATACTAATGAAAATCAAAACAAGAATTTTTACCTAAATTTTGAACGTGTTCGAATTCCAGTTGAATTCTTTGCATCCACTTGCACACAAATACCCTTGGGAAAGGTATTAATCTGTCTCTTTCCTCCGGTTATGAGTTAAATAACAGGAGAGATTGAGTTCTATAGCCTTGGCTGGCAGCCAGTCTACTGCAGAAAGCAATGGCAACTTACTGCAGAATAATCTTCTGCCCAGTCAGTCATATCTCTTTTGAGACATGATCGCCCAAGCGTGTATCCCGTATGGCACTTAACTGACTGAATTCTCTTCATTCTTTCTTTATTTTTTTTCTCATTGAAATTAATTATCATCGTTTTGATCCATTAAATTTTTTGAATTTAACAAAATATTTTAATAAGAATCATAAGTCAAGGGATACAAATGAACAGATTTTAAATTGGCAACTTTTTCATTTCAGTGAAACAGACATTAAATACTTTCATCTTTCATTTTTTTCCGTTCTTTCATCATTTATTCCCTGAAACCAAGTAGCATCTCTGATATGGCTTTCCTGTCTTTCCATGCTTTCAAAATAAAATAGTCTCTTATTTTCTCATAATTGTTGTTAGTAATCAATATTAATAATAGTAAATATGGTTGATACTGACACATCTCAATGTTTATTTACTCCTGCATCTTTAAGTAGCATCTCTGATATATCTTTTCTGTCTTTCTGTGCTTTCAAAACAGAATAGTCTCTTATTTATTAATTATTTTCAGGGCATAACATACATAATAACTAAGAAACAAAAGACATGGTGAATTAGAATAAGATAAATATAAATGTTATATTTGGTTGATTTTCTATTTTTTTTTTCAATAAAAAAGTAACTCATGTCTACAGGGCTAGATAATTGAGATTTAATAAAGATGCTGTGCCTTTTGGTAGGGTTTGTTATTAGTAATGAATATAATTATAAACAAACATATGGTTGATTCTGCCACATCTCAATGTTTACTTACTCCTGCCACATATCTTTTTTCTGAAGGATCACCTTGAGATGCTTACACATAAACGTTCCCTCTTTTATGCAGTGGGCAGTTTTTGAAGTGAAAAACACTCATAAAATATAAATAAATCTGGTTAAAGAGATTTGGGTTATTAGAATTTTTGAAAACTTTCTTGAGCAGGGAGTTACATAAGAGAAAAAGTGACAGGTTATAGGGGGTGTCAGGAAGTGGGTAAGAGAAGGATGAGAATACTGATGAGAGTGGAGTGGATGGAGAAAGAAGCATGAGAGAGAGGATGCAAGTTAGTGAGATAGAAAATGACTATTGACTTTACATTTAAATTCTTGGAGATTGTAGCTGTCGGGAAAGCAAGTAAATAGAAGGAAATTCTATAGGTGGAAAGTGCGAGAAAAGAAGCTGCTGAAGTGGAATTTGCATTTACATTTTATTGGTTTCACAGTAAAAGGGTGGGACCTAGTTGCTAATCTTGTGGCTCGAGTAAATTTATATATCGTGGGTACCAGTTAGCTAAGTTCATTGGAGCAGAAGCTGTGGAAGTATTTGTAAAAAAGACACTGAAAAGCCACATTGTGCCGGTGAGAAAGTGACTGTATCTGAGCTGCCAAGTCAGGATCGATCACATTACAGATTCACCATTGGATTTTGTCAAGGACACCTAGGTGGATAGCAGGAGCACCCGACCAGATATAGCAGCAGTATTTACTAATTGAAAATTTCAATACAAATATTCATGCAGTAAGATTTTTAAAGTGTGGTATTTCATATGTTTCAAACATCAACAGCCATTGCAAATCATCATTTCAAAATTTAAGGTAAGTTTTATTTTTTTAATTCCTAGTTTCATTATTTTTTAAATTGTGAAATTAGGGACCTCCACTAATTCATGATAACGAAGGTTTAAAAATGATGAGTTTAAAAATAATTTGAAAAAGCTTTCATTTTACTGATAAAACTGTTTTTTCTAAATTTGAAGATTTTTTATCATGTGTAATCATTTTTATCTAATGTTTGCAAAGTATCAAATGACCATAAAAAATTTATTTTTGCAGAAAGCATCTTCAAACATAAAGCTATAAAGCTACCATAACTATGATTCAATAAATTATTAGATAATTGCTAAAAATATTAAGTTAATTTTGAAAAATTACTGGATAGTTAAAAACCATAACCAAATGGTCACTTAGGTTTCATAAATTCTTGGCAACACATCTGGATTGTCATTATCAATCAACATGTCAGAAAAATAAGACCTCTGTGATAAAGAAATGTTTGCTTACTACATTTTATGCTATAAGTAATATTTGTTTGAAACAAGATTAATATAACTTAACATTTGCTAATTTTCCTCAAATAATGTATTACAAACCTGTCAAAGATATCCATTAAACTGAAAACTCTCAATTGAGATTTGAATCAATATAATTTCTATTTGAAATACACCAGATTATTTCATTTACTGGAAATAGTAAATTTAGTCTTTTAGCTTTCAATTAAATCTATGATGAAAGCTTCAATAAAGCTTTTCCATGTTTAAAAATTCATTTTATAACATACGTATTGAAAATTAGTGGAGTTACTTAATATTAGGTGGACTTATCCTATTTAAATTATCAATCGTTCTTAAGATTTTTTTAAATTCATTCTTTGCCATAGTAATTATAATGTGTGCTTATTAGTTCAATATTGTCAAGTGTTTTAGTTTTTAAATCATTAACCTGGTTCTCTGGAAGGAGAAATCAGAGAACTGGGTTCAAATTCCAGTTAAATTCATTGTATTCCTTTACAACATGCAAATACACTTGGGAAAGGTATTAATCCGTCTCTTCTCCCTCCATATATGGGTTAATAACAGGACAGATTGGGTTCTATAGCCTTGGTTGGCAACCAGTCTATTGCAGAAAATAATGGCAACCTACTGCAGGAAAATATTCTGCCAAATCAGTCATGTCTCTTTCAAGGCATGATTGCCTAAGCATTTATCATATATGACATTTAATGACTGACTTCCTCCATGACTGTCAGTCGTAGCCTAGCTCAGAGTTTTTCAAATTATTAGTTAAAAAAGAAATTAAAAAATTGTAGAGACCTTAAAAATTCTTTGCATTGTCTGGATTTCAAGATGATTGAAACTTAATTTATAGAATTTAAAAAGGATTTGTTATGTGTAAAATTTTGTGAATTTTGTTTTATAGAGATTTCTTTGTTTTCTTTCTTAAAAACTGAAAGTGAGTTGAAATTGCAGCAACATTTCTTTCCTAACATAAAAGAAAAATCTTAACACAATTCTATAGAATACTCACCAAAAAATGCAATACTTAGCATTGTAGGGGATTTGGTATTTGCTGGGTTGTATGTGCTTCCGTATTTAACGGGTCTGGCTCTCTAGATTATTTCCCCCACAAATACAACACTCTGTTTTACAATCGCGCAAAGTGAAAGGAATAATTCACAACGGACATTAAACAACAAACAATTTATTATGTGAAAAATAAAATGGTACGTGGAAACAAATGAAATACATGATGCGAAAATTGCCTTTTGGGAAATAAAACTTGGCAAGAAGTTAAATTTGTTCAAAGATGTGTATAAGTTTACATTAGCAGAGTCCGTAAATAAGTCTTTCCTACTTACATTTAGTTCATTTCAGGTGGCGACAGCGTGTCGCGTTGCTGAAAGAAAGTTCGTCGGTTTTTTCTTTTCAAGGTCCTCGGAGCTAGGTCATGAACTTTGGCGTGGAAGAAATGACTTGGCCGGACAAAGTATCGGTGGCATGCGGACTTAATGGCTAGCTTGGTGACCGAACTTTTTTCTCTAACTGTGTGTATTATATACATTAATAGGGGATCAACAAATCTTCCTAACATTAGGGTGTGAAAACATTTATTGACCAATCAGATTTATTAATTTACTATTTTGTTTTGGGGCCTAAATATTTTTGTGTTAATTTACTTCCGATCCTATTTTTCTAGAATGTTCTTATTCTAAGTTTTTAGCTGATTGGTTGAGAAATATAAAAATGTAATCTAAATTCTACTGCCGTTTTGATCCAATTTTTCTAGAATGTTTTATTGTGATTTCCTGTTGCTTATTTTAATAGGAAAAAAAATGTGTATCCCATAGCATTTAAAATGAATATTTACATGTAAAATTTGGATTGGATGTTTTTCTCACAGTAGAACACAATTTATTTCTTATTTTTCAGTTTCCATCTTTGAGTTCCTGAAACCATAATGAATATTCATGAGAAAACAGATATTGGGAAATTCATGTATTAGTATTTACTATTTACTTAGGGAAAAACCATTTCCTTCGAAGTCTGTCATTTGAAAGTACATTTTTCATGAATTTAAATCTAAAAATGAACATGCAATCTCAAACTAGAGAGAAGCATTTATATTGTCAAATCTGTGGAGTAAGTTTATCCTTAAAATCATCACTCTCAAAACACATGTTAATACACACCGGAGAGAAACCTTTCCACTGTGAAATCTGTGGATGCAAGTTTTCTCAAAGTTCACATCTCAAGCGACACATGTCAACACACACTGGAGAGAAATCTTTCCACTGTGAAATCTGTGGAGTAAGTTTTTCCTTAAAATCATCACTCTCAAGACACATGGGAACACACACTGGAGAGAAACCTTTCCACTGTGAAATCTGTGGATTGAAATTTGCCCAGAATGGAACTCTCAAAACACACATGTTAACACACACTGGAGAGAAACCTTTCCACTGTGAAATATGTGGATGTAAATTTTCTATAAATTCAAATCTCAAACAACACATATTAACACACACTGGAGAGAAACCTTTCCAATGTGAAATCTGTGGATGCAAGTTTTCCATAAATTCAAATCTCAAACAACACATATTAACACACACCGGAGAGAAACCATTCCACTGTGAAATCTGTGGATGCAAGTTTTCTCAAAGTTCACATCTCAAGCAACACATGTCAACACACACTGGAGAAAAACCTTTCCACTGTGAAATCTGTGGATTTAAGTTTTCTCAAAATTCATATCTCAAGCAACACATGTCAACACACACTGGAGAGAAACCTTTCCACTGTCAAATCTGTGGGTATAAGTTTTCTCGAAATTCAAATCTCAAAAGGCATCTGTTAATACACACTGCAGAGAAACCTTTCCAAAAATTATAATCTCAAATGACACACAGTGGAAAGAACCATTTCCACTATAAAATTTGTGGATTAAAATTTACCCAGAATGGAAATCTCAAAACACATGTTAACACACACTTGAGAGAAACCTGTCCACTGTCAATTCTGTGGATGTAAATTTTCCTTAAACAACATATGTTAATTCACACTGAGTGGAAAAAAACCTTTGCACTAAAATCTGTGCTGGTAAGTTTTTTCAAATTTAACTCTAAAACAACACATTTTTAACACAAACTGGAAAGAAAACTTTCCACTGTGAAATCTGTGGATGTAATTGGTTGGTCAATAATATTTTTTCAATTTCAACCAGAAGTTTCGCATGGAGCTTAATGCACAAAGCTCAAAATATATCATTATATTTTAAGCTGAGAAGGAGGTAACTTCCTGTTTCTGCTCAATACAAGTTTGGGGAAACACTTTTTTTTTCCAGGATGTTTTGTCAGAAGGGATTTTATTTTGTGAATATTTTTGTCATTATGTATTCCTTCCATATATTTGTAATGAAATTTAACTGACTGTTTCAAGTTTTACTGTTATAAAACACTTTTTCAAAATCTGTTTTAGTTAATTAATTTTTTTCACGATAAAATCTGTAGTATTGTTTTTCTGGTTTTCAGTGGTGAATTTCAGACAGAAGTATGTAAATATTTATGATATATATATATATGTGTGTGTGTGTGTGTGTAAGAGAGATAATTATTTATGTTATTTTTTACACAACCTTGATATTACTGTGCATAGATAAATGTCAATTTTCATATATTTTAATTTTTAAGAAAAAATTAGAAATTACATTTTTACAAAAAATCATTGATAAGATGAAGAAATTATTTTTTAAATTATCATTTTTTTTAAAATCTTGGTAAAAATATTTCTCTTACATCTATTAACCCCCACCCCTCATCCACATAAATTCATGAAATTTCAAGTAATTGAATTTTGTAGTGAAAATTGGTTTTATTGGTTAAACTTAGGACTTATTGGGGCATATGAATCATTTATTATTTTTTCAAACATTTTGCCTTTATTTCCAAAAATCTGCTCCTAATAATAAAATAAAAAATGCAGTAAAACTATTATGTTATTTAATTAGATAAGCTTTTAATTGCTTTATTAAATAATATATATAAGAATATTATATTCTGAAAAAAATGTTTTTCAGTTAAAAATGAAATTTTAAAAGAATTGACTTCATAATTTTTTTGTTTGATTATAATAATTTATAAAGTTTTAAGATATTTTTAAAATATTTCAAAGACTTGTAGGTGCTAAGTTATTAAATTATTAAGTGAAGACTATATTTGCTAATCAAAAATTGAAAAGTTTAATAAAAATTGTCAAGCCTTGGTATTTTTAAAATAATTTTTAATTTTTTGTGTATTTGAATTTTTTTTTTGTATGGTAATTTCTACATGTACATTAAAAGGTCATTTGTTTCGTGGTTTTCTTTCCTTACAGGAAAAATATTTGGATAATTGTATCAATTCTGGTTGCCATACATTTAGCTTATCTCAAATCTGTCCATCATCACACATCAATCATTTATGGGAAAGGTCAGAGATCAAAGAAATACTTTTATTCTGAATTTCATGCTATAAATAAAAAACCATATTAATTTAACTTTAAATATAAAAATAACATGTCAAAGATGTATATTTTATATATGGTTAGGTCTTGAAGTCTGTCACGATGCGTTTAGTAAAATAAAGGAAGGTCAAGAAGTTGTTGGGTATTATTTATTATACATTAATATTTTGAGATCAAAATCTCATCTTCAGAATGGCAGAAGAGCTTACATCCGTCCAAGTGAGTCCATGTCTTTCAACGAATGATCATTCCTGGCTGCTGTCATTAATTGTAGTGAGTGCTTGTGTATGTGTGTTAGAGCATGTATGTGTGTGTGTGTGTTTATGGTATATATACATGTGTGATTGACAGTTGGGACCTTTTTCTGGTCAGATGATATCAGTCTGCTTTAATATGTGGTTTATCTAAGTATGTGTGACCTGACCATTAGTTTTACTTTTGCCAAAGCTTAAGAGGTTTATTTTATTACTGTTGTTTTATCTATCTGCTTTATCTCATGGTGTGTCCGTGAGTGTGTCATGCGTGCATGTTTATGTGCATATACTTCTTGTATTTTATTTTACTTTATTTTGTGTGTGTGTGTGTGTGTGTATATATATATATATATATATATATATATATATATATATATATATCCTGGCGAGTTTGTGAGTGTAACATTTTTCTTTTTTATTTCACTCTGTGGAATTATATGTTTACACCCTCCTCACAATTTAATATTTTTCAATAAATTTATTTTTAAACGAATTCCATCTTCTCCCAGTATTGCAAGTATTCCCTTTTTGGTCTTATCCTCTTCTTTACCCCTTTGTAATTTTGTGCCAACGAAACCCTTGACAAGTGTTGGCTGAAAGGTTCCTCGGGTTTGGGAAAACAAAATGACGTCTACTCTTTTTAAGGATATATATATATATATATATATATATATATATATATATATATATAGTTTTATTTATTTATTCTATTTTATTTTATTCTTTTTCCCTTTTGTGATCATTTTATATGTATATACCTGTGTGTGTGTGTGTGTGTGTGTATATATAGATATATATCTCTGTGTGTTTTCACCTCCACTATTTTGTGGGAAAAAAACAGTACAGCTTAATGAAAAAGGAAACAAACTTAATGAAAAGAAAGTTCTATCATTGATACTATTAAGATGAAAGACCAAATTTTTTAATCCTTCCTAACAAACAGCATAGCGTAATGAAAAAGGCTGCAAACTTAATGAAAATAGAGTTTTATTGTCAAAATGTTGATGTTATTATTAAGATGCAAGACCAAAGTATTTTTTAATCATTGTTTTGAAAACTTTTTAAATCCTTTTTTTTTTTGCAAGATTTTTAAAACCAAGAGTTAACTTTTGTCTCTTTGAAAACTAAAATCAAAGCTTCAAGAAAACATTTTTATTTTTAAAAATTCAATTTAAAAATTAGAAATTGAAAATGAGTGGAGGTACCTGATATACAGTGAATTCACTGCCAGTCGCATGTGGCGGAATCACATACTTGACACATTTTACCTAACACAGATGACAATTCAACTTATTCCACCCATTCCAATACAGGATAGAGCCAACAAACTCTGGGATGAGTTTTAAGTCAAATTCGTTTCCCATTTTGCTGAAATAGCTAATAAGAAATGTGTGTGCCAATAAGAAGTTTGGCTATAAACGAGGACCGAATTTTAACCTTCCCTTTCACAGCGACGGAAACATCAAACATGTTAGGAAGGATTAAAAAATTAAAAAATAATTTAAAAATACTTTTGCTCATCAATTTGCAAAAAACTTGACTCACCATAAGTAAAAAAGCAATGACCTTTATTCACTGAGCAATTTTTTCTGATTGGCCACACCAGATGCGGAGGTAAGAACCATTAGCGTAACTTTTGATACACATAGCAATTCTTGTTGTGCTACTAATTTTATTCAGATTTTTCACGTTCACCACATTTTCCAACATTTTCTTCACCACAAGCACATTATATACTTTTTCTTGGATCGAAGTCCTACATACCAGACAAAGATGAACTCTGTTTCGTCAAGAATAATGCAAGTCCTGTTCACCATTTCTGCCATTCTGCAGTTCTAGTTCATTATGTCTACCACATTTATAGCATGAAATTTAGAATAAAAGTATTTCTTAATCACAGGTCTGTGATCTAATCTTTCTGACCTTTAAAGTAGGGGATGACAGCCTGTCATCAATCATTTCACACATTTCCAAGCATGGTTGACCAGAACTGGCATAAATTAATGAAACTTTAATGGACATTTTTATAAGGAAAACAAACCATGAAACATGTGACCTTTTAATGATGAGTCTCTTATAATTCTCTATAGTTAAATAAAATTGTGCAATTTAGCATAAAAGATGTTAAAATTTATTTTTAAAGTTTAATGCTATATTATTTGTTTTAATCTTTGCAATTTTTGATTTTTTGGTCTATAAGTACATTTTCGGTCTATAAGTACATTTTTGGTGCTTAAAGGAGCTCTTCAGTAATGTCCTGCTTTCATTGCTGATTTCGGGTTTTTAAACATCATATCGACTCCAGCAGTAATTCCGACTTTCGGTCTAGAAGTACCAAGCCGGCTCCTTACTTTTGTGCTAATTGTATGGATTTAAATTTTTCTTTTCAGCAGAATTCCTACTTTTTACTGCTACCTCTAGCCAATGGGAAGAGTTCATTTTCCCGCCCTCCCCTGTTTAATAACAAAATCTGAGTTGCACCCGTTTCTTGTATCTTTACTCATGGCTCAGCTTTCTGGTATGTTCGTCCATTTTTTTCTTTCTTCACTAAATTTACCCTATACTTTGACTTGCTAATACTAATTATACTTTCTTACCTCTATTTATTGACATAGGTTTTTAAACAAAATTTTACTATTCAATTGGTCTATAATTAGCTGTACCCTTCCTGAAAAACTGAAATTACCTATATTCGTCAATGATTAGCTAATTCCATTTCTGAAAATTAAAAGTAAACCAGTCACCTTTTGCTATTCTTTAAAACCCTCTAACTATAGATTTCTGCTGAAATAACTTTTTTTTCGGTGGGAGGAAAAATAAATGTGTGAATATAGTCTTTACTTAATAAATTAATAACTGAAGACACTGAGTGACTAGAAGAAATGTTTGAGACTTTATAAATCATTTTTTGACTTTATAAATCATTTATAACTGGCAAAGAAAAAATGTAAATTCTTATAAAAATTCATGATTCATCCAATGATATTCTTAATATATATTATTTAGAAAAGCAATTAAAAGTTTATCTTAATTAAAAATGGTGTAGTTTAATGCAGTTTTTATTTTACTATTCGAAGCAGATATTAAAAAAATTGTCTCCTTAAAAAAATGATTTACATTCTGTTGGGGAGCACCCCTTTTTGCACATAAGAATGGACTTGCCTGATGTGTACATATAATCCTGCCTATACAGAGAACGGCAGTAGTTGTAAAGGTGAGTTGTGCAGTTGTAGAGTCGCTTAGTTGGTCGGTAAGTTGGAGTTGTTCTGGATATAGACTCATTACCCAGATATGCTATTCCACTGCAAGTCTGTATATATTGATTTCTACTAATAGTTTTCCTGAATTGACTAACCCATGTTCCAGTTTGTATATTTTTGTTCAATATAACTTGCATTTTCTATCTCCATATCTGCTTTTGTTATTCATTATTTTGTGTGGCTTTTCAACCAGAATCCACAACAAATTCCCTGAGGAAACCTGCATTTACCTAATAAAACAAGATTTGTGATCAGTATAGAATTTTTAGAAATTTCATTAATTTGAATGGGATAACATATAAATAAAAAATATTAATTTGAATGGGATAACAGGTAAAATATTTTTACTTCTAGATTTTCTAGAAATAATAATTGCGTAAATAAATCTGGGAAGTTTCGTTAAAATCAAACAATTATTTGATTATTGCAAGAATTTTCGAATTAATCTATTTTTGAAAAAGTTTTAACCCTTTCTAACATGTTTGAAACTTTGGTATGTTAAGTGCAGTAATGGATTTCAAAATTAATGTCTTCCCATCCCCCGCAAAAAATGATTTGCATAATGTTTGCCATAGTAGTAAAAATTGGGTGAATTGCTGATAGAAGAAAAGAACTTGACCAAAATTTTGAAAAAAATAGCTTTCATCTTTCCTCTTAGTAATAACAAACATTTTGACAATAAAATTTTGTTTTTATTAAGTTTGGACCCTTTTATCATTATACTATGTTGTTTTATTTTTCAGTGTATGAGTGGAGGTGTAGCGTAGGGAGCTGGTTAATGTTTGACCTTGTGTCAGACATAACCAAATTCCCTACAGCTTACAGGATTTATGCAGAATTATCATCATCAGAATTATCAGAAGTTTGGTTGTCGACAGAATGGAATGTGCTGAATAGTGTAAGAATGAAATATACATTTTGCATTTTAAAATAGAAATTTATTAAAGGGAAAGGCTAACGTAAGTTGTAGGAGCTAATGTGCAATTAGAAACATTAAGAAGTTAAGGGTAGAGTTTGTACAAGATGTTTGTAGTAGTAATTGTTGAAAGAGATAGAGGACAATGTCCAAATCGCTTGAAGTTGAAGTTACATTTCGAGATATTTCGTCTTGCGGCTCCCATCTGACTCTGACTGACTGACGCTGATGAAGTCCTTTTATTGAAATGTAGATTCTTTTCACACTTGCTAGAAGTCCTTTTTGGTCTTGCAAATTGCACCCATTGGTCAAAAAGCCATTTTAACACTGACTTGCAGAATCTGGTTTGACTTTTTCTTTAAGTAGATGGTTAATTCTTTTTATATTTGGAAAAAACCAGGATTTCACACGTCATTGTGAATTTTTGTAAAAGTGAAGAAGAAGGTTGATTTTAATTAATTTCTTATCCACTACAGAGGTACATAGATTATTATTGAGAATGAGAAAGAAATCTGAATTTTCATCTCTAAATCTTTCTTTTCACGCATTTTTAAAACATTGACAAGTTTTTTTTTCATCCTTCATTGAAATGATATTTTAGATGAAAATTGAAAACAATAAATTTCAAAATTATGTCAATTCTGGTCAAGCATACTTATCTCGACAACTAGCTGTCATCACTTATCAATCAGAAAGATCAACACACTATGAAAGAAATAATTTATTCTAAATTTCATGCTATAAATAAGTAATACTTACGTAAATCAGATTAATGTAACTTTAAATTTGCTAATTTTTCAAAAATAACATTACAGTTTTGCAAGATTTTTAGAACTGAAAATTAACTTTTTTATACAAATGAGTCGATTGCTAAAAAATAGCCGAATAATTTAAAAGTTTTTTAAAAATTGAAACATTTTAGATTCCCATAAATAAAATTTGAGTTTAAAATACAACAGAGTATTTTGCTCACTGGAAATAGTAAATTTAATTATTTAGCTTTCAATTAAAACTAAAATAAAAGTTTAAAGAGAATTTTTTTTATTTTTAGAAATTCAATTTAAAAGTTAGGTTTCAAAAATGAGTGGAGGTACCTTGAATTGTAGTCAGCATTAGCATTTAAATGTAAATCAATGTCATTTACGTCTGGTCAATGATAGCATTATGAAAGGGAAGAAAGTGGCAAGCAAAATGTTCAGGATAGTGCTCCATTTAGAACATAAACCAATTTCTTTCATTTTACTCTGCTGAAAGGTTTTGTACATGAATCAGCATCATTTTCTGCTGGTGGATTATAGCATTATGAAAGGGAAGCGAGTGGCAAGCAAAACATTCAGGATTGATATCCATTTATGTAAAACCATTTGGTGCTGCTAAAGGGTTAAAAAATAAAAAGAAAGATGATTTTTTTCTGTTTTGTTTTTAAAAGGCAAAATCTCAAAAACCGAAAGAAAATTCCCATGAAGAGGCAGAATGCAAAAGAGGCCATGTGGTGAATATAGACAATTGATTAATGACTTTGTCTTTTGGTACAAGTTATCAAAACACAGGGTAGGTCAAAGAAAAATTGAACTAATAAAAATTTCTTAGTGACCAGTTGAAGTTGACGGCAAACAAGACTGCACTACAAACAGGGTCGGAAATAAAGATTTCTTGGTGGTTTGAGTAATTAATGATCCTGATAAGAAATCAAGAGAGACATCTGGCAAGTTTCTGACTGGGGACCAGAGTTTTCCTTGCATAGGAGAAATTTTAAAATAATAAGAATTTAATTAATGACTGCAAGTAAATGTGACCTGAGACTGATGAATCAAACTAAATCAGTTGAAGTAGGACTGGTTGGTAGTGAGCAGAGGTAGTTTTGAAGGGTATTAGTGTGAGATACCAATGAAGAAAGAAAAGTGTTGATTTGGGCAGATTGATGCTTGTGACTGCTGCTCACGGAAAGGAAAATCCCGAACTGAAAAAGATAATTTTAAAGGCTACAGAACAAAGAGACCTTTATTGGAATTAAGTAATTCACCAATTTCCCCAGAACGGTCATACCTCACTCCAGGTTTGAATATAAATGAGGACCCAAAGCAGCCAAAGGAAGTTGCAGAGAAGTTTTGGCCAAAGAGATTTGCTGCTGAGATGAGAGATCTCACTGCCTGACATCACGTGACTGCCTGCCTAAACAGAACTCTGACTTGACCCCTGTGCCAAACTTAATAGAACTAGCTGAAGTGTTACATTTCAACTTTAGATGTGGATTGGGAAGATAGCTGTCTGCATGACGTAGATAGAATTTGACTGCTGGAACGAATAAGCCTGTACCAAGAATCAAAGATATAAAATTTTTTATGAAGACATTTGTTTTACTTCTTGTAACTTTCTCAGCCTGAACGAATTAATTTGCAGCGGTTCATGAAGGTTATTTGGTTTCACCTGTCTTAGGATCAAATCAAAACATAATGCGGATAATATCTGGTGTAGTCTGAATTCATCAATCTATCAATCCAGCCCCTGAAATTGGGCAGTTTGAAGACCAAAAAAGGTGAGGTAGGCCACATATTGGTTGCCATGACCAGGATTGACCTAAAAACAACACACCCAATAGTAGACAGCTAAAAATGGAGCAAGAACCAAGGACTTTGGTCACTTTTTTAGAAGAAATTATGCTCCATAGACCATCCCAAATAATGGAGTGAGAGCCAAAAGACTTTGATCATTTCAAACATATGGTTCCACTCTGCAATTTCTTTTTTTTCTCTCTCTCTCTCTCTCTTTCTTTCTCTCTCTCTTTCTCTCTCTTCCCAAACTGAAGCAGCTACAAAAAAAGACATACAATAATAGGTTGGATGCTCTGAAATTTCATCAAATTCCAGCTCAAAAGAGAAAATTGTCAGTTGTTCAATCTTTATTATTTTATCTTTTTGATTTACTGCCTGTTGCTGGGGGGTCATGAGTGGCCATGGGTTGGTGGAACAAGAAAAGGTGGAGTTTCAGGACAAGATGGCGAGACTAGTCAACAACCAGCTTAAGGAATTTGATAGCAGGACCCAGTGTATTGGCTTTTGGAGGAGACTGGAGGAAGTTAAGGGAATTGCTGGCATCGATCAAGAAGAGACAACTCGTCTATGAGCTGTCTGATACAGAGACTGTCTATGTCCAAGGACCAGATTAAATTTTATAGGAGAGTGCCTGGTAACAGATTGTCAGATGACACGGAAGAACTTAACAGAGTTGCTGCTAAAGGAATTTACCAATGAGGGCAGAGACAACTGTGCCCTCATCGGCAAATTCTTTTAGCAGCTATTAAAGGTTGAAACTCTCGGTGAATTATTCCAAAAAGATGATGAACAACCCAGTTATACAGGCTCGCTTGGCCAACCTGTAAGTACTAGCCTTCCGGGATGAGTGCATAAGACATGATGTGATAAGGAGTCACCAGTCAAGCTGTCAGAAGCTGTGACTTTAGCAAAGGACAGCCAAGGGGTTTGGGAGAGAGAGGAATGCAAGCACAGAGTCAAGAGGCAGGCAGGTAGGCAAGTAGGGAGAAGCCCTCCATGTGGGATAAAAAGATAAAACAGGAGGAGGTCAACCAGAGAAGGAATAGGAGGAGGACCCTAGTAGAAGGGTCTGGACATTAATGCATAGATCTTACAAGCCTACACCTGGTCAAACAGGGCTGGTGTTGGACCTGTCATTATGAAGGCCATAGGGTGGTAGACTGTCCAACAAAGTGGGGGTTGCCCCTAGATTTCTGTGAATTTAGATGCACCAGGTACAGTCATCGTGGACACAAGACAAAATGATGTGGGATTAGTATAAGACCCCACAGATCCCTGTTAAGGAACCCACCCTTGAAAGACAGAACCAGAGAAATGCCAATGGGTTGCCCCAGAAGTAAAAAGGGAGGGTAGCCAATGCAAAGAAAGAAAGAATGCAGTGTTAGGCATGTGGTCAGACTGGTCATCTTGCTGTATAACTGCCTAGGAAGAAGGTGTTGGTTTTGTAGGAGACCAGAGCATCTGAAGATAAATTGTCCAGCTAGCAATAAGGTGAGAAAATCTCAGGAGACCCAGCCAAGACCACTTCAGCATGGAAGGGGATGGTTGGGGACCTCCCAGTAAGGACATTGATGAGGAATTGTTGCTGCCAGCACCTATGTTTGGACTAGCAGTATAGCCCGGTGTTGCTCGGGTGTAATGAAAGCTTTAAAATTAATCCATAGTCCTGGAGCTCAAACTTAGCCTAAAGAATATTTTTGTGAAGTTTGGTGAGAATCAGATAAAAATTGTGAATTTGTATAAAGAACACACAGACAGATAAATAGACACACACACACACACACAAACATCTTGCCTTTTATATAATTATACATAATCGATTTTCTGTACTATTGTAAGAACTGCAACCTTGAAACGTCTGAATATCCTTTCTTATGTCTTTGTCTATGAGTGTATCAAATTTGATTAAAATCGGACCACTTCTTCTATAACCCAATTTTTTCGATTATCGATTTTCGATATTTATCGGGGGTACCTTGACACAAAATCTAGCTAAGAACACTCGCAGATGCTTATAGTACAACTGTGTAAATTTTCAAGAAAATCGGTTCAGTCGTTTCGGAGTCTATAAGTAACGGATACACACACACAGACACACACACAGACAAAGTTCCATTTATGAATAATTTTAGATGGGCAGAGAGTCATAACATCAGACTGAAAATGGCTATGGTATTCTTCTTGTTGCCTCAGGAGGGGGAACTCACTTGTGCACTAACAGTGGGAGGGTCAACAAGGAGGGCCCTGATAAATATGTGGGTGTTCATTTCCCTAGTTTCTCATACATTATATTAAATTGATCCTCCATTTTGGAACCACTCACAAGGGTCATTTCGTTTTGTTTTTTTGGGGATGAATTGTTGCTCTTGTTTTTATCTTTTTCAAGTTTTTTTTCAGTTCTTATGATGGCATCTTCCGCGAAACCTCCAAGAATGGCTTTGGGCTTTATTCAAAGATTTCGCAAAGGATTCAGTTGAATATGTGCAAGCAAAAAAGTTAATTGCACAAGATCAGTTTACTATAAAAGCTGAGCCCCCTAGAAAATTGTTTAAATGTTGAAATTTTTACAATCTTTTTCTGTCAATCAGAAAGTTTAGGGTTTAATCGATAAGATTGCACTGAAAAAAGTAAAAAAAAAATGATAATCAACAAATTTACAGGTGGTGGTAATGTCGTACTGGCAAGTGGTCCAAAATGGGGGATCGATTTACTAAATCATTGTATGGAAAACTGAGCCCCCCCCCTGCCAAATTGTTTAAATATTGAAATTATTCCAAATTTCTTTGTCAATTGAAAAGTTTAGGGTGTAATCGATAAGACTGCACTTTAAAAAAAAAAAAATTTAAAGGTGGTGTCTGTCTCCTTCAGGTTCACCCAATTCTTTTATCATACTTAAGTCATATTTTTTGAACATGTCCAAAACTGTTGCATGTTTTCTTCCTTGGGTCAATAAATTTATATATATATAAGCTGACATTTTATGTAATCTGATTTCTGCCTTGTCTTTCAACAGAGAATCTCTCCTCTCACCAGCACAATATATTTGAATTATCATTTGAAAATACCGAACTCGTTAAATACCAAATCTAAGCAACTTTCCCTCTGTAATGAGAAAAAAAATTGTTGTTAGGCTTCAAGGTTCTCTCTTTGTGACTAGTATTACTGATTGTCTGTATACAAAAATAAATCTATATATCTATATAATTTGACATATCTATAAAAACCTTTTGCAATATCTAGAAAGTTTTTCTTGAAACATTACAAAAATAAACCAAAAAAATAATTTTTGTTTTAAATTGATGCTTGTGTATTTTAACAAAATGCATTATTTTTTTCCAGATTTGACATAGAATAAAATCTACAAGGAAGATGGAATTTTCAAATATTGTGAATACTCAGCGTGATTTTGAAATTGTGTCATCTGTTGATGATGAAAAAGACCCTTTCATTTGAAATCAAAATGTGTAAAAATTCTTTTAGATTAGCTGGAATAATTGAAATTGTTCCATTTGTTAATGACAAAAGAGAGCCCTATATTTTGAATCCAAATGTGTAACTAAAATATCCCCCTTTGCGATATATATTATATTGAGAGAAAAAAGTAACTAATAATTAAAGGGTTATAAATCCAGAATTTATTTTCGCAGTTGAAAAAATTACACACTGCTTTGTTAAACCCAAAAAATCAAATGTTACATTTAACTCAGAATATTCAAGCAAACTTTTACACAGAGGAGGTAAAGTTGGGCAAAGTTTAGAAGTGTACATGGTTGAACGTTGGGCAAAGTTTAGAAGCATACACGGTTGAACGTTGGGCAAAGTTTAGAAGCGTACACGGTTGAACGTTGGGCAAAATTTAGAAGCGTACACGGTTGAACGTTGGGCAAAATTTAGAAGTGTACACGGTTGATTGTTGCAACAACAATACAAGAAGTGTCACAAATTAATAACATATACATATACACATACATATAAAAAATCTTAAAGAAAGAATATATACAAACACAAAACCGAGAATAGATATAAACATACAAAAATAAGCACACACAAACATATAAGAAGCCATATATATACACACACAATAATAACATGCAATATATTAACACAAAATTAAAAATAAAAATAACCAAAGAGAAATAAAAATTGTAAAAAGAACTGAAAAAGGGACTATAAATAAATTTAGTCACAAATAATTAAAACTTTTGAAAAATTTATTAAAACATTAAAAATATAAACAATTGAGAAAATTCTCAAAAAAAAAAACAGAAGAAAATAATATGAGACAATAAATGCAAGTCAAAAGTAGAGCCAATATGAGAGAGTAATGATGCCAAAGCTTTACAAATAACAGTGTTCCCATGCAAAAAGCATAGTCAAGTAGTTATAGTGTTCAAAGCAAAAAGATAAAATTATTGGATAAGATTGAGAACAGTTCATATCTTATAGTTTATAGACAAATACCAGTATAGGAGGTGTCTATAAATTTTTGGCAGTTATACCTAATCAGGTGTAACAAAAAAAAAAAGTACTTCCATTTCATAAAATATATAACACAAATACATTATCAATGGTGTTTTTAATACTAGGTCATTCGAGTCTGATAAAATCATACCCCTTGTACAAGTCAAAATGGATCATGAAGTGACACTGGTTTAACGGCAAAATAACTCTTGCTCATGATGACCCAGTCATTAATGATCAAATATTAACTTAATGTCTGCCAACCATCAGTTACAACTCTTCATATTATAAAATACTATTCTGACACATTGTTGTAGAATCCTTAGATAGCAACAGCCAGTAATCAACTGTAGTTGAAGTTGAAACTGACAGCTCAAGTCTCCCAGCAAAATGGTAGGTGGTTTATATAACAGCCTGAGAGATTCCACTCTGCTATCTAGGCAAGTCTATTCTATAGGTTCTGATTGGCTGATGATTCTAGTGTGGATATTGTGCTCAAAAAATATCAGCACAATATCCACTCTATGGGGAATGGAGAGAGAGAGAGGGACATGTATTGAGTTACAACCCTGTTTATTTTTGTCTACCAACTGGACACTAGTTGAAAACATCCTTGCAAAGTCTCATACTCTTAATTGTTCAATTGTGACAAAAAAAACAACAGATTTTGTAAAAGAAATATTTCACTCCAGAAAGTCTTCCCATATTCAGTGTGAAATTCTAACTTATCACATCTAACAACAGAATGGTTTCTCTGATATTGGTGTTAACATGTATCATTTAAGATGTGATTTTAGTGAAAAAATAACTCAGCAAATTTTTACAGCAGAATGGTCTCTTGTCAGTATGTGTTAGTTTGAGATGGATATTTTGGGGTAAATTTAAATCCACACATTTAGGCACCTCCACAAAATTTTCTACACCTAAATTTAAATTGAAATTTTACAAATAAATAAGTTATCTTCAAGCTTTAAAATTAGCTTTAATTGAAAGTCAAGAGCTTAAATTTAGTAATTCCAGTAAACAAAATACACTGGCGTATTTTAAAGCGAAATTATATTGATTGGAAGCTAAAAATATAGAGCTTTTTTAAAAAAATTTAAAAGTAGCGCCATTTTTTTAAATTGATCGTCAAATTTCAAAACAGTAGCCACATTCCTGTTTTAAAAATCTGGCAAAAATAAAATATACGTCGGTGACACGTTATTGAAGTCAATTTTTAAATAAAAACTAACCTTCATCTGATTTCAATCAATTGTGCCTGCTTACTCTCAGTAAAATTCCCTGTAATTTGTTATCAGATTAGGTAGCCCGAGCCTGACAGCTAGCAGCACGTGTTGACAGATTTGATGATAAGGGGAAGGGGGGCCCGAAGGCGACAAAAACATGAGAATGTAACTTACTATGTAAAAGGAAGACAATCCTTGAATCACGTGACCTTTTAATGCTAAATATCACGTACGGGCCCCCGTACAAATAAAATACGGGCAATCAAAATGCAAAAAATTAAAATGTTTTTAATTATTTTAAAAATTGACGGGGTCAATTATTTGTATTAAGCTTTTAAATTTTCGATTAGTAATTGTAGTCTTCATGCTTTAATTACATACCCTAGCCGAACAAAAGAGGAAGAAATTTAACAATAATTTTTAAACTTTTTATATATAATTTTTATATATAATTAAAAAAAAAAAATGAACATAACTATTGTAAAAATTAATTAGTTATTGAATTTTTTTAATTCTTTTCAGACTATGATATGCTTAATTTATATTGTCCATAAAAGCAATCAGAAGTTTATCCACATAAAAATTGGCATAGTTATTGCATTTTTCGCAATTCGGACCTATTTTTTAGAAAGACGGGGTCCAATTGAAAAAAAGAAAACAGTGAATCAGCATTCCCCAATGACTCCTGAATTTTTTGATATTAGTTTTAGAGAGTACAAAGATCAAATTGTTACACATTTCTAGAATTTAATTGGTGGGGGGGTAACATACTTTAAAAAAAAATATTTTTGCCAATATTTTCTAAAAATTATGCAATCAAAATTGATTTCATTCAATTATAAATAAGTCCTGAAGTTTTCATCAAAATCCAACCATTATTTTATTTATACAAGAATTTCTAAATTAATGTGTCTTTCACGGCCCAAAAAAGTGCATTGCGTAACAATTACGTTTGTTTACTTAATAAAAGGGGGACAATTTAGATATCGCACTTACGTAAAAAAAAATTTTTCCACAACAATTTCGAACGTGTTAGAAATAATTGAAAAATTTTTTAAAATATTTAAAAAACGCTTTGTTCTATCCTCTTAATAGTAATATAAACTTTTTGCCGATAGAACTTTGTTTTATTTAGTTTGGGACCTTTTCCCTACTGACTATGCTGTTTTTTCAGCGATTTGTGGAGGTGCCTACACACATTTCACAGTGGAAATGTTTCTCTCCATTGTGTGTGAACACATGTTTAAAAGATATAAAGACTATTCTCATTTCATTTTCCATGCTAAGTAGATATCTTGTAACACTTAACCCTTATACAGTAGCGGCCATAATATAAGGAACAGAAACAACAAAGACATAAATATGTCTATTACTTAAAAAGTAATGCATGATTAGCAATGAAATTTTTACCTAATAAAGATTAGATACAAAGTTACAAAAATTTACATAATAGTTTTTTTTTTAATAAAGATTAAATGGAACAAAGGAAATAAGCTACTGGACAAAAGTTAAGGAATGATGTTAATAATTTGCATAAACTTTTAATTTATATTGTTAAAAAACTCAATGAAGCTTTTCAACAATAAGTAAATGTTCATTTATCATTAGGACTTTATTTTTAATATAGCAAATTCTACACACAAAATGCTCTCTTTTGAAGAAACAAAAACTCATTATCGCTAACTATCAAGAAAAAAGTAAATTTCAGAAATTTCTGATATTGTTCATAGTGTAATTAGCAGATATAAAACCAATAGAACAATAGATGTAAAACCAGAAAACCGGCAGACCCCCCCCAAAAAAAACATCACAAAGAGAAGATCGAAGAATTGTTAGAATATCTACAAAAAAACGTTTTGAAACTGCTACAACAACTGCCCATAAATTTCATGAAGACACATAAGATCTCAAGGAAAACAGTTGCTTGCAGGTTAAAAAATGCAGGATTGCATGCCCGTATTCCAACTTTGAAGCTTCTCATTTCAAAGCAAAACTAAAGGGCATGCCTGGAGTATGCAAGGGAACGTTGTTTGGACTGATGCGCAATGGGATACAGTTCACTTCAGTGACGAGTCCAAGTTTACTATATTTGGTTCTGAGGACAAAACTTACATATGCCATAGAACAGGTGAAAGACTGTCTTCTCAATGTGTAAAAAAAACCATTAAGTTTGGTGGCGGCAGTGTGATGGTGTGGGGAATGATTTCATCTACAGGAGTTGGCCCTATCATCTGCGTATATGGCAATATCAATGCTGAGATTTACAAAAGGTTTCTTCAGCAGCATGTGGTACCAAGATTACACCATAATCTTTAAGAATTTCCTATTTTCATGCAAGACAATGCACCTTGCCACAAGGCTCAGAAGGTTATGGCTTTATTTGAAGAAGGAATCACCCTAATGAAGTGGCCAGCCCAGAGCCCCGACCTGAATCCAATAGAAAATATTTGAAAGATAATTGGAGAAAGGGCTCAGAAAAGAAACTCGTAAAACCAGGATCACCTATGGGAGTTATTGAAAGACGAATGGGAGGGAATTGCTGCTGACTTTTGCAAGAAATTAATTGAATCATGTGGTTGACGATACAGAGAAGTCATTGAAAATAAGGAGATGTTTACCAAATATTAAATTTCGTTGATATTTTGTTCACAATCAAGTATTAACAAGATCATTCCTTAACTTTTGTCCAGTAGCTTATTTCATTTAATCTTTAGTGAAAAAAAAAATATATATATATTTATGTAAATTTTTGTAACTTTGTATAATATTTATGCCTTACACCCTAATCTTTATTCGGTAAAAATTTAATTGCTAATCATGCATTACTTTTTAAGTGATACACATATTTATGTCTTTGTTGTTTCCGTTCCTTATATTATGGCCACTACTGTGTATATATATATATATATATACATTTATTTATTTATTTATTGATATGGACAGATCATAGGGTTCAGAAAAAGTTGGATGATATATCCAATCAGAATCATAATGTCCAGAGTGATCACTAGTGACGATGATGATATATCTCCATTCATTTTCCCACAGAGCCTCAGACTTAACAGGGAGGCCAACACCAAGTGCCTTGGTAAGGTAGTGTTTCTCTAGGCCAAGAGTGCGGCTTCTGGAAAACCCTATTTCTGCAAACAGGACTCTGCACCATGCCACAAAGCAGGAGATATCAGTCATGGCTAGCAGACTATTTCTGCGTTCACATCACTCCTTAGATTTGGAACGAATAATTCTTTATGATTAATAGATGTGGCACAAAGTTGAGCAAGAGACCAAAAAAATAAAACTTTTTGTAAGACCAATGGCAATTTTGTTGAGTACATTTACTCTTATATTTCAATATATTTTGTATAGATTCAGTTAATGTATCTGTTAAAAAAAAATGTCATAAACATCTTCATTTCTAGTTATGGTGAAACACACCTATTCTATAGTAAATAGACTCTCCCATCACTTTGAATTCATAACATTTTCCACAAATTCTTCTAAAGACCTATCGTCAGACATAGAACAGAATGTAGACAGAAAAGAACAGATCAAAAATAAATTCTTCTGTAATGTATAAACAATTAAGTAAGAATATTTATATTCAGACAGAGTAGCATCCCTTGCACGACACATGTGTAAATAAATGTATATACATGTTCATTCCCAAAATGCAAAGTATTGTGATGGGTTTTTTGCCAACCATAATAAACCAGTGAAATATAATCCACTTGTGGTGTGTTCATTACATTTTCAATTTAAGTTAATTTTCTCTCTTTCAAAACTAATTTATATTGCTTATTGGCAATATTAAATTCAATTAGCATAAAGTTAAAACTAAGCTTCAAGATAGATATTTCATTTTCAATAATCATGTTGAATCTGAGGTACCACAAATGCAAATGCCTCAGTTCTATTATCATTTCCAGCCTGTTTTGGAATTGTACATTTGTTCAAAATAAAATAAAAGGTTCAAGAAAGATTTTCATTATAAACTTTGGGTACCATAAATGCAAATGCCTCAGTTCTATTATCATTTCCAGCCTGTTTTGGAATTGTACATTTGTTCAAAATAAAATAAAAGGTTCAAGAAAGATTTTCATTATAAACTTTGGGTACCATAAATGCAAATGCCTCAGTTCTATTATCATTTCCAGCCTGTTTTGGAATTGTACATTTGTTCAAAATAAAATAAAAGGTTCAAGAAAGATTTTCATTATAAACTTTGGGTACCATAAATGTAAATGCCTCAGTTCTATTATCATTTTCAGCCTGTTTTGGGATTGTACATTTGTTCAAAATAAAATAAAAGGTTCAAGAAAGATTTTCATTATAAACTTTGGGTACCATAAATGCAAATGCCTCAGTTCTATTATCATTTCCAGCCTGTTTTGGGATTGTACATTTGTTCAAAATAAAATAAAAGGTTCAAGAAAGATTTCCATTATAAACCTTGGGTACCATAAATGCAAATGCCTCAGTTCTATTATCATTTCCAGCCTGTTTTGGGATTGTACATTTGTTCAAAATAAAATAAAAGGTTCAAGAAAGATTTTCATTATAAACCTTGGGTACCACAAATGCAAATGCCTCAGTTCTATTATCATTTCCAGCCTGTTTTGGGATTGTACATTTGTTCAAAATAAAATAAAAGGTTCAAGAAAGATTTTCATTATAAACTCTGGGTACCATAAATGCAAATGCCTCAGTTCTATTATCATTTCCAGCCGGTTTTGGGATTGTACATTTGTTCAAAATAAAATAAAAGGTTCAAGAAAGATTTCCATTATAAACCTTGGGTACCACAAATGCAAATGCCTCAGTTCTATTATCATTTACAGCCTGTTTTATGATTGTACATTTGTTCAAAATAAAATAAGATTTCCATTATAAACCGTGGGTACTACAAATGCATATTCCTCGGTTTTATTATCATTTCCAGCCTGTTTTGGGATTTTTCAAAAAGACCAATCATCAAACATTGAACAGGACATAGACAAATGACTGCAGAATTGATAATATTTTTCACAAATTTTTCAAAAAGACCTATCATCGAACATAGAACAGAACACAGAATTCATAACATTTTCCACAAATCTTTCAGAAAAAACCAATCATCAAACATAGACCAGAACAGACCAATGACTGTAGAATTCACGACATTTTTCACAAATTTTTCAAAAGGACCTATCATCGAACATAAAACAGAACACAGAATTCATAACGTTTTCCACAATTTTTTTAAAAAAAACAATCATCATACATAGAACAGAACACAGACAAATTATTGCTGAATTCATATTTTTCACAAATTTTTCAAAAAGACCTATCATTGAACATAGAACAGTTAAATTAATTTTGAAATATAGAAATATATTTTGCTTATTGGCAAAATATTAAATTTAATCTATTAGCTTTAAGTTAAAACTAATCTAAAAGCTTCAAGGTTGATATTTCATTTTCAAAATTCTTGTTGAATCTGAGGTACCACAAATGCAAATGCCTCAGTTCTATTATCCTTTCCAGCCTGTTTTGGGATTGTACATTTGTTCAAAATGAAATAAAAGGTTCAATAAAGATTTTCATTATAAACCTTGGGTACCACAAATGCAAATGCCTCAGTTCTATTATCATTTCCAGCCTGTTTTGGGATTGTACATTTGTTCAAAATAAAATAAAAGGTTCAAGAAAGATTTTCATTATAAACTCTGGGTACCATAAATGCAAATGCCTCAGTTCTATTATCATTTCCAGCCTGTTTTGGGATTGTACATTTGTTCAAAATAAAATAAAAGGTTCAAGAAAGATTTCCATTATAAACCTTGGGTACCACAAATGCAAATGCCTCAGTTCTATTATCATTTACAGCCTGTTTTGGGATTGTACATTTGTTCAAAATAAAATAAAAGGTTCAAGAAAGATTTTCATTATAAACCTTGGGTACCACAAATGCAAATGCCTCAGTTCTATTATCATTTCCAGCCTGTTTTGGGATTGTACATTTGTTCAAAATAAAATAAAAGGTTCAAGAAAGATTTTCATTATAAACTCTGGGTACCATAAATGCAAATGCCTCAGTTCTATTATCATTTCCAGCCGGTTTTGGGATTGTACATTTGTTCAAAATAAAATAAAAGGTTCAAGAAAGATTTCCATTATAATCCTTGGGTACCACAAATGCAAATGCCTCAGTTCTATTATCATTTACAGCCTGTTTTATGATTGTACATTTGTTCAAAATAAAATAAGATTTCCATTATAAACCGTGGGTACTACAAATGCATATTCCTCGGTTTTATTATCATTTCCAGCCTGTTTTGGGATTTTTCAAAAAGACCAATCATCAAACAGTGAACAGGACATAGACAAATGACTGCAGAATTGATAATATTTTTCACAAATTTTTCAAAAAGACCTATCATCGAACATAGAACAGAACACAGAATTCATAACATTTTCCACAAATCTTTCAGAAAAAACCAATCATCAAACATAAACAGAACAGACAAATGACTGTAAAATTCACCACATTTTTCACAAATCTTTCAAAAAAACCAATCATCAAACATAGAACAGAACAGACAAATGACTGTAAAATTCACCACATTTTCCACAAATCTTTCAGAAAAAACCAATCATCAAACATAGAACAGAACAGACAAATGACTGTAAAATTCACCACATTTTCCACAAATCTTTCAGAAAAAACCAATCATCAAACATGGAACAGAACAGACAAATGACTGTAAAATTCACCACATTTTCCACAAATTTTTCAAAAAGACCAATCATCAAACATAGAACAGAACAGACAAATGACTGTAAAATTCACCACATTTTCCACAAATTTTTCAAAAAGACCAATCATCAAACATAGAACAGAACAGACAAATGACTGTAAAATTCACCACATTTTTCACAAATCTTTCAAAAAAACCAATCATCAAACATAGAACAGAACAGACAAATGACTGTAAAATTCACCACATTTTTCACAAATCTTTCAAAAGGACCTATCATCGAACATAGAACAGAACACAGAATTCATAACGTTTTCCACAAATTTTTCAAAAAGACCAATCATCAAACATAGAACAGAACAGACAAATGACTGTAAAATTCACCACATTTTTCACAAATCTTTCAAAAGGACCTATCATCGAACATAGAACAGAACACAGAATTCATAACGTTTTCCACAAATCTTTAAAAAAAACCAATCATCAAAATTAGAACAGAACAGACAAATGACTGTAAAATTCACCACATTTTCCACAAATCTTTCAAAAAAACCAATCATCAAACATAGAACAGAACAGACAAATGACTGTAAAATTCACCACATTTTTCACAAATCTTTCAAAAGGACCTATCATCGAACATAGAACAGAACACAGAATTCATAACGTTTTCCACAAATTTTTCAAAAAAAACAATCATCAAACATAGAACAGAACATACAAATGACTGTAAAATTCACCACATTTTCCACAAATCTTTCAAAAAAACCAATCATCAAACATAGAACAGAACAGACAAATGACTGTAAAATTCACCACATTTTTCACAAATCTTTCAAAAGGACCTATCATCGAACATAGAACAGAACACAGAATTCATAACGTTTTCCACAAATTTTTCAAAAAGACCAATCATCAAACATAGAACAGAACAGACAAATGACTGTAAAATTCACCACATTTTTCACAAATCTTTCAAAAGGACCTATCATCGAACATAGAACAGAACACAGAATTCATAACGTTTTCCACAAATTTTTCAAAAAGACCAATCATCAAACATAGAACAGAACAGACAAATGACTGTAAAATTCACCACATTTTTCACAAATCTTTCAAAAGGACCTATCATCGAACATAGAACAGAACACAGAATTCATAACGTTTTCCACAAATTTTTCAAAAAAACCAATCATCAAACATAGAACAGAACAGACAAATGACTGTAAAATTCACCACATTTTTCACAAATCTTTCAAAAAAACCAATCATCAAACATAGAACAGAACAGACAAATGACTGTAAAATTCACCACATTTTCCACAAATCTTTCAGAAAAAACCAATCATCAAACATAGAACAGAACAGACAAATGACTGTAAAATTCACCACATTTTTCACAAATCTTTCAAAAAGACCTATCATCGAACATAGAACAGAACACAGAATTCATAACGTTTTCCACAAATTTTTCAAAAAGACCAATCTTCAAACATAGAACAGAACAGACAAATGACTGTAAAATTCACCACATTTTTCACAAATCTTTCAAAAGGACCTATCATCGAACATAGAACAGAACACAGAATTCATAACGTTTTCCACAAATTTTTCAAAAAGACCAATCATCAAACATAGAACAGAACAGACAAATGACTGTAAAATTCACCACATTTTTCACAAATCTTTCAAAAGGACCTATCATCGAACATAGAACAGAACACAGAATTCATAACGTTTTCCACAAATTTTTCAAAAAAACCAATCATCAAACATAGAACAGAACAGACAAATGACTGTAAAATTCACCACATTTTTCACAAATCTTTCAAAAAAACCAATCATCAAACATAGAACAGAACAGACAAATGACTGTAAAATTCACCACATTTTCCACAAATCTTTCAGAAAAAACCAATCATCAAACATAGAACAGAACAGACAAATGACTGTAAAATTCACCACATTTTTCACAAATCTTTCAAAAAGACCTATCATCGAACATAGAACAGAACACAGAATTCATAACGTTTTCCACAAATTTTTCAAAAAGACCAATCATCAAACATAGAACAGAACAGACAAATGACTGTAAAATTCACCACATTTTCCACAAATCTTTCAGAAAAAACCAATCATCAAACATAGAACAGAACAGACAAATGACTGTAAAATTCACCACATTTTTCACAAATCTTTCAAAAAAACCAATCATCAAACATAGAACAGAACAGACAAATGACTGTAAAATTCACCACATTTTCCACAAATCTTTCAGAAAAAACCAATCATCAAACATAGAACAGAACAGACAAATGACTGTAAAATTCACCACATTTTTCACAAATCTTTCAAAAAGACCTATCATCGAACATAGAACAGAACACAGAATTCATAACGTTTTCCACAAATTTTTCAAAAAGACCAATCATCAAACATAGAACAGAACAGACAAATGACTGTAAAATTCACCACATTTTTCACAAATCTTTCAAAAAGACCTATCATCGAACATAGAACAGAACACAGAATTCATAACGTTTTCCACAAATTTTTCAAAAAGACCAATCATCAAACATAGAACAGAACAGACAAATGACTGTAAAATTCACCACATTTTTCACAAATCTTTCAAAAGGACCTATCATCGAACATAGAACAGAACACAGAATTCATAACGTTTTCCACAAATTTTTCAAAAAGACCAATCATCAAACATAGAACAGAACAGACAAATGACTGTAAAATTCACCACATTTTTCACAAATCTTTCAAAAAAACCAATCATCAAACATAGAACAGAACAGACAAATGACTGTAAAATTCACCACATTTTCCACAAATCTTTCAGAAAAAACCAATCATCAAACATAGAACAGAACAGACAAATGACTGTAAATTTCACCACATTTTTCACAAATCTTTCAAAAAGACCTATCATCGAACATAGAACAGAACACAGAATTCATAACGTTTTCCACAAATTTTTCGAAAAGACCAATCATCAAACATAGAACAGAACAGACAAATGACTGTAAAATTCACCACATTTTTCACAAATCTTTCAAAAGGACCTATCATCGAACATAGAACAGAACACAGAATTCATAACGTTTTCCACAAATTTTTCAAAAAGACCAATCATCAAACATAGAACAGAACAGACAAATGACTGTAGAATTCACAACATTTTTCACAAATTTTTCAAAAGGACCTATCATCGAACATAAAACAGAATTCATAACGTTTTCTACAAATTTTTAAAAAAAAGCAATCATCAAACATAGAACAGAACACAGACAAATTATTGCTGAATTCATATTTTTCACAAATTTTTCAAAAAGACCTATCATTGAACATAGAACAGTTAAATTAATTTTGAAATATAGAAATATATTTTGCTTATTGGCAAAATATTAAATTTAATCTATTAGCTTTAAGTTAAAACTAATCTAAAAGCTTCAAGGTTGATATTTCATTTTCAAAATTCTTGTTGAATCTGAGGTACCACAAATGCAAATGCCTCAGTTCTATTATCATTTCCAGCCTGTTTTGGGATTTTACATTTGTTCAAAATAAAATAAAAGGTTCAATAAAGATTTTCATTATAAACCTTGGGTACCACAAATGCAAATGCCTCAGTTCTATTATCATTTCCAGTTATTTTGTGATTGTATGGAACTGCATTTGTTAGAATTGTCCATAAAGCACATCCTCTTTGAAATGATTTAATGAATTCATATGATTATGCTTCAACTGTTGTTTTTACTGATATTTTCTTATACCTGGCTTCCATTTCAGTTGCCTGTCACAATGATTGAACATATTCTACCCCCTCCCCCCAGGCTTCTTTTTGTTGGGAAAAATCATCTGGATGTCTAATTCCTGCAAAATATTATTTAATTAGGCACTCTTTGGTATCTTGAGCTTCATGAAATTGGCATATTTTGCCTGTAATCAGCATCTTACCAATGATTTCAACAACTATATTCTTGCAGATAAATTGTATATTTTACAGTAGTTGTTTTTCCAACACTGGATGTCTAATTCCTGCAAAATATTGTTTAATTAGGCACTCTTCATGAAATTGACATATTTTGCCTGTAATCAGCATCTTACCAATGATTTCAACAACTATATTCCTGTGGAGAGAACCATTCCATTCTATTTGTGGTTCCAATGGTTTTCTTGATTTCTGCAAAATTATTGTCACTTTCTGTTTGTCTGCTTCATTGTCAAACATCCAGGAACTGAAATGCGTAAGTCATTCTTGTCCTACTAATAGTAGAACATGATAATCTTACTTTTTTACTGGTATAAACTTTACAGAAAAGTATAAGTTGGGTAACTTTTAGAAGAATTTGAATGATTTCATCAAATTTGACATACATTTTGTTTTGGTAAATTCAGTAGAATTAAGTGATAAGGTTGTTATCTACACAGACACAAAAAGAGGGACCAATCTCAACGAAAAGTGAAAATTCAAAATAACATGAAATATTAAAACTGTAGACATATTGATGTTTCCACTTGATTTTCGATCAGAAATCAGCTCAATCCAAAGATTTCAAAGTGGAATGGTCTCTCACCAATACATTTATAGATTAATTTTTTGAGAATTCTCAAACTTAGATTTGTCAGTTAATCTTGTTTCTTTCTAACATGCTTTCCTGGTATTTTATGCTTTGGTTGTGTTTCAATGAGTGGTTTTAATTTATCAATGCATACTTGGTTTTTCTCTTTGGTGAACTGCTGGTTTAAATTTGTTTGCCTATAATTCTCTCCACTGTTTGTATACATGAGTTGCTTGACACATGCATTTAAAAAAAGTTGATCTACAGATTTTGTAGTGGAAACATCTCTCCCCACTGTGCATTAATTTTTAAGATATGCACTTTGGGAAGATTTAAATCCACAAAATTAACAGTGGAATTGTTTATCTTGAGTGTGAGTTAACATGTGTGTTTTTAGATTTGAATTCTGCGTACACCGAAATCCACAGATTTCACAATGGAATGGTTTCTCTCCTGTGTGTGTATACATGTGTGTTTTGAGAGTTGAATTATGGGAAGATTTAAATCCACAAATTTTACAGTGGAATGGTTTCTCTCCAGTGTGTGTTAATGTGTGTGTTTTGAGAGTTGAATTATGGGAAAATTTCAATCCACAGATTTCACAACAAAAACGTTTCATTCCAGTGTGAGTTAACATGTGAGTTTTGAGATTTGAATTCTGCGAGCACTGAAATCCACAGATTTCACAATGGAATGGTTTCTCTCCTGTGTGTGTATACATGTGTGTTTTGAGAGTTGACTTCTGGCAACATTTAAATCCACAAATTTCACAGTTGAATGGTTTCTCTCCAGTGTGTGTTAATATGTGACATTTGAGGGTTTCATTCCGGGAAAATTTCAATCCACAGATTTCACAATGAAAACGTTTCATTCCAGTGTGAATTAACATGTGTGTTTTGAGATTTGAATTCTGATAACTCTGAAATCCACAGACTTCGCAGTGGAATGGTTTCTCTCCAGTGTGTTTTAACATGTGTGTTTTGAGACTTGCATTACGGCAACACTTAAATCCACAAATTTCACAATGGAAAGGTTTTTCTCCAGTGTGTGTTAACTTATGATTCTTGAGATGTCCATTCTGGGAAAATTTCAATCCACAGAATTCACAGTGGAAACGTTTCTCTCCAGTGTGTTTTAACATGTGTGTTTTGAGATTTGAATTCTGGGAACATTTATATCCACAAATTTCACAGTGGAATGGTTTCTCTCCAAGGTGTTGTAACATGTGTTTTTTCAGAGATGAATTGCGGGAAAATTTAAGTCCACAAATATCACAGTGGAAACGTTTCTCTTTATTGTGTCTTAACATGTGAGTTTTGAGATTTGATTTTCTGGAAGTCTTAAATGCACAGATTTCACAATGGAATGACTTCTCTCCGGTGTGTGTTAAGATATGTCTTTTGAGAGTTGAACTTTGAGAAACTTTCAATCCACAAATTTCACAGTGGAATGGTTTTTCACCAGTGTGTGTTAACATGTGTGATTTGAGATTTGATTTCCGATGACACTTAAATCCGCAAATTTCACACTGGAAATTTTTCTCTCCAGTGTGTTTTAACATGTGTCGTTTGAGAGCTGAATTTTGTGCACACCGAAATCCACAAATTTCACAGTGGAATGGTTTCTCCCCAGTGTGTGTTAACATGTGTGATTTGAGATTTGCATTCTGATGACATTTAAAGTCGCAAATTTCACACTGGAAATTTTTCTCTCCAGTGTGTTTTAACATGTGTCTTTTGAGAGCTGAATTTTGTGAACACCGAAATCCACAAATTTCACAGTGGAATGGTTTCTCACCAGTGTGTGTTAACATGTGTGATTTGAGACTTGCATTCTGATGACACTTAAATCCACAAATTTCACACTGGAAATTTTTCTCTCCAGTGTGTTTTAACATGTGCGCTTTGAAAGCTGAATTATATGAAAACTGAAATCCACAGATTTTACAGTGAAATGGTTTCTCTCCAGTGTGTGTTAACATGTTTTCTGAAAGATGAACTGTGGGAAAATTTATATCTACAAGTTATACAGTCGAATGGTTTAAATTTTATCACTAGAATTCATGGAAAAATTACTCAACAAATTAAACAGTCAAAATTTTTTTGCCAGTGTATTTTTATATTTGAGAATTAAGTTCATAAAGAATGTAATACCCAAGTTTCAGAGGAAAGGCTTTATCCCTCATGCATGTTTAGTTACGTCTCTCCTGTGTGGACTACCAATCCTTGAATTTCAGTCTGACAATTCCTTCTTTCTCAGGAATATTCATCACAATTACAGGTACTATCAAAGATGCAAACTGAAAACAAAAAATATATTAAGTGAGTACATTTTCATGTGTTTTTTTAATATGTTCAAAAACAAAAAATACACCATTACACTATATATCAAACATAAATATGCAATTTGTCAATTTAAAGAGATTTTAACTTTTTGATTTTAAATTTTAACTAAATTTAATGCATAAAAGTGTGATAAATTAGTATCTAATTCAGATGCATTACACAGTTTATTCTGATGCAAATTCTCAGCAGGAAAATACGAAACTGGATTTAATTTTATTCTGGCAGGCATGTGAAACTAGAGCAGATTTTTCATCAGATTATTATTAAATCCTGTATCTGTGGACAAGGATTCATAGGTGTTGAAATGGGTAATGGAAGCAAAAAAAATCAGCACACAACTTCTAGACTAAGAAAAGGTTAATTTTGAATTGTAAACCATGTATGAATACAGGCTACACTCAAATGTCATACTCGACTATCAAATAAAGTCAAGTGAAGAGATTGATATAGGGATACTCATAGCCACTGAGTGTAAAGCTGAAGGATGTGCCCTCGCATCTGCATCCAATATAGAAGGCAATGGTACAAGCATATTGGAGACATGGGTAACCACCACAGAGGTGATTTGGGCAGTCACTGAAACAATGTGATGTCACTATGTCAGACTTTGGGTGTGGGATGAAAACGAGTTCCATACCATAGACTGACTGAGAGAAAGTGATGAAATATTGGTGTGAATTAAATATAAATTAAGATTTAAGTTTTGTGCTATCAGTGAATTGGCAACCCTCATTCATTATTAGGTCACCAATTATTATACTTGGAGAAGGAAAACTACTGTAAACATCTTCAATATCTTTATGAAAATAATTGTACAGACAAAAGAAAATTCAGTCAAATGACTCTAGTTATTCTTAAAATGATTATAGCAAAATTTGAACATTAAGCCATCTGCTTAAATGAAATAATGAATTTATTATAGAAATATATAAAAAAAAATTCATACAGGTCTTTAAAATGTTTTAATATTCTGAATTAATGGAGGTACTTCCACTAACTTGCTGAAAAAACAGCATAGTATGAACAAATGGTCCCAAGCTTAATAAAAAACAAAGTAAAGTTGAAATTAATGTTTCAAGAAGTTTTTTTATTTTTAAAAATTCAGTTTAAATTTAAGTATTGAAAATTAGTGGAGGAACTTAATCAGACAATATGAGCTTAAAAATTGTATTTCTATTAGGTATCTCCACCCATTTTTGATAACTAACATTTAAATTGAATTTTTAAAAATAAAAAAAGTTCTTGAAACTTTTATTTTAGTTTTAATTGAAAGTAAATGATTAAATTTATTATTTCCATGGAGCAAAATACTCTGGTTTATTTCAAACAAAAATTATATTGATTGGAATTTAAATTTTTCAAATTTTTCAATCTTTCAATCTTTTGGCCATTTTTGAGTGATCAACACATTTGATCAACACATTTGTAAACAAAGGTTAACTCTCAGTTTTTTGTAAACAAAGGTTAACTCTCAGTTTTAAAAATCTTGCAAAAATAAAATATATAACTGATGCTTTATTTTTGAAAAATTAAATTAAAAATTTAAATTTTGTTTAATATAAATAATTATTGTTTAATTCATGGACATTAGAATTTTGGTGAATTTTTACAAAATTTCATGAGGGTTTTTAAAATCTTTTAACATTCTGAATTAATGGAGGTTCTTCTAATTTACTAAAAAAACAGCATATGAAGTAAAAGCTTAAACATTTGCATTAGAAAAAAAACTGTTTTCATTATGTTATTATTAAGAGAAAATATCAAAGTAATTATTTTAAAAATATGCTTTTTTTTAAAAAATCATCTCATCCCAAGCAAGACATTCTACTGCCACTGTGCGCAGGGGGTTACATAGGGTAAAGTGATGAGAAAGAGGGGTTAGTTATAGGAAATGTCAGGAGGAGGGTAATAGACGGATAAAAACACCGAGGAAGGGGGTGGAGTAGATAAAAAAAGAGCCTGTGAAAATGGATGCGAGTTAGTGTGATAGGAGATGTCTATTGACCTTACATTTAAATTCGTGGAGAATATTTCTTAAACAAAGTTGAACTTTCTAAACTTTCCACAGAATTTCTAATGTGTTAACAGATGCAAGGTGATCACAAGTGACAGTGTACAATTTTTTTCCTGTAAGCGGAAGAAACCCTGAAACACATGACCTTTTAATGTAGACATAGAAATTACCTGACAAAAAAAAACCTGAAACACAAAAAAAACAAAAAAAAAATTATTTTAAAAATATGAAGGCACTATTTGTATCAAACTGTTTAATTAGTAAATATAATTTTCACTTAAAACTATTGACAACAAATCTTTGAAATATTTTAAAAATATTTTTGAAACTTTATAAATTATTATAATTAAAAAAATGAAAACTTTTAAAATTTCATTATTAATCAAAAAAATTTTTTTCTTCAGACTATAATGTCCTATCTTATTTATTAAAGCAATTAAAAGCTTATCAAATTAAATATAGTTTCATTGCATTTTTTATTTTACTATTGGGAGCAGATTTTCAGAAATAAAAGCAAAATGTTTAAAAAAAATAATAGATGATTTACATTCCCCAATGAGTTCTGTGTTTAACTAATAAAACCAATTTTCCCAACAAAATTTCTTAAAATTTCATGAATTTATGTGGAGCGGGGTAACAGATATAAAAAAAATATTTTTACCTTGATTTTTTAATAATAATAAATTCAAAAATAGTTTCATTCATTTGTGAATAAGTCCTGAAAGTTTTGTTAAAATTTGACAATTATTTGATTTTTGCAAGAATTTCCAAATTAACGTATTTGTCACCGGAAAAAACTGAGTTATGTAATTTTTGTAACCCCAACAAAATATAACAAACACAATTAAGTATATTTTGAAACACAACAGTATCCGTTTTTTTTTATTCTCGCCGACCAGGATACAGAAGGATTGAGTGGGATAACAAATTAGGTTCTATATGTGGTGTATTATTAAGCAGTTATGTTGTTGTTCTTCCTTGCTCCTTTTTTTGTGAATGGTCAATGAATCATTAAGGCATTAAGGGAGAGTTGTCTCCCCTTTTTAGTCTTTTATTTGTATGACATATTTTGGGAATTTATTTACAGTTGATAGGGTTTTCTTTGAAGTCTATATGATTTTTTAAGTACACATTTTGGTGGAGTCCTAGGATTATTCTTTGGTATAATTTGGGAATATTGTGGAAGCAGTTTGAAGTTTCTCTTTTCCAATCTTTTCACTTTACTTTTTTTTTTCAATTAGAGTAGATAGACTAAACTATCGCCCGGTTCACACTCCACCCACGTCTATTGAACAGGTGAAGAGGCTAATCCCTTGTTCCCTGTTTAGGATGTGGTTTCCGGCTTTCTCTTTTCCAATCTTCTCACTTTGTTTTTTTTGTTTTTTTTTTTCAATTGGAGTAGATAGATCTATCTATCGCCCGGTTCACACTCCACCCATGTCTATTGAACAGGTTAAGAGGCTCATCCCTTGTTCCCTGTTTAGGATGTGGTTTCTGGCTTTCTCTTTTCCAATCTTTTCACTCTTACGTAGCTCCCTGCACATCAGTGGCATTACTGCCTTGCTCGAGGTGATATGATTAAGAAAAAAAAATGTCAAACGTAAACTCTATGTCATATGTAACATTTCCAAAATGTTGTAGAATATGTCCGTGAATCCATTTTTCTTTGACATTACACTAGTCTTTAGCAAGCACAGATTGTCCTGGTACATACGTGCATTTCACTGCTCCATGACGTTGGCTAAATTGTTTCTCCATCACCATGTTCTTTTTTTGGAAATATTTTAGAGTAGAATGGATGACATCCATATACAAACTTTACGATTTATCCGTGCTTTAGGTGTGTTAGGATTTGGTGTAGCCCTATAACTACTGAGGAATATTTCTAATATTTCTTGTGTGGTTCTCTCCCCTTTGATACTCTTAAAAGTATCTACAAAGTGCTTCACCTGTTCCTTTGATTGTAGATGAAAAATGTGTTCTAACATGTTGAATGCCATTAAATGCACAGAAATCTGAAAATGTAGCTAAAGTGATTGTATAGAGAAGTATCTTATTCCGACGTGATCCGAACACGACTTTAAAATTTGTTTATGGCGAAGACAAAAGTGCTTAGATTGTGTACAACGGCCATTAAAATTTGTGGCATGGCAAATAATATGCTACTGAAAGAGATTAAAGGCTTAGGAGTGTGAATGTGTCTTGTAGGTAAAGAATGTTCATTTTGAAGTTGCTGCTTCTAAAGTCAGTAGTTGGTTTGTGTGGAATGTCTTTGAAGAGGTCACTCCTGAGGTCAATAAGTATTTTTGAGACAGGGAGAAGGAAAGAAGTCAGCATAGTAGCCACTCGACTTAAGTCAAGGGGAGGCAGTGATAACTCTAGCCTATGAGTCCTTCTGTCTAACGAAGCTTTTTGTCTCTGCTTTTTATATCCGCTTTTTGGATCAAAAGCTCGTTTTGAATTTCATGCTAGTATTTGATTCCGGGCTTCACATTGGCTGGTAAATAAAATTCGCGTAGGCTCGCGAAATGGAAATTTGATTAATTTTTATTTTTCAACCGGAACATCTGCGCGAATACCTGTGCAGAGATGATTTTTATTCATTTTACTTTCTGGTTGCTATAGAGCAAACATCCGATCAGCTCGCTTTTGCTCGGTTGGTATCACCACAATTGCAGTGCCATTATCTGTGGGATTCCAAAATGACTGAAAATCTTTTTCAAATTTAGAAATTGTTTCATCTGCAGTGATGTGACTCATCTGAAAAAATGTCCAACCATTTGCTGTAAGCATCAACGAGTATAAAATAACACTGTTCATTGATAGGTCCAGCAAAATCATTGTGAAGACATGACCAGGATGATTCAGGGATAGGCCTTAAGCTCAGTATAGTTTTGGGAAATTCTGTTGGCAGTTAGCACATGAGCATGCCAATTCTTTCAACCGCTTATCCATGTTAGGCCAATGGGCATAGCTGCATGCTAGGACTTTCATATGGCTAATACCATGACGACCATAATAAAATTGCTTGATCATTGTCCTGTAATGAGAATCAGACAATCACACACTCAGCAAAAAAGAGACAGTCACTGACTTCTGACAATGAATCTTAATGTTGAAGGAAAGGTTGAATTCTATTGTCTGGGTATATTTTTGGCCATTTTTGTACAAAGGAAGTGCATCATTTTTTGTAGAACTGGATTAGAAGCTGTAGCTTCACGGATCATTGTAAACTCTTAAAGTAGATGAAAATACTGAAGGGGTTTCTCGCTCCAGGGATACTGCTGTAATGACAGAGTCCTCTGGTACTTTATTTTGTATTGTCATGAGCCTAGATAGAGCATCAGCATGACCAATTGTATCAGTTCTGTTATACTTTATAGTAAAGTTATAGTCCAATAGTGTAGTTTCCCATCTTTGCAGATGATTTGCTATAGACACAGGAACACTTTTTGGGATCCCAAAACACAAAGAGGCTTGTGGTTTGTGATCAGAGTAAAATGGCACCCATACAGTATTTTATGAAACATTTAATGGCAAAGACTATTGCTAAGGCTTCCTTTTCAATTTGGCTGTAGTTGCTTTCTGCAAGTGCCAGTGATCTAAATGCCTGTGCAATTGCCTTTTGACTGCCATCAGGAAAAATATAAGAAATGACAACACCATAATTAGAAACAACTGAGACAACTACAATAACCGTGGATCTGAAGAAATCAAGGACTTTATCTTTGTGAAAGCTGACGGACATTCATTAGATCAGTCCAATGTAATATCTTTTTTCAAAAGATTGTTGAGAGGGACACATACTCAAAGTACAGGCAAAAGTAACAGTTAACCAAATGAAACTAAATGAAACCAAGGAAAGAACGTTATGTTTTTACATTTGTTGATGCTGGCATACTTTTTTTATTGCCGAGATATTTTCTGGGTCTGGTTTTCTACCATTTTTGTCAAATATAAAACCAAGGTATTTGATTTTTTACCAGAAAAATTCACACTTTTCAGCTTTAACCTGGAATCCATATTGTTGGATTCGGCTGAAAACAGAAAATAAATGCTGCAAAAGTCCATCTTAGGACACAAGTGCAATGATGATGTCATCAATAAATGGTGCAAAAGTCCATCTTAGGATACAGCTGCAATGATGATGTCATCAATAAATGCTTCAAAAGTCCATCTTAGGATACAGCTGCAATAATGAGGTCATCAATAAATGCTGCAACTCTAGTCAATATGATCAGCATGACATCCATTGTTTGCTGAAAAATGGTTGGTGCTGGTTTGACTCTGAAGCTAAGGCAGTTAATGTTATATAAATTATCGTATTTATTAAATTTTTATAGCACTTTACATTTTATTATTAAATACATAATTGCTTGCACTATTATTTTATTCAATTATAATCCAATACCTTAAACAATAAAGCCAAAAAAACAAAGCTTTTCAATTTTTTATAAACTTTCAATACAAAGTGAATACAGCCTTTATTCACCACTTGGCAATTGACATCAAGCAAGGGATAAATAATAAACAATTTCCTAAAATTTAGTAACAAAAACAGATAAAATTTATATCATGAAATAAACAAGATGTGAAAATGTTATTAGATGTGGAGAGAGTAAATAGGGAATGAAAATGTGTTTTATAATTTCAAAGTACATATAATTATGTATGAATAAATTCTCTTTCTTTTGCTGTTAAGTAAAAAGCAGGTAAACAAAACAAATTTGTTGAAAAAGATGTTTTTAAATGATTTTAAAGGATATGTCTTGAAAAGGATAAATGTTTTGTTCTTTTGAGTGAATATAATATTGAGTGAGTGAATATAATTTTGTGTTCATCTTAAAGAGGTTCTGGGTAAGTATCTTCAGAGACTGAAAGATGGTCAATGATTTGGAGGGCTCTACCCTCTAAAGAACATCTCAAGAAATACAATTTTTCAGTTGGCGACAGTATGGAGGCCACACAATTCTCAAATTTGGTGAAAAAGTTTTTGAAGCTCCTTTTGCTGGCTTCAAATTCCTTTCCACTGAAATAAGGCCCCTTAAACTTAATTTTAAAGGGCTCTACAGAAAAGGGAAAAGGGCTGTTAAATTTAATGAAAATTATTTTAATGGTCCTGGCATATCAGATGCAACCCAATTAACCCTCTAGGGCCATTCGTATCATATTAGTGGGGGATCTGTTTATTACTTCATAACAATATAGAACTGATCCCCCACTTTATGACAAGTAGAAGCCTTAATCATATTATATTATTAACCGTCTAGGGCCATTCGTATCATATTTGATACAGTATGAAAACAAGCCTTGAAAGAAATATTTTCCTGAAAAATTTTTTAAGAGAAATATTTTATAAATTTCAAATGAAAGCAGTACTGACTGCTCAGTCAATGAATACCAAATGTTTCCTTATAGGGAAATACCAAATGTTTCCTTATAGGGAAATACTGAATCAAATATGATACGAATGGCCCTAGAGGGTTAAGAGGATTTGGTGGCTTGTCTATATCAAGAGTTTGTTATGGTTTATAAAATGGCAAGTGTGCTAAAAATAGAAAAAGGTAGACACACTGATGCCAAGAATTGAAAATTGAGCAGCAAAACTGTTAAACAAGTTAACAGTTTCTTTTGGTAGGAGTAGCAGTAATAAGTAGGAGTGAAGGACAGTAGTTTGGTGGAGGGATTTTGAAAAGAGGAAGAGGCTTGTTAGTTGACCACAAGAGTCCAGAAGGGATAGGTGTGTTTACCACTACCCTGCTAGAGCAAAGAGAAGTCAGCTAGTCTACTCCTGTATCCACACACAAAAATTAACGGTTGTTAACTTGATGTAAAAACTTAAAGTTTTATATAAAAAAAATTAATGACATTAATTCAAGTTTGTGTTATCTTTTAATTATACAAAACCAAGCAACACAACAAGTTCTTTTTTCTTCTGAAGGGGCTCTTGGAGCCTGTCCCAGGTTTCCTCACCACAGAACTTCTATATTGTAATTTCTACTTGTCTATAATTTTATTGGTTAAACGCAAGATTCATTGGGAAATATAAATAATCTATTTTCTTTTTAATTTTTTTGATTCTGTATCCAAAAATCTCCTCTGAATAGTAAAATAAAAAATGCAATAAAACTCTGATATTATTTAATTCGATAACCTTTTAATTGCTTGAATAAACAATAAAAATTAAGAACATTATATTCTAAAGAAAAAAATCCGATTACTAATAAAATTTTAAAAGAATTGTTTACATTTTTTTGTTATTATAATAATTTATAAAATTTCAAAAATATTTTTAAAATCTTCCAAGATTTGTATTCGTTAGATTTTTTTTAGTCAAGAATTGATTATATTGCCAATCGAAAATTGAAAAGTTTAATAAAAATCGTTTTGTCTTAATATTTTGTAAATAATTTAAAATTATTTTGTGTGTGTAAAAATGTTCATTTTTAAGTAAAATGTTCCGAAGAGGACATGTTTATTTTAGAAGTTAACAAGTGTTGTGGATTATTTCCCTTACACGGAAATCACTGAAAACTGCAATATTTTCTTTCGTTTATGGTATTGGCTTACAATAAAATAAAATGAAATTAAATGTAAACGTTTGTGTAAGTATTAAAATGAAAAGTGCTATAGAAATTTTAATTAATTTAATAAAATATTAGATTGACTGAAAATATTAGTTCTTTTAAATATATCATTCAAAGATTTCAATTAAAACTAAAATAAATTTCAAGAAATTTTTTTCATTTTTAAAAATCAGTTTCAAACGTTAGATATCGAAAATACTAGTGACATACCTACACCAGAGTATTTTGCTTACTGGAATTAGTAAATTTAATTTCTTGGCTTTCAATTATAGAAACTTCAAGAAAACTTTCTTATTTCAAAAATTAAATTTAAATTTAGGTATCGAAAATGATTTGAGGTACCTAAATTCATGATTTTGTTTATTTTTCCGTGTTTTTTTTTTTAAGAATTTGTAAACCCATAGTCTACTGTCAGTTAATCTCATTGAATTTTCAGTAAAAAGTAAACATTTTACAAAAAATCCAGTAAAAAGTAAACATTTCACAAAAAAAGATCTCAGTAAAAAAGGTAAACATTTCACAAAACAGCAAAAAAAAAAAGTAAACATTTCACACAACAGCGAAAAGTAAACATTTCACAAACCCGGCGGGGAAAGTAAACAATTCACACAAAAAAACACAGTAAATCCATAGATTTTTACTAAATTTAGTCGAAACATGTCTAATTTAAGATTAAAAGAGATAAGATGATTCGCGTTTTTTAAATTTTGTCTATGGAGATCTGATGAAGTTTGAGAAAACGTGTCAATGTTTTACTTTGAAAAATTCCTGAAATCTTTATTTTTCTTTCAATCAACATTAGCTTTTGACTATTATCTTTTAAAGAAGAAGAAAAATGAAATATGTTACTTACATTTTCTGGGCGAATTTAAAAGAGTATCAAAATGATTTGACAGAAAAACAAACAGGATTAATTTGCTCTTTTTGTTGGATTTGATATTTCTTTCTCAACATCGACAGTATTTGGCAGTCAATAAAATTTCAGATTTTTAAATAAATAACAATTAAAAAAGATTAATTATTTTAAAATAGAAATCATCTATTTTCTGAACAGAACAAAATAATGGCAGGAAGCGGTGAAAAGGAGAATTTGTTTCTTGCTTAAAAACAGACCGGGTACCTCAGTAGAGACAATGTTACAACAAAGTGATATAATCTCTGTTAAATTGCTATATTGCCACATGAAATATGCGTAAGAGAACTGACAACTGCGGGTATTTATATTGTAAAAGGTTTTATTTCCTTTACAGTACTTGTGCAGCTGTGAAAACTGCAAATTAGACACGTAGAGGAAGGATCTACACAACATTAACAAGCATAGATGATTACAAAATCCGAACAAATAAGAAGAAAATAATAAACAACGATGAATTTATAACAAACAAAAGAACTTAACAAGTGTTTAAAAATAAATCAACAGGAATCGTTTACGTCGACAAAGTAATACATTTTCTACAAATTAAGAAAGGGTCTAATAAGCAATAAAACTTTTTAAAGTTTAAGTATTTTAAAATTTTATTCGGCGGACCTGAAGGAGTCTACCACCACATTTAAATCTGTTGTTTTTAAAAAATTTTCACTCTTTTTTAAATCTTTTTAAACGCAGTTTTATCGGTGATTACCTAAAGTTTCCGATTATCAAATAAGATTGGGAAAAATTTCAATAAACAATTGGTGGACGCTCAGTTTCTCATACAACGTTATAGTAAATCGATCCTCCATTTTGGAACCACTCGCGTTGGAGTCGCTTTGTTTTTTTGTTTTTTGTTTTGTTTTTTTCGTTTTTGTGGGGCGAGTTGTTGCTCTTGTTTTTGTCTTTTTCAAAGTTTTCTTTAGTTCTTACGATGGCATCTTCCCCGAAAACTCCCAGAATGGCTTTATTCAAAAATAATGCAAAGGATTCAGTTGTTGAATATGTACTATACTTATCTGCCCTTGACATTTTGTTAGTGTAATTACGTCCCTTACTTGCATTCGTCAGTTGACGATTTGCTTAGTCAGGAATTGTTTTGTTGATTAAATCCTTGTTAAGGAAAACCAGTCTTGTCAACTCATTTCAATTTAATCAACAAAACATATTCAACAGTATGGATAAATACTTGAAGCCGGAACGTTTGGGGACCCCTCCTAATACAGCATCTTCAAGTAAGCACTTTAATCACTGGCTTCGAAGTTTCTCGTCGTTCCTACGAAAAATTATTGACCCTAACATCCATACTGATTTGGATAAACTCGATACACTGATAAACTGTATTTCTTCTGAGGTATACGAATACATTGCTGAATGTGATACGTTTGATAGTGCAGTTAACCGTCTGAAAGAACTGTACATAAAACCCCCGAACGAAGTTTTCGCCCGGCATTTACTTGCCACGTGCGGCCAAAAAGAGGAGGAAAATATTGACGAATACGTGCAAAGACTACAGTTACTAGCGAAAGAATGTAACTTTAAACCAGTTGATGCGATTCAAAACCGAGACGACTGTGTCAGAGATGCATTCATCACAGGTTTACGTTCAAACGTTATTCGACAACGGCTACTTGAAAACAAAACACTGCATTTAAATATAGCTATCGACCAAGCTAGAGCGCTCCATGCAGCTCAGAAAAATTCAGAAGCATATACATACACTCAAACACCAATTGTGGGTGCAGTTTCTCAGGAAAATAACTGTACCAGTGCCCAGTCAACGGTCCCCATTAATGCTTGTTGTGCAGCTTCGGCTAACACCAAGTATACGTGTTTTTTTTTGTGGAGGACCTCGTCATAACAGAAGTGTGTGTGCAGCAAGAAACGCTACCTGTTTTAAATGTAAAAAAGAAGGCCATTTCTCAAAAATGTGTCGTTCGAACCCAAATACGACATCTGCTGCAACATGCTCTCACAGACTCGCGACAATGTTGATATCCAACACTACGTCTGCCTCCTTAGGATCCCTAAAACAGGCTGCATTATACGTATTGGTCGGGAAAAATGGCGCCGGTACGGCGCTAATGGATACGGGGAGCTCAGGATCCTTTATCTCCCTCAGTTATGTGAGGAAACACAAAATACAAATAAAACCTGCTACTGGTAACGTGTCCATGGCGTCATCATCACTTAAAGCTTCTATCAAAGGACAGTGTACGGTGGATTTGAACCTTCTGGGTGAGTGGTATCCAAATGTAAAACTTTCAGTTCTACCCAACCTCTGCTCTGATATTATTCTTGGCCAAGATTTCATGTCACAACATTCCACTATATCTTTTGCATTCGGTGGCTCTAAGAAAGATCTTGAAATCTCTCATCCTATCTCCTGTAGTGTGCCCTCGGCATTAGTGGACACACCATCTTTATTTTCCAACATTGATCCAGACTGTAAACCTATTACAACTAAATCTAAAAGGTGGGGAGAGGGTGACAGACGTTTCATACAGACTGAGATTGAGAAAATGATCAGAGAGGGTGTAATTCAGGAAAGTACTTCCCCTTGGAGGGCTCAGGTTTTAATAGTAACAAATGAACGTCAAAGAAAGAGACTAGTAGTCGATTATAGTAGAACAATTAACAGATTTACTAGATTGGATGCTTATCCATTACCAAGAATGGATGACTTAGCCCAGGAAATATCAAAATTTAAAGTTTATAGCTCATTGGATCTGAAGAGTGCATATCACCAGATACCAATAAAAGAAGAAGATAAGCCTTATACAGCATTTGAAGCTAACGGTAAACTTTACCAATTTTGTAGAATTCCTTTTGGAGTGACCAATGGTGTTGCATGTTTCCAAAGGATAATAGACAAGATTATTAAGGAAAATAATCTAACGGGAGTGTATGCCTATGTAGACAACATTGTCGTAGTCGGGAAAAATCAGCAAGACCATGATGAGAACTTAGAAAAATTAAAAAAGATTATTACCCAGTATAACCTCACTCTCAATGAAGAGAAGTCCGTGTTCTCTAAAACATCCATTGATTTTCTCGGCTATAGTATATCACAGGGCTTACTTAGACCTGATGCAGAACGTCTACGGCCATTAAGAGAGTTACCTATTCCTCAGAACAAAACCTCTCTGCGTCGAGTGCTTGGATTATTCTCTTACTACTCCCAGTGGATACCCAAATTCTCTGATAAGATTAGACCCTTGATAACAGCTAATTCATTCCCCCTTGATCCAGAATCGATAAAAACATTTGAAATCTTCAAAGAGGAAATTGAAAAGGCCTTATTGCACTCAGTCGACGAAAAGATACCTCTTGTAGTAGAAACCGATGCCTCTGATACTGCTATTGCAGCCACTCTCAATCAAGCAAACCGTCCAGTAGCATTCTTTTCACGCACACTTACGACTACAGAACGAAAACACTCTTCCGTAGAAAAGGAGGCTTGTGCAATAGTAGAGGCAGTTAAAAAGTGGTCACATTATCTATCAGCACGACGTTTTGTGATAGTCACAGATCAACAAGCTGTGAATTTCATGTTTGATGCAAGAAGGCATGGAAAGATCAAGAACAGCAAGATCGAAAGATGGAGAATGGAATTGGGGTGTTACGAGTACGATATCATGTACCGGCCAGGGAAAAACAATATTCCAGCCGATACGCTCTCGCGTGTCCAGTGCAATGCACTCGACAACATGGGAAGATTGCATGAAATACACGAACATCTTTGTCATCCGGGTATAACCAGGTTAGCTCATTTTGTTAAAGTAAGGAATCTTCCGTACTCTATTGAAGAGGTTAAGAGAGTGTGTGCAGCATGTGCAGTGTGTGCCAGATGGAAACCACGCTTCTATACACCAGAAACTGGACGCCTAGTCAAAGCTACACAACCAATGGAACGACTCAGCATTGACTTTAAGGGGCCCCTTCCTTCAACTTCGAAAAACCGTTACCTATTAACGGTTATAGATGAGTACTCACGTTTCCCTTTTGCTTTCGCATGTACAAGCACTAATTCAGACTCTGTAATACAGAGTCTAAGTCAAATATTCATAGTATTTGGCATGCCATCCTACATCCATTCGGATAAGGGTGCATCCTTCTTATCAAAGGAAGTACGTGAATATCTCACCAATCTCGGGATTGCTACTAGCCGGACAACGCCTTATCACCCCCAAGGAAACGGTCAGTGTGAAAGGTATAACGGGATTATATGGAAACACACATTATTAGCCCTAGCCTCAAGAAATCTCAAGGAATCGCAGTGGGAAACGGTTTTGCCTGAAGTGCTACACTCCATATGATCTCTTCTTTGTACCGCTACTAATGCCACTCCACATGAAAGACTCTTTTCATATCAACGGCGAACTCCCAGCGGCCATTCCTTACCCACTTGGCTATCTAAGCCAGGGCCTGTTCTTTTGCGTCGCCATGTCCGAGCGAGTAAGTACGAACCATTGGTTGACGAAGCAGAGTTACTCGAAGCAAATCCTCAATATGCACACATAAGATTCACCAATGGTCGCGAATCTACAGTCTCTGTAAGCGACCTAGCACCAGCAAGGATCTCATTACAAAGCGAGAATGTTGTAGATGATATCCAGAAAGACCTAAATGATTCTACACCCACTAATGAATCTCCCAAGGAAAAAGTAGATAGTAACGATTCACAAACTATCGTTAACTCAGAAATTGTATCTTCTCCAAGTGATTTAAATATTATTCCTCCTCAAGTAATGTCAAGAACTCCTGATATACCCAGACGATCCCAACGGGAAATTCGTAAGCCAAAGAGGTATGATGAACCGTAAAAAAAAAAAAAAAATTAAAAAAAAAAAAAAAAAAGGGAGGGGGAGAATGTACTATACTTATCTGCCCTTGACATTTTGTTAGTGTAATTACGTCCCTTACTTGCATTCGTCAGTTGACGATTTGCTTAGTCAGGAATTGTTTTGTTGATTAAATCCTTGTTAAGGAAAACCAGTCTTGTCAACTCATTTCAGAATATGCGCAAGGTTGTATGAAAAACTGAATTTTTCCTAATTTTTTTTTGTCAGTCGGAAAGTTTAGGGTGTAATTGATAAGACTGCATTAAAAAAGGAAAAAAAAATGAAGTACAACAAATAAAGTTTAAAGGTGCTAATAGTCTCCTTCAGGTCCACCTTAATTTCTATTATAAAAAATTAAAACTTAATCTAGGATTTGCTGGAAAGTGAAGCGAAAAAATGGTAATTACCTTATTGGCACCTCGTGTGGTCTATGCCAGTTTAGGTAGTTACTCCCTAACAGTACCAAAAACGAATGGAGATAACAATTTTACTGTCTGACCTCTTAGAAAGTTTCAATCCAAAAGACTTTTAAGGGGGTTTGTATTTCTGACGCAGAGGCCAAAATCCTAGATTCTAGAAAAAAAGTTGCCCTAAAAACAGTTTACTTGTTACTTGCTTATTTTAACTTTACTATTTATTTCTGTTTCATAATTTCCATTTAGACCTCATAATTGTTTTAAGTTGTCCTAAAATGTTAAGAACTATTTTCTTCCGGCGACATTGTCCTAAGAGGGTGACAATGCCGCTGGTCATAGAATACAGGGCTGGATTCGCCGAGAAAACGAACCTGCTGATTTTTACATTAGGGTTTGGTAGTAACTGTAGTTGCCACCAGGCACCATTTGTTACCAAACCTTAATGTAAAATCAGCAGGTTCGTTTTTTCGCCGAAGCCAGCCCTGTATTCTTGACCGGTGGCCTTGTCACCCCTTGGGACAATGTTGTCAGAAAATATAGTTCCTTATATTTTAGGACAACGTAAAACAATTATGAGGTCTAAATAGAAAGTATGAAACAGAAACAGTAAAGTTAGAATAAGTAAGTAAAATATAACACGTAAACTGTTTTTATGGCAGACTTTTCTAGAATATAGGATTTTGGCCTCTGCGTAAGAAATAGAAACCCCCTTAACAGCCTTTTTGGATTGAGACCTTCTAAGATGTCAGACGTAAATTTGTTATCTCCAGTGGCAGCACACTCGTTTTTCGGTACTGTTAGGGAATAACTCAATTGTCATAGACCACATGAGGTGCCGACAAGTTTTCACAGCTGCACAAATACTGTAAAGGAAATAAAACCTTTCTGACAATATTTACCCGCAGTTGTCAGTTCTCTTACGCATGTTTCATGTGGCAAAGGAAATTACAGTACCCCGCGGGAGAATTCGTTTCTTCTTCTTTTATGTGCCCTGTCCCTTCAGAACGTAGGCGATCATGGCTTTCCACGTCTCCCTATCCCTGGTGGCTCTTAGCACGCCTTCTCCTGTTACTCCATGCACGCCTTCTCCTGTTACAATTCCGTCATCCACCTGATTATGTCCTTCAAATATGTTATCCGTTGCTTTCTCCTGTCTCTTTTTCCCTCTATCTGGCCTGTTAGTATCAGGTTCTCCAAGCCCTCCTTCCTCATTGCATGTCCCGAACTTCAGCTGTCTCTTCCTGATGCTCAGTATTAATTTCCTTTTTGTTTCCAAATTCCTTTCTACACACCCCAAATAGAAGAGGAAAGACAAGCAGAGAACGTCCGCAGGTAGGTTGATTTCGGCAGTCGGGCAGCAATTTCCCTTAACCCACCTTAAAAAGAGAAATGGATTTAGGGTACTCGTTTGGTTGTTACTGCTACTGCTATATTTTGTAAAATCTGGCGGTGACTTTGATCTGCAACCGGACCTCACCAACGACAGAAAAACAGGATTAGAGAGGAAAGGAAAAACAAAAAAACTGTATCAAAACGATTAAATCGTGCTTGAGTTTGTGGGGGATTTGGTATTTGCTGGGTCGTATGTGCTTCCGTATTTTACGGGTCTGGCTCTAGAGATTATTTCCCCCACAAATACAACACTCTGTTTTACCATCGCGCAAAGTGAAAGGAATAATTCACAACGGACATTAAACAACAAACAATTTATTATGTGAAAAATAAAATGGTACGTGGAAACAAACAAAATACATGATGCGAAAATTGCCTTTTGGGAAATAAAACTTGGCAAGAAGTTAAATTTGTTCAAAGATGTGTATAAGTTTACATTAGCAGAGTCCGTAAATAAGTCTTTCCTACTTACATTTAATTCATTTCAGTTGGCGACAGCGTGTCGCGTTGCTGAAAGAAAGTTCGTCGGTTTTTTCTTTTTAAGGTCCTCGGAGCTAGGTCATGAACTTTAGCGTGGAAGAAATGACTTGGCCGGACAAAGTATCGGTGGCATGCGGACTTAATGGCTAGCTTGGTGACTGACCTTTTTTTCTAACTGTGTGTATTATATACATTAATAGGGGATCAACGAGTCTTCCTAACATTAGGGTGTGAAAACATTTATTGACCAATCAGATTTATTATTTTACTATTTTGTTTTGGGGCCTAAATATTTTTGTGTTAATTTACTTCCGATCCTATTTTTCTAGAATGTTCCTATTCTAAGTTTTTAGCTGATTGGTTGAGAAATATAAAAATGTAATCTAAATTCTACTGCCGTTTTGATCCAATTTTTCTAGAATGTTTTATTGTGATTTCCTGTTGCTTATTTTAATAGGAAAAAAAAATATGTAACCCATAAGTTACACGCTCGGACGTTTGAGAAATTTTACAGCGAAAAACCCATTTTTTTCGCATATTCTTTTGAATTTTGAATCTTGAATCACGTGTTTTCTTTCTCTCATTTTCATTGTCTTTGAACTTCTTGCTTTTCTTTCATTTGCATTTCTTTGTGTTTGTTGCCCCGTTGTAATTGGGGTTGTGCCTTTTATATTCCAGTTTCGGTCGATTTGTATCTTATCTTTATCGTGGGGACAAGAACTGGTTTGAACTTCAGTTAACCCCCTTTGTTTTGTTTTATTTTATTGTCGATTTGAAAACATGGCTAACGCTAACCAAATGGATTACCCCTTTCTCTTCGAAGTTAACGGGAACGAAAATACCCACAAGGACAACTCGTTTACACAAAATAGTGTCTTTGAAAGAGCCTCCACTGGTAGAATGGTAGACGTAGTCGACGTGCAGGAATTGCGTCGATCTGACAGAGCGAGAAAGCTAACCCTAAAGGCTAACCCTAAAGGCTAGGGAAAACAACACTGCAAAGCTCATTAAGGAGCTGCACAAAAGAAGTAATGTGCTAGAGCACAAAAACAACAACAACAACCAAATCTTTGAAGGGGAGTTAGGGAGAAAGACAGTAGCCGAACTCCAAGAAATAGGTAGCCACCTGAAGGTTGAATCCTCGGAGATAGTGTCTCTGTTCGAACGGCTCCAAGATCTAGTGGGTGAAAGTCCCGACGCTAACATTGCCGAACGTGGGCGAAATATCAGCACAAAGGAAAAGCAACTGTCCTTTACAATACGACAGGCTGTTGATCGGGCAGATGCCGCCGTGGCAGAGGCTAGAAGTGTCAAATCCCGTAGCTCAGCTTCACACTACACTAGGTCCTCATCATCCTCTAAGTCTTCCTCAATAAGAAGGGAACTTGCATTGAGGGCTGCCGCGTTACAAGCAGATGTAGAATTCCAGGAAGAGAAAGCAGCCCAAGAAGAGGAGATGGAGAGGCTACAAGCCCTGTTGAGGAGGAAAATACGAGAGATGACCCAACGTGACCTCCAACACAAGCTAAAAATGGAACAGGAGAAGATCAGAGCTCTGGATAATCACGAGACTCTGAAACGACTAGCACATGGTAACCCCCACCTCCAAATTCATCCAGAGTAGAGAAAGAAACAGCTCCACCATCACCATCCAGTGGAACTGGATAGACCCATTGTGAAGTAACCTTCACCGAAAAGATCTACGAATATGGAGCTACAGGTTGACCTAGCAACATTAATTAGGGCCTACACTACCTCAATGTCATTGAACCGACTTCCTACACCCGAACCCAATATTTTCTACGGAGACCCCCTGGAGTACCCAGATTAGATCGCTTCATTTACCACTTTAATAGGAAGCAAAGATATTCCATCCCAGGAAAAAATCCATTACCTCAAGCGGTATCGGGGGGGGGGGCTTCTCGCGAGGCTGTAAATGGATACTTTCTATTGAGGACTGAAAACGCTTATAATATAGCAACAGAGGTACTTGCGGACCGGTATGGACACCCATTTGTTATTGCTGAGGCCTTCTGTAGTAAGCTCAAATCCTGGCCAAAAATTCCCAACAAGGATTTCAAGGGATTACGTAAACTTTCGGATTTTCTACTGTAATGCTAAGTTGCCATGGTAGATAACTATGAGTTGTCTATCCTTAATGATTGCTGTGAAATCAAGAAAGTCCTAATGAAGTTACCTGAGTGGATCACAAATCGCTGGGGACAGACAGCCGCAAAAGCTAGGGCTACCTCTGGAAGGTATCCCCACTTCTCAGATTTTGCAGACTTCCTCGCTAAAGAAGCAAAAATCTTGTGTGACCCTACCATCTCCTTAGATTTCCCTCAACGTGCTCCAGAAAGAACTGCAAAGACTGACGCCAAAGGGTTTGGTACCAGAGTTCTTTTAGAAGATTCCCAGCCAGAGAAGAGAATTTCTTCAGAATCCTGTCCTTTCTGTCGTTAAAATGGCCATACTCTGTCAAAATGTAGAACTTTCTTCGGCAAGGAAGTGTCAGAAAAGAAGGGATTCATCAAGGACAACAAGCTCTGCTTTGCATGCTTGGGTAAAGGGCATATGTCTAAACAATGTCCTAAACGATGCGTGTGTCGACACTGTAAAAACGACATGCTACCCGCCTTCATATGAATCAAACCTTGGATGCCAAGGCAAAGGAGGCATCAGGCTGCATACAAATCCCTGCGACGACAGAATCACAAGGAACAAATAAGGATTGCGGTGAAGTACCTTGCAGAGGTGTGAGGAGTATGAGAACCAATACCTAAGTTATATCCTCCATGATCGTACCAGTATGGCTGTCCACAAAGTCAGAGCCACAAAAAGAACACCTGACCTATACTCTATTGGATACTATGTCAGACACTACCTTTGTCTTGTCAGACACATTGGAAATGCTGTATGGTTCAAGGAGCAAATTAAGAAAGAAATCCCAGCCAGTGAATCTTCGATTGACAACTATGACGGCAAAAGACAAACTCATTGGCTGTCAAAAACTCAATACCTTGATGGTTCTCGGATATAAGTTAAAAATAAAAATACCTATCGCAAATGCGTACTCTAGAGAATTTATCCCCGCAGAACTTCCCACATCCCAACACCTAAAACTGAAGCCTCCTCAACAGGTGTTTACTCGTGCAACCAGACTGGCAACTGGGTCCCACCCATTCACAGTCAGGTTAGCCAAATGCAGACGACAATTCTACTCCTGCAGCTTCTTCCCTCGCACTTCCCGCCTGTGGAACTCGCTCCCGTATTCTTGCTTTCCTGACGGCTACAACCTCCAGAAATTTAAATGCAAAGTCAATACTCATCTACTAACCACTGGACTCTAGCTCTCTCCCCACCTTTTCTCCACCTATGTATCTGCCATCACACCTGCTTTCTCAGCTTTCTATTGTTCCTTTCTAACTAGTTTGTACTCCTCACTCTTTTCTAATTAATCTTTTTACATTTATATAGCCCCCTGCACATCAGTGGCGTTTCCGCCTTGCTCGGGGTGAAATGATTAAAAAAAAAAGTGGACACACTTAAAGAACATTGCCAGTCACATTCATCCCGTCACGGACTGTGAAGTAGGTTTGCTGATTGGTTACGACTGCCTGCGTCCTCTGGCTCCTAGAAGTTGTATTACTGGTGGGAATGATGAGCCCTTCGGAGTAGAGACAGACCTGGGATGGAGTATCAATGGGAGGACAGACTCACGAGCGGATTCTAGGGATGCTATTGGTTTAACCTACCGAATGGTGACATGCAAGATCCCTTTAAATTTGCAACCCCATATAAAAGAAACAAACAACTTACACAAAAATATCCCCACTGAAGTGAGATTCACCTTTCGGTCCTCTATTCAAGAGAAAAGCTTGCAGCTTGTAGATGTAGCAAGCCTACTGGAATCAGACTTCACAGAAAGAAGCGAGAAGCCAGTTTCCCAGAAGGACCTTCGTTTAATGGAAAAAGTTGAAGGGGGCATGCATCAATAAGAAGATCTGCGTTTCCTATGGTGGCTTGGAGACGACTTAAATGAAAAACCCAGGGAATACTGGATGAAGGTAAACATCTTCGGAGCGGTCTCTTCTCCGGGTTGTGCAATCTTTGCCTTGAAATTTGTTGTTAAGAGCCATATGGACTTTGGACTGGAAGCCTCACGATTCATCCCTACCAACCTTTACATCGACGATGACCTTACAAGCGTCCCAAATGCTGAGTCGGAAACAGAACTGATTCAGTATGCTCAAGCCATATGTGCAAAGGGAAACTTACGACTCCACAAATTTGCCTCCAACGACAGGCAAGTCATTGAATCAATTCCAAGAGAGAGCCAAGGACTTCGTAGATCTTGACCTATCATTGGAAAACTTACCCATCGAGAGAGCCTTGGGATTGAAGTGGAGCATAGAGTCGGACCGATTTCACTTTCGGATAGTGACACAAGATCGACCCGCAGCACGGAGAGGCATATTATCAACAGTAGCCTCTGTATTCGATCCACTAGGGATGGCGGCACCTTTCCTCCTAAAGGGAAAACAGATCCTACAAGAAGTCTGCAGAACAGGTTGTAGCTGGGATGATTCTCTCCCGAGGGAAATTGTTACTAGGTGGGATAATTGGAGATCGCAATTATCTAGGCTTCCCTCACTAAAAGTGCCTAGGTGCTACAAATCCAAGGACTTTGGAGACACCACAGAGATGCAACTGCACCACTTTTCTGATGCCAGCACTACAGGGTACAGCCAGTGCACATACCTAAAAAAGATAAATAGCGAGAGTCGGGTACATCGCTCCCTCGTAATGGGAAAGGCTCGTGTCGTCTCATTGCACCCTGTCACTATTCCCAGGTTTGAGCTACAAGCAGCTGTGACACCAGTAAAGATAATCGTGACCACTACTGAGGCCCCAGATGGGCGTATACGGAAGGTACACATTCTAGTGGGTGAAACGGATAGGGATGAAACTGGAAAATGCACGGGGAAGCCTGTGTACCTCGACAGACCCATCCACAAACTGATACACCTTATCCAACCAGATGAAAACGGATAATGTAACAGCACCGGTCAGCACAATTTAAAATCACAAAGGTGATTTGGGAGGGGAGTGTAGCTGCCACTAGGCACCATTTGCTACCAAACCTTAATGTAAAATCAGCAGGTTCGTTTTTTCATCGAAGCCAGCCCTGTATTCTTGACTGGTGGCCTTGTCACCCCCTGAGACAATGTTGCCAGAAAAAATAGTTCCTTCTTATTTTAGGACAACTTGAACAATTATGAGGTCTAAATAGAAAGTACGAAACAGAAACAGTAAAGTTAGAAAAAGTAAGTAAAAATATAACAAGTAAACTGTTTTTACGGCAACCTTTATTAGAATATAGGATTTTGGCCTCTGCATAAGAAATAGAAACCCTCTTAACAGCCTTTTAAGAGGTCAGACGTAAATTTGTTATCTCCAGTGGCAGCACATTCGTTTTCGACACTGTTAGAGAGTAACTATATTGCCATAAACAACACGAGGTGCCAACGAGTTTTCACAGCTGCACAAGTACTGTAAAGGAAATAAAACCTTTTTTACAATATAAATACCCACAGTTGTCAGTTCACTCACGCATGTTTCATGTGGCAATGGTAATTAGAGCAACTAGAAATTAAAACTTTCCTTCTGTTGCCTGGCGGCAGTTACAATCTCAATTTGTTTTTACTGAATTTTCAAAAAAGTTTATTATTGACAAAAAATAAAAACAAATAAATTAAAAACCTTAAAAATCCAATATTTTTTCAAAATATTTGTTTAAGAGACAGTAAATTTAAGAAATCCTTGGTCAAAATTAGTTTGCACACAATATATGACAGAACATAGTTTGCACACAATATATGACAGAACATTGTATCACAATCTCAATCTCATTTCTGAATTTTATAAAATTCATATATATATTTTATTGATAAAAAGCGAAAACAACAAAACTAAAAATTGCTATCTCCACAGACATGATGCATAAGTTTAAAAATGAATTTTCTAAAAATGAAAATAAAGTTTTGTTCACGTTTTTGAATCAATATAAAGAGTAGAAAACTGAGAATCGAGCTCAAACAAAAAAAAATGATGAGTCTTATTTCCAATAACGCTGGATCGAATCATGTTGGGATCACCAATTGTAGAGGATTCCAGGTCCATTACAATATTTATATTTAGGATTTGACTCAACGCATGATCGATCAGACACATGACACAAGAAATAAGAAACAACGATGAAGACGTGAATGTAACCAACAAAAAATTATATTAACGAATATACAAAATGTTGATAGAGTAAGAATGTGAATAGATGGAGGAGAAGTTCTCTTCTTTAGTCTGTTAAGAGAAGTAAAATGTTCATTGGAAGAAAATCAATGAAAGATTGATTGGAATAAAATTCTGAAAAGAAGAATACATGCAGTTGGTTGTGTTCCCATTGGGAAATGTGTGTGCACCTGCATGTTTGTGTAAGAAATAAATTTGTACCACTAACTGCTGCCTGCAATTAGTGCGGGTGTGTAAGAATGAGAATTAAGCAGATGTCCCTCTGCCAACTTGATAGCAGAGGTTTCGTTCAAGTTAGTAGCCCCATGTCCCCATGATCACTGGCCGAGATTGAGGGCTTAACCGAGACCAGCGCAAAGGAAGGCCTGATACACGTGACGTCAAGAACTCATGACGTCATCATCTTGAGTCCTAACTTTCAACAAGGAAGTCATTGTTTCTGTCTTTAGATTATTCATAGTGTTTTTTAAATTGTCTATTTTTTCTTTTAAATATTTCATTAACTTAAAAACGAAAACCATGCCTTACAGATGTGCTGTAACAAATTGCAAAGGAAATTATAAAAACGGCCCAAAAGTTCATGTATTTTCTTTTCTGAAAGATAAAAGAATTATCTGATGTTTGGATTCGTATTATCAAAAGAGACAATTTTTTACCAACTAAATTCAGCAGAGTTAAAGAAAAAAATATAACTGAAACTTTTATGATTAAATCAATTTCATATCTTTGTAATTCACAGCACAAAGTTATAACATAAATCTAGCAAGAATGTTACTTCAACATGACTTGACTTTATTATTGCTGATGTTTTGAAAAGCTATAAATCCTCATTTTTAAGAAATAAACTTTAAAAAAATTTTCCATATAAATTCATAAAGGAATATTTTTATAGTCATAAATATGATTCTAAGATTTGTTTTATTCATAAATAAAAGAAACTTTAAGGATTAAATTAACTTCATCTTTGTAATTCACAACACATTAAAAAGACAATTTTGAATGTTTTTAAAAGCTAGAAACCTCATTAAAGAAACTTTAAAGAGGTTTTCAATATAAATTTATAAAGGAATATTTTTACAGGCATATAATTCTAATAGTTTAACAATATTTTAGAATTGTTTTATTTATAAAAAAAATTTTATTTGTTATTTTGATTTTAAAATAAATAAATGTTAAAAATTCTCTCTTTATTTGTACTTTGCTTAGTCACTGATAATCATTTTGTTGAATTGATAAATTAAATCAAATTCCTTAAAATTAAATCAAATTCCTTAAAATTAAATCAAATTCCTTAAAATTAAATCAAATTCCTTAAAATTATCAGAAAACTTCACTTTTCCTAGAATTGTAAGAAAAATGCTTCTTATTTTAAATTTTTGCTTAATTGTATTTTTTCTTAGATTTTCACAAGAATTTAAAATAGGTTCGGTTTTAAAAATTTTTAGGTATGTGAACTACATTTTCAACCGGAGGACATAAGAGAATTGTCATTGCAGTTAGACTTCAAAAACCTATCTTCAGGATGGTGCTATCCCTAGAATTTTCCTAAACTGTTCTTCATATTCGTCTTCATTCAGCACCTCTAGAGAGACACCAGATTCTAGGAGAATTCGACTGGCGAATTCTGCCCTTAAAAGGGCTTTAAATTAAAAATAAAAAAAATAAAACAATTCCATAATATTGATGATGTAGAAGAGAAATTAAAATTTCTTGATAGAAATTACTGGAATGTTGTTAGGAAGCAAGAAACACTTATTCTATGCATCATCATCAAATCCCTATAGCCAAAAATCAATCTGTCTCTTGTAATTGAATCTGATTTTACTGTACATGTGTTTTGTAGAGATGTGGAAATGAATACAATAGGGGACTGTAAGATTTTTAAAAATGTAACCAACCAAAATACTCTTGAAATTCTGATTGAAAATATGAAGATTGGTAATGTCATTTCTAATATTGGTGCAATAAGAATCAAACAAATATTTTAGTTCCATCAAATTTATATATGAGCAGCTAAACTTAATGACACTGAATAAGCTTGATTATTCAACAGAAATGATGATAGATTATTAAGAGACAGCAAAAATATAATTTTACCAAGCTATTCAACCATTAAAAGACTAACCTAATCAACATATATGAATCCTTTGATTGAGCAACATGAAAACAATTTCCTTGTGTATATTAAAAGTAAATTTAAGTTACTAGTGCAGAAGGACATCACAATATCTTTACTTGTTGATGAAATTCATCTAAATTCTTATTTTGATTATGAGGTTGGTAATATTGTTGGCTTATCTGACAAGAGCAATGAAGCTGCAACAAGTGCATTTGCCTTTAAGGTTAGCAGTGTATTCTAACAATATAAAGATGTTGTGCATGTTATGGTAAATGTCTTAAAGCTGAGAATTTATTTGATATAGTTAAACGTATAATAATTGGTTTAGAGGAGATAGGCTTTCAAGTATTATCAATCATAACAGATAATAATGCAATAAATAAAAAGGCTATATGTTTTTTTGCAGTCCCTTAAAGCTTTCCATTGCTTATCCCCACCCAGTTATGAAGTCTCGACCTCTCTTTTTCTTATTCAACTTGGTCCATATATTAAAATGCATTAGAAACAATTGGCTTGGTCAAAAAGATGCAAGTAAATGCATGCTGTTCCCAACATTTTGTCACAATGGAAATCATGAATCAGATAGAATCTAAAGTGCCCCATTTTGTACCTTACAGAAGCTTCATGCCCTTGAATCTCAGTCAATTTTGAAATATTGTTATAAATTGACCTCAAAGGCACTTTCTCCTACTAATCTTGAAAGGTAAAATGTTAATTTAGTACACTATTCAGGGATTATTGACCAAAATGTTTGCTTAATTTTGCAGAAGTTGCAGAATATATAAACATATTTTATATTTGGTGGGCAATAATGAATGTAAAAACACGATTTAAAGGTTGTTGGCTTAGAAATAAATACAGTAATCCACTTCGAGTAAATGAAGAAAATTTTAAATTTCTCTCACTATTCTGTGACTGGTCAGAATCTTGGAATAGCATTTCTGGAAGAAATGGTAAATTAACAAAAGAAACTTTCACTGCTTTGCATCATACAACCTATGCATTTTTAAAACTGACCGAGTATTGGAAAGAAGAATTGAAATATTACCTGTCAAATTTCAAACTGATCACCTTGTGGCAAGGTTTGGTCAGTACCAGCAATTTAGTGGGGATCAGTATAACATCTCGATATGACAAGTGTTTGAGTGTGAAAAAAATTAGAATGCTATCAGTTTTAAAACTGAGCTTACCATTCAATCAGCAATGCATTAAAATTCATTTAAAGAATTTACAAGAACCAAAATAGGATGAAGTGACAGAGGACCAAATGTTAGATGTGTATAAACTTAGAATTGATATCAAAGAGGATGATGTTAATAAATGTAGAGAAGTTCTTCCTGTAATACTATACATAGCAGGTTATTGCTGTCGTGTAGTTTTTAAGAAAATTAAATGCAATAGTTGCAAAGATTTAATATCTAGAAGAGATAATGTGAAAGAAATATCTGAAATAAACTGCTATTTTCAGGGGATTAATAGAGGTTCTCTCTTATATCTTAATTATACAACTACAAATTTTGTTCTATATAATTATGAAGTCATTGGTAAGCTGATGAGAAATCCTTTTCTTCATTCGATAAATCAAAGGAAATTAGCCATGCATATAACATTGAATGTGTAGCAGCCACAGATCTATTTCCTGTAGCGAATCAGTGCCCCCGACGGGAGATTCGGTCACTCACTGACCAATCAACGGGCGGAGCGCATTGATTCCTCTCTAGAACTATATTTCCTAGTCCATTTTGGTAGAACGGACGAAAGGCAGAGAGCCATGAGCCCGCGGCAGTAACGGACGCCTCTCTCACATCGCTGCCACTGATTCCCCATGGAATGCTTTATCGGAAGACGCTGCTGCTAGCTTCATCATGGACACTTACATACTATCTGCTGCTAGCTTCACAATGGACACTTACATACTACCAATCTTGTACGTTTACTATGTAATAAACCATTCTTTGTTGTTATTCTAAAAGCAAGTTTCGTCATTCATTTGTGTGCCTAAAAATATAGTGTTGGGGAAATTAAGCATTTCCCATCTCTCCTATAAAATGGTGACCACGAATGTCACCTTAGGATGGCGAAACAAATTTAAAAAAAAATAACAACACGAAACTCGGCCTCCACTTTCGGACAACAGTACAAGCAAAGTTAAAAGGAGAGAGAGAAAAAGCTTCCTGACTCAAAGAACCTAAAAAAAAAAAAAAATACAACCACCCACGAATTTTGTTTGTGACACACGTGTGCGTTAAATTCATTCGTCGGCTGAGAAGACATTGGCAAAAATTTTTGCCCTCAGTAAAACAATCTTTCTAAACAGAGATATCATCTTTCGTTTTGCTAGACATACCGACGCCCATTCCCAAGTGGTCAAATAGGAAGATAAAAGATTCTCCCTTTACTCGAATAACATTTTTTTGAACACGTGCCTTCACAAAAAAAACCCAAAAACTTTCCGACGAGGAAGTATCTTCTTTTCAGCCCGTACACAAGAAAAACACCAACTCAAGCAAGCATAACGAACATTACATTTTGTTCAAAGAAAGTTTAAAAAAAAAAAAAAGAAGAAACTTACTACTCTGCTCTTTTCAACTGACCACGTAGTACAAAAAAAATATATATATTTTTATTGCAATAACAAAAAAAACAAAAAAATACAAGTGAGTTATACACCTTTACATTTTATTTTTTCGAAAGTTAAAGCTAATAGAGCGCCTCCTTCCTTAACATTTAACTTTCCCACCTAAATGGTGATTGGGCGACGCCATCTTTAATTCCAACTTGTGTTTTTAGACAGGCCTTGAAACTGACAGTTATCTCCCTTACTAAGGAACCTTAAAGCAGCACCTTTCTCTCGTTTAACACGAATATCACTATTTCCTTGTGTCTTTTGAAACGTTTTCCCTCTCGTTTCTTTCTCATTGAGACGTGTTTCTTTGATATTTTTTTTTTTTTGGTGGTCTGTCGTCACGCTATATATTAAAAAGAAAATGGCGACTACTTTACCTGCTTTCGCTGGCGACGTTCGAGTTTGGTTTGCCCAACTCGAGTCATATTTTATAGCGAACAACGTCGTGGAGGAGCGGCAATTGCCTATTTTATTTAGTGCATTTCCCGCGTCATTGACACCAGTTGTCAAAGATGTGATAACTAACACCCCCCTTAATGCTACTTATGACAGTATTAAGCGGGAAGTTCTGCGCTGGATGTCGCTATCAGCGGAAAAGCGGTTCCAAACTTTAGTCAATGACGAGCTGTTGGGAGACCGCATGCTAAGCGAAATGTTCCGCAGAATGAGAGAGCTGGCAGAAGATGTCCCTGCTGATAGTGCCTTTATAAAGCAACTTTTCTTCTTAAGATTGCCCCCTCAAGTAAAGGCAATTCTGGCACCCATGGTAGAGAAAAGCTCTGTAGACGTAATAGCGTCCTCTGCAGATAAAGTGATGGAATTCACCAAGGGGCCTATTACCGCGTCCATTCCTCAGCCAAAGGCTGAAGTCTCTACCCTCTCTGCTGCTGGGAACACAAGCGAAGGTGCCACACAAGTGGCGATACTCAAAGCTTTAGTGCAGCTTACCAATGAAGTAGGTAAATTAACTGTAATCAATTCACAACCGCCTAGACGTGGACATAAAAGTCGTTCGCCACCCACACACCACCGCCGCCAATCAAGCAAGCCAGGACTATGCTATTATCACAGTTGTTTTGGCGCTAAGGCTCAGAGGTGCAAAATGCCCTGCTCCTTTTCAAACCAGGGAAACTTAAATCTGGAGAGCTGAGCACGGCACACTCTCCACAAGATCTATGTAACAACCGTGCCTATTTTATCACTGACTCCAGGTCCCAAGCACGTTGTTTGGTTGACACAGGAGCAGCTTGCAGTATCTGGCCACTGAAACTCCTCACTGAGAAGCCGCCACTGTCGCCCATCACACTGAAAGCGGTAAATCACTCCCCTATTCCCACGTACGGTCAAATTTCTCGTTCTCTAGACTTGGAATTACGGCGAGACTTTACATGGATTTTTACTGTAGCTGATTTACCATACCCCATTCTAGGCTCGGACTTTCTGCACCACTTCAACCTTTTAGTGGATATGCGCAAGCGACGACTTATTGAAGGCAATACGGAACTTTCCGTCATGGGTTTTAAGGCAAATATCTCACCTATCAGCCCGGTATTTTTCATTGCCGCCACTGACGACCCATACCAAACATTACTACGCTCTTACCCAGAGTTAACTAACTTAAATTTCGTTGTGAGCAAATCAACTCACTCTACAAAACACCACATCGAGACCACAGGCGCTCCGGTGTTCTCACGCCCTCGCCGCCTCCCTGCTGACAAACTAAAGGCGGCGAAGGCAGAATTTAACCATATGCTGCAGCTGGGAATTATACGCCCCTCGTCCAGTCCATGGGCTTCCCCTTTGCATATGGTTCCAAAGCGTTCTGGAGATTGGCGTCCGACTGGGGACTATCGACGACTAAATGCCATTACGGTACCTGATCTTTACCCAATCCCACATATACAAGACTTCGCTTCATCCCTGCATGGTTGTAAGACCTTCTCCAAACTAGACCTCGTTAAGGCTTACCATCAGATACCAGTGAACCCAGACGACATACCCAAAACTGCAGTAACTACTCCATTTGGAGCGTTTGAATTTTTAACTATGCCTTTTGGTTTGCGAAACGCGGCTAGTACCTTCCAACGCTTCATGGACGAAGTAGTGCGTGATTTGGACTTCGTCTATAATTATATAGATGACATCCTCGTAGCAAGTGCCTCACCTGAAGAACATGTTACTCACCTCCGCCTACTGTTCGAACGGTTTCAAAAGTACCAGGTGAGGATTAACCCTGGTAAATGTGTTTTCGGTGCTTCGTCGCTAACTTTCTTGGGACACATTATAAACCCTGAAGGGATATCTCCCTTACCTGAAAAAGTGAAGGCTCTACAAGACCTTCAACCACCCACTTCACTTCGCCAACTGAGACACTTTCTCGGTCTGCTTAACTATTACAGACGTTTCATCCCACGCTGTGCGGATCTCCTGTCTCCTCTGTCTGACATGTTACGTAACAGAAAAAAGAAAAATGAGCAGATTTCGTTGATTGACATACAGCTAAAAGCCTTTAACGAAGTGAAGAAGAAATTAGCGACAACATCACTACTTGCACATCCTGTACCCGACTCCCAGTTTTCATTGGTCGTTGATGCATCGGGCACAGCTGTAGGTGCAGTTTTGCAACAGCAACACCAACAACAGCTACAACCTCTCGCTTATTTTTCGAGACAGCTGAAACCGGCAGAACAACGTTACAGCACGTTTGGCCGTGAACTCCTGGCAATGTACCTCGCAGTGAAACACTTTCAGCATTCACTAGAGGGCCGACAATTTGTGATCTACACCGATCACCGCCGCTTACTTTCGCTCTGCGCTCAAAGCCGGACAGATATTCTCCTCGCGAAACTCGCCACTTGGATTTTGTTTCGCAATTTACAAACGATATCCGACATATCTCTGGTGAAGAGAATGCTGCGGCAGACGCCTTGTCTCGCCTTCCCATTAATTCACTATTCTCACCTTCAGATATCGACTTACGACAGATGGCCTTTGACCAACCACGCCTGGACACCTTTGATCTATCGTCACCTGAATTTGCAACTTGCAAGTTCGCATACCTACCAGTGCCTACTGCAGACACGCAGATCATCTGTGACACCTCAACAGACGCACCTCGACCTTTTGTTCCGATGACACATCGTAGGGTTGTTTTTGACACACTACACCAATTGGCACACCCCGGACCCAAAGCCACAGTGAAGCTGATTGCAGCTAGATTTTTCTGGCCAAACATGAGGCGTGATATCACTGCCTGGACACGTTCTTGCGTATCCTGCCAAAAATCAAAGGTGAACAAACATATCCGTGCACCCCTCGGAACATTCAGCACCCCAGACGCTCGGTTCAGCCATGTCCATATTGATCTGGTTGGACCATGGCCGGTCAGTCAGGGATTTACTTACCTCCTGACCTGTATAGATCGCTTTACACGGTGGCCCGAAGCTATTCCCCTAAAGGACATTTCAGCTGAATCCGTAGCGCAAGCCCTTATATCAGGCTGGATAACGCGTTACGGAGTTCCTACAACAATTACCACTGACCGTGGCAGACAATTTGAATCCCACCTATTCCAGGAACTTTCCAGAATTTTAGGGATCAATCGAATTCGAACTACGAGCTATCACCCTGCTTCTAACGGGATGATAGAACGCTTTCATCGCCAATTAAAGGCCGCATTACGTGCCTATCCTGACCAACAGCGATGGAGCGAATATGTACCTGTTGTCCTTCTTGGCTGTCGTGCAGCTATCAAAGAGGACCTAGGATACTCTCCAGCAGAACTTGTCTATGGAGTACCTCTATCATTACCAGGTCAGATGTTGAACCCTATAGATTTAACAGGAACAGATCGAGTACATTGGCCCAAAAAGCTCTGTAAAACTGTTTATATATAAATTGTACCCTTCTTTGTTTTATGGCCGCTATCTTTTTCTCTGTCGGCTTTCCGCCTAAGCAGGGGGTGATGTAGCAGCCACAGATCTATTTCCTGTAGCGAATCAGTGCCCCCGACGGGAGATTCGGTCACTCACTGACCAGTCAACGGGCGGAGCGCATTGATTCCTCTCTAGAACTATATTTCCTAGTCCGTTTTGGTAGAACGGACGAAAGGCAGAGAGCCATGAGCCCGCGGCAGTAACGGACGTCTCTCTCACATCGCTGCCACTGATTCCCCATGGAATGCTTTATCGGAAGACGCTGCTGCTAGCTTCACCATGGACACTTACATACTATCTGCTGCTAGCTTCACCATGGACACTTACATACTATCTGCTGCTAGCTTCACCATGGACACTTACATACTACCAATCTTGTACGTTTACTATGTAATAAACCATTCTTTGTTGTTATTCTAAAAGCAAGTTTCGTCATTCATTTGTGTGCCTAAAAAATATAGTGTTGGGGAAATTAAGCATTTCCCATCTCTCCTATAAATGTTTTGGCAGATAATGAGCTTCTTTTTTTTGTGATGAGGATCACAATGCAGAAAAAATAGAAAGAATGTTTGTCTCTACAAATGCTCTCGAAAATAATGTAAATAATTTTTGTTCTAGGTAAAATAATATTACAAGTAACAAGTTAAGCAAAAAAAGAAAACTTCAAACATTCAGCCAAATTTTGCATCTGTAATGTATTTTCCTATAAGTATTATTTGATTTTTAAATCATTGTTTGCATCTAATTTATTTGCTTTATTTGTTTCTTATGATTCAATTGTTTTATTTATTCTTCATTTACTTGTAATGTGTTTATCTGTTTATTCAACTATTGTTTGTTCCCTAATTCATAATTCAGTTATTGCCATATTTGAGTAATAATCACTTAATAATTACAATATTGTAATTTTACAGAATAATTGTTAAAATTGAAATAAAAACAGGCAAATTAAAACAATGTTGATTATAATTTATAAAAAATTGTTTTCAAATTTGAAACAAAATTATGAATGAATTTAATTTCAGTCTTTAAATTTTGTATCTGTAACCTGTTTTTCCATTTTTTTAAAAATCTATGTTGTTTGTATCTAATTTGCTTCTTATTTATATTGATATATCCCGAAAAGGAATACAGTATAAAATGATCAGTTGAAGAATGGAACTCTACACCGGGAATAAGAAATACAGATTTATTTACTAAGGTACAATTAACAATAATTAAAAAAAAAACTTCAAGCCTTCAGCTTTGTTTTGCACCCGTAACCTATTTTTCTATAAGTGTTTTTGATTTTTAAGTCTATTGTTTAATAATTTATTTGTTTCTTACTTATCTGCTAACATAGTGGGTCTTGCAGATGAAAACACGCATGTTGCTTGAATGCGTAGGAGTGAAAGTGTGCGCATATAATATTATACAAATATGCGTCAAAATATGAATATGTATGTGGGTGTGAAAGCATGAACACCATACTTTTATTTTAATTTTAATTTCGGACTAATAAATTTAATATTTCCAATAAACAAAATACTTTGCTGTATTTCAGAAAGCAATTTAAATTGGCAGGAAGGATTTTCTTGTTGCTAGATTTGCTGATTAGTACTGTTGTTTTGTTTGACTTTCATTGCAAGATAATTCTCTTTATTAAAATTCTTTCAAAAATAAAATATACTCTTTTGACACTTTATTTGACGATTGTTAGCTGATTTAAAGTAGAATTAATCTTATTTGAAACAAATATTACTTATTTTAGGTTTAAAATATAGCAGAAATGCATTGGTAGCTGTTTGAAACTTACTGTCGACAATAGCCGTGAAAAACAATTTAATGTAAAAAATGAGAGCGCATTTTCTTTGTAATTTTTTAGTATTCAGTAAACTTAAAAGCTGAGGAAAATATTCTCAGTATGAGTAATCTAATGTTTAATTGAATTTTACATACTTTCTGGCATTTTAAAGAATCAGTCAGTTAAGTGCCATACGTGAAACACGCTTGGGCGATCATGTCTCGAAAGAGACATGACTGACTGGGCAGAAGATTATCCAGCAGTAGGTTGCCATTGCTTTCTGCGGTAGACTGGTTGCCAGCCAAGGCTATAGAACCCAATCTGTCCTGTTATTTAACCCATAACTGGAAAGAAGAGACGGATTAATACCTTTCCCAAGGGTATTTGCGCGTAAGTGAATGCAATAAATTCAACTGGAATTCAAACTCGGCTCCCCCGATTTCTAGCGAAAAATTGTAAGAAGGGGAGGTAATCACTGTTGTCAAGTGTTTTATTTTTATGTGCATTGTTTGTTTTTTTAATCCAATTCATTTTCATCACATTTGATTACATCTGTCATTTTGTTTCCCCTATAAAAAAAAATACTTAAAACGTTTATTTGATGAAAATGACAGCCTTGCTTTCTGGTCAAACAACGTAACTTCCAAAAGAGCTTCACAAATTACTTCCTCATGACGACCTTGACATTATTAAGTTCGATCAAATAGTAATTTACAATAAATTACTTTAATAAATGATGTATTTCCATTAGTACATATGGATGTAAAGTTTTCTAATGAATTTATCCTTTTTACAAAACTCTGATTTTGTAGTTCGTCTTTCTTACCCAATTCTTTTTTGTTCCCGTTACACTTGTTGGATAATTACCTGTGGTAGTGAATTCACATACGTCATATATAAACCGAGCATTTTTTAGGGGTAAATTTCATACTTACCTGATGTAGGAGAAACGGTGATCAGCAAGACCGTTCTCCCAGAGTGAGGCCCTAACCATTGCACTCCGGTACGGCTGACCTCTGCGATCGCCCCAAATGTGGGTGACTCGGACATGCTATTTCTAAGTGTGGGGTCTGCGTCCGCGCTCACCCCGATAATCAAACGCAAAGACAGACTAGTGGATGCATTCTTACTTTTATTCTAAAAACTAAGCCGAGAAAGAAGAAGTGATTCTTGCATTGCGTTTTCCTTTGAAAACGTCGGGGGTCAACAGTAAAGAAGAGGGGTTCGTCAGCCATGCCTGGTACGAGGTCACTTCTAAACATAGCCAACCGTCCCCGCATTTAAAGATATCATCAGGTTGTTAAAAAGAATGTGGAATTTTGTTAACAGAACTCGATACTATAACATAATGAGAAAAATGTTCATTTTTCAGGTTAAAATTGAAATTTATTAATAACAATAATTTGTAGAAATTAATGTTCATTGAGAAAGTTGATGGTATCAAGAGTTGAAAAAATGTTCGTAGTAGTCAGTCAGTTAAGTGCCATACGTGATACACGCTTGGGCGATCATGTCTCGAAAGGGACATGACTGACTGGCTCCCAATTCTCTGAATTACTGACGCTGATCGAAGTCATTTAATTTTTTTACACACTGGATCGCGAAGTCTTTTTAGTCTTGCAAATCGCTCCCGTTGGTCAGGAAACCAATTTAACATCTACTCGCTAAATCCGGTTTCGACTTTTTCTGTAAGCATGAGGTCAATCCTTTTTGTATGCGGCAAAACCAGTTTTTCACATTTTATTCTGAATTTTTGCAAAAGTGAACAAGAAAGTTGATTTTAATTCTTAATTTCGTATCCGCCACAAGATTAAAAGTAGGTGAGAAAATATGGAAAAAAATCAAGATGAAGATCGACATTGTTTATAAAATTGTAGTTGGACAATTTTACAGAATTATTCTTTGCTCACATTACACTGATTAGATAATCACCTGAAATAGTGAATTCATGTACGACATATATATAAACCGAGCAGTTTAGGACTAGGATTTCATTCTTACCTGCAACTTTTTGTGGTGGGTGGGGATCGAAATCATCTCTCAGTTGTGTCTCTGTTCGAGGACAGGCATTATACTGTGAGATACCCAGTCTTGGGGAACAGTGTCCTGAGGCTGCGCCGTGCCACCCTATTGCACCAGAAGTGTGGACCAGTGCTCGTCACCAGGGCCAGCGGTTGTGGGGACTGGGCAATTTTTGTGCCTTGCCGGCTTGTAAACGTTTGGGCTGCCCACATTAAACTTTGACTTTGGGTCGCATCCACTTCCTAGTGGGGTCAAAAGGCAAATACAAATACTTATCTGCAACATTTTGTGGTGGGTGGGCGTCCAAATCAGCTCTCAGTTGCAACTCTGTCCTTGAAGACATAGTGCGGCTCAGTTGTATTTCTGACCAAGGACAGGCATGCGATTGTGAAAAATTATACTAAGAGGTGCCCGGTCCCGGAGAACAGAGTCCTGAGGCCGCGCCACATTAAACCTTAACCTTGTGTCGTGTCCACGTCTTTGTGTGTGTGTTGGGGGGGGACGAGGTAAATACTATACTTATCTGATGCACGAGAAATGGTGATCAGCAAGACCTTTCTACCAGTGTAAGGCCTTCCATTGAACTTTGGTGCGGTTGACCTCTGCGATCACCCCAAATGTGGACGACTCGGGGATGCTATTTCTAAGTGTGGGGTCTGTATCCACGCTCACACCAATAACCAAATACAAAATCAGTATTGTATTTTTTTTTTTTTTGCTTAATCCTTTTAGGTAAGGCAATAAATCCACTAAGATAAAAACAAATAACAATTAAGGAGATAACGATTGACATTGCGTTTCAACTTTTCAAGCTCAAACTGGACTGGAAAGCAATGAGCTGGAAGAGATTCCCACAGGCAACAAATGTCAACAAAGAAATGGCCAGTATAGAACATATACTTATATTAAAAACTGGAAATACTTTATTTTGCAGCAAAGAAATGGCCAATCCAATTTCATAGTGGAAACATTTCTCTCCAGTGTCTATTAACAAAGTGCCTCCGGTGATTTTAAGTAAAAACTCATTCCACAGATGTTGCAATAGAATGGTTTCTCTTCTTAACACAACCATCACTGCATACAAGGTGCCACCAAGTGAATTTGTTTTTCTATAGTGGAAGCAAATAAACATCATCTTTTCTTTGAAAATGCAACAGAATTCATGGAAGTATGAGAATTAAACACAATTTTTGGCAGTTATTCATTAATGAAAAAATTATTGACAGAAAAGCCTATTTTATTACAAGAGCTGGTATAAATATTGGTGAATCAGGTCAGTTTCCACACTCATTTCAATACATTTTAAAGAATTTTGATTTTGGGGGTTGAAGACAAATATTTCTTTTATATCTTTACGTATATCCGAGCAAACCTGTCAATTTCCTGACAAAGCAATTATGTTGAGATTCAAACCCGGGTCCGATGTTTAGAACATTTACACCACATGGCCATGCCCCCAAACGTATAGATGATAGTTAACACGAATAATAATGAAAACAATACATATATATATATATGTAGGAAATTTGCTTGTCATATTTTAGTTTGATTTTTTAAATCTTCCATTTGCTGACAGCAAGAGCTTTTTATGAAATTAAGATAGATTTGAGGAACTGATATATTTAACTATCGTTGTATTTCAAATCTAATCTAAACTTATTTATAAATGGAACGTTGTCTGTGTGTGTGTGTGTCCGTTACCTTATAGACTCCGAAACGGCTGAACCGATTTTCTTGAAAATTTACACAGTTGTACTATAAGCGTCTGCGAGTGTTCTTAGCTAAGTGTTGTGTCGAGGTACCCCCAATAAATATCGAAAATCGATAATCCAAAAAATCGGTTTATAGAAAGAGTGGTCCGAATGTTTGTGTGTGTGTGTCTGTTTATCTGCCTGTATGTCTGTATTTTTCAGCCTTTTTATTTTACTTTTTACTTCGGGTTTGGCTTTAATTGGAGTTCTTAGTCTCAGCCATGATATCATTTGCACAGAGGACGTATTTAGCCTTCAAAATTAAGTTTACGATGAAAAAAACTGATTTGATATCAACACCAGGATATCAAAATTTGACTTACATCCATTCATTTTTCTTTCAGTCTACGGTTTCACTTTAACGGGAAACAACTATTGCTTTTAGTCTTTCGTGCCAACGTCCAAAGAGTCTGAGCTCCAGGACCATGGATTAGTCTTAAAGCTTTCATTACACCTGAGCAATGCCGGGCTATGCTGCTAGTTAGAAATAATAATGACAAAATTTTATTTTTTTATTTTCACAAATGTTTTTTATGGAAGATCAAATAGGTAATAGTTCTGAATGATCTAGCTTCTTAGATTAGTAGCAATAACAGAAATTGTTATTTTCAGAACATGTATGTGTGTGTCCATTGCCAATGGTTAGGTGTGATGTTAAAATGATCAGAGATCAAATTGTACTTGACAAGTTGGAAGATAATCAAGTAAAAGGTTAACAAATTATGAATAGTGTTCATATGCAAAAAGGATACAGTACACTGGTTCTAGCATTATGAAAAGGAAGAAAGTGGCAAGCAAAAGGATTGTGCTCCATTTAGGGCATAAACAAATGTCTTTAAGTTTACTCTACTGAAAGGGTCTGGATGTAAATCAACCTCATTTTCTTCAGACTATAGAATTATGAAAGGGAAGAAGCAAAAGTTTCAGGATTGTGCTCCATTTAGAACAAAAACAAATTTATTGAACTTTACTTAGCCGAAAATTTTCGTAAATAAATCTATACCATTTTCTTCTGGTGAATTACAAACCAACTTTGTTGTTCCACTTCACTACATGTCTGTGTGTTTTGAATGTTTGTGATGAACAAAGTTTTTCTGATAGAGTTATAAGTTAGTTTCAAACTAATTTTTATTTATATTAATCAGGTATTTAATAATCGGATAAGCAATTTTCCTTCCTGTTTTGTGGGTGGTAATACCATATATTCAACATCAAATACTAGCAATACCGTAAGTTGTTTTTTTGTCATGATAGGTATCAGGCTACTGACTATTTCTCATGAATATATTTTAATCTGCTTACATCCACAGATTTTACAGTGGAAAGGTTTCTTAACACTGTGTAACATGTATTGTCTGAGAGATGTGTTTTAAGAATTTTAAATGCACAGATTTCTCTTGAGTGTGTAAACTTTCATGAATATTTATATGCACAGATTTCAAATTGGAAACATTTATATCAAGTTTGTGTTAATATTTGTCTGTTGAGACTTGAACTTTCGGAAAACTTAAATCTACAGATTTCACAGTGGAAACATTGCTCTCCTGTGTGTGTTAACATGTGTAATTTGAGATTATAATTTTGAGAACACTTAAAACCACATATTTCACAGTGAAAACGTTTCTCTTCTGTGTGTATGTGTGTGTGTGTGTGTGTGTGTGTGTGTGTGTGTATGTGTGTGTGTGTGTTAGCAGGTGTTGCAAATTTTGGGAAAACTTACATCCAAAAATTTCACAGTGGAAACATTTCTCTTCTGTGTTTGTGACTTGAACTTTCGGAAAACTTAAATCCACAGATTTCACAGTGGAAATGTTGCCCTCCTGTGTATGTTAACATGTGTCATTTGAGATTATAATTTTGGGAATACTTAAAACCACAGATTTCACAGTGGAAACATTTCTCTTCTACATGTGTTAGCATGTGCTGTTTGAAACCTGAATTTCTGGAAGATTTGTATCCATAAATTTCACAGTGGAAACAGTTCTCTCCAGTGTGTAACATCATGGCCATGAAATGTCAACAAGTGCAACAACAAAAAAACAAAAACAAAAGCGACTACTGGCATCAAAGGCGATGACCGGCAAAGATATGATTGACAGATTCATCCAGCCACAGATAAAAATCAACCAGTGACAAGAGTTGTTGACAGATATATCTGGCCATTGATGATGTCAAGTGCAACAACAAAAATAACGCAAGCAATCAATGGTTTGAAAGATGATGACCGGCAAAGATATGATTGACAGATATATCTGGCCATAGATAATGTCAACATAGCAACAACCCAAAAGAGCAAAAATGTGTGGGAGTGTAAGGGCTATATAAAGCCTGGTGTTTTTGGCTGAAGACACAGAGAATGCCTGCTGGCTTCCAAATCTTGACGTTCCCTTTGTGTGTGTGAATCTCTTCAGCTACCCTTCAGCTCCACACAAGTGTCACCTACAAAGAATAAAAGTATATTCCATATTGCTTGTCAATATCCCGTGGTAATAAATAACATCAGCTGTCAAACAATAAAATCGACAATTTTTACAATAAAGAGTCCTGCCTTATCTTTCTTTTATCTCTAGATATATTCATTTTAAATTATTTTGATATTCTCATTTTAACTGACACTGAAAGAAAATATAAAATTTTGAAACTGAGATGGAAAAAGGTTCAAATATTTTAAGAAAGAGAATTTCTTGAAATAACATTAAATAAAGATACAATAAATGCTGGTTATCAAAAATATTTGACATTTGCATATCCAAAATTTTTGTTTTCTATTTAAACATGTACTCCAACAGGAATTATTTTCATTACATCACTTTTTCATACAAAAGCCTGTTGCATAATAAAAAGAAAAACAAGTTTATTTTTCACCGAATTAGTCAACATTTAACCAAAAATTCTGTTGATTTTATTATCCAAGTACTTATGTGAAATTAATCAACATTCAAAGAGCTTTCTAAAGATATACAACTTGAGCATATTGGAAAATGTTGTGAATATTAATCATCATTCAAATGGCTTTCTAATGATAAACAATTTGACCATATTGGGAGGTATGAAAATGTTTGTATTTAATGGTAAATATCAAAATCCATTTTTAATTTGGTTAAATGCACCACAAAATTTTATTATAAATTGCCATAAAGATTATATATTTGTTGTCAAATTTAAAATATAATTTAATATATTTTTTTAGAAATTAATAGTCAAATGTCAAATTATTAAATTTGACCTAGAAAATAATATAATTAAATAAACTGATTGCCTTTTAGATCTATCCAAGTACTTTAAAATTAGCTTTGTAGGTAAAAAACAATTGAGAAATTTATATTAAAACTTTGTCCCTATTTTCCAAAATTCACCTTTTTGTCAAAGGTCAAATGGTGATATCTCAGGAACTATTTGACTAGTGATGTAGAATGATGAAGATTTATAAGTGTACCAAATTTGAAATAAATCTGTTGCTGATTGCCAGACCCTTCCTGATTTGATACAGAATGACTTGATACAGAATTCACATTCAATGACAGAGTAGACTTCTTAATCATTTCATTCTAAGCAAAGGAAGACTGCCACTGGTATTGGTGACGGTCCGACTTTTGTTGATTTGTCACAGAATGTTTCTATACAGAATATGAATTAAATAGCAGAGTGGATATTTAAAAAAAAACATTAGAAAAAAAGTATTTTTCTTTTATGTTAGCAAACAACTGTTGCTGAAATTTCAAACCATTTTCAGTTTTTAAGAAAAAAAAAGAAATCTCTATAGAACAAATGACACAAAATTGACACAATGAATCCTTTTTTAATTTTATAATCATCTTGAAATCCAGACAATACAAAGGATTTTGAAAATTTTTGCAATTTTTAATCTCTTTTTTAACTAATAATTTTAAAAAATCTAGGCCTTGTTACCATTGACAGTCATGGAGGAAGACAATGGTTTGAAAACACTTGACTATATGGAATTAATAAATACATGTTATAATTATTGTGGCAAAGAACAAATTCAAAGAAAACTTAAGAATAACAACTAATCATTTCAATAACCTCGTTTAATATAGTGTTAGGTTCACTTTCAATAAGCAAATATCTTTTTTATAAACAAAAATCATCATGGGTCAGAAAACAGCCTTTTAAGTTTTGAAGGTTACAATGTAAGAGAGGCCTGAATAATGTTAAAATAAAAATAAATTGTGTTAAAAGTTTAACAGGGAAAGGAAAAGAGATTTAAGAAGGGGAAGTTATAGGATAATATAATTAAATTATTTGGTTAATAAGAAAAAAATAACTATTTGAAGGAATTTTAATTTTAGATTGATTATTAGGAAATTCATTTTTTTTAAAAATCAGATCACCCCAAGCAAGGCGAAAACACCACTGATGCACAGGGGGCTACGTAAGAGTGAAAAGATTGGAAAAGAGAAAACCGGAAACCACATCCTAAACAGGAAACAAGGGATGAGCCTCTTCACCTGTTCAATAGACTGTTCAATTAAAAATAAATCTAAGATGGCATTAATACATAAGATCTATTTTGATATAAATAAACTTAACATTAAAGAGGGAAAAGAAATTATTATATAATATATATAAAATATATAAATAATTTAATTATATTGCTAATAAGAAGAGACAAAACCACTATCTAAAGTAATTTAGATTATTAGGAAATAAAAAATGTAAAATAAAATTACACAACTCCACCCTACATCAAATTAAAAGAAAGGACAGCAACCAAGTCCAGACAATATGGAGGACTATTGGAGAGGAAAGGGTCACATGACATTCAGGCAACAAAAACATAAATAAGAGGCTTTCAGTATTGCTACATCCCTGAATCCACAGGAACAGATCACTAATCAAAGCCATTCACATTCATCTTCATAACAAAATGAAATAGTAAAACTGAGATATTGGCAGGTTTATTTAATGATTTGCTTCATCATATACCATGAAATCAGCAAATATTCAAACATCAATGACATGCCTGATCTTAACACAGGTCTTCATGACAAATTCTTGTAGATTTACTTTATAACCAAAAGGCATTTTTAAAGATAAATTACCAACTATTTTTAGTAGGTAGATTTTTTAGTGTTTTACTGTTAACATTAAAGTAAACACATTTACTGGTGTGACAATTTTGTTTTTTTAGTCTTAGTCACCTTGGCATGGTGTAATGGTTAGAAGCAAGTCTTACTAGAATCATTATAACTGAGTAGTGAGTTTGATCCTCACTGGGTACCCCCTACTTTCGGACGTATGTCATGTCTAAGCTACGCTTGGAAAACAACCTTCCTTCACTTTTGGGGGTTGGGCGCAGGGCTAACAACCCTGCCCCATAAAAAACAGTTTGTTACAGAAACAGCAAAAATGTTGCCCTACACACCATTGGGTGTAACAGAAAAGTTTATTTATTTATTTATTTATTTATTATTAATGTTCATACATATTCTACAAGGGAATACTTGCTCTCTGGAATGATTTTAAATATGAATTTTTGCAAATGTCAAGTTAATAATATTTGAAAAGGCTAGGATCATATGCAGGATGTTTTAAAATTAATATCCTGTAAAATTTTCAATTGACATACTTCTTAAGAATGTTTCTTTTCAGTGTGTAAAGTAAACTCTATATACTTTTAAAATTTTAACCCTTAACCCTTTAAAAATTCTCTGTGGTGAGATTAGTTACATGTGTTCACTTATATTTGTACTGGCAAAATTTGGATAATCTTTTATTTAAGCATGAATGGTCATATGCTTTTTTAAATGTGAACTCTGTGAAAATGCCAGTCCACATAGTTCACAAGAAAATGGTTTCTCTCCAGTGTGAATACGAATGTGCTTTTTCAAATTAGATTTAACTGAAAACGCTGATCCACATATTTCACAAGTATATGGTTTCTCTCCAGTGTGAATTCGAATGTGAGTTTTCAAGTGAGAATTATCAGAAAATGATGATCCACATATTTCACAAGAATAAGGTTTCTCTCCTGTGTGAACTTGAATGTGATTTTTTAAATGTGAACTTTGTGAAAATGCTGATCCGCATATTTCACAAGAAAATGGTTTTTCTCCAGTGTGAATACGAATGTGCATTTTCAAATTGGAATTATTTGAAAATGATGTTCCACATATTTCACAAGAATATGGTTTCTCACCAGTGTGAATTCGATTGTGTTTCTTTAAATCAGCATGATTTGAAAATGCTGATGTACATATTTCACAAGAATATGGTTTTTCTCCAGTGTGTATTCGAATGTGCTTTTTCAAATTGAAATTAGTTGTAAATGTTGATTCACAAACTCCACATGAATATGGTTTCTCTCCAGTGTGAATTCGAGTGTGTTTTTTCAAATCAGAACTATTTGAAAATGCTGATCCACATATTTCACAGGAATATGGTTTCTCTCCAGTGTGAATTCGAATGTGCTTTTTCAAATTAAAATTAGTTGAAAATGTTGATTCACATATTCCACAAGAATATGGTCTCTCTCCGGTGTGAATTCTAATGTGCTTTTTCAGATCAGAATTACTTGAAAACGCAGATTTACATATTTCACAAGAATATGGTTTCTCTCCTGTGTGACTTCGCATGTGCATTTTCAAACTGTAATTCCTTGAAAATGCTGATCCACATACTTCACAAGAATATGGTTTCTCTCCAGTGTGAATTTGATTGTGTTTCTTTAAATCAGCATGATTTGAAAATGCTGATGTACATATTTCACAAGAATATGGTTTTTCTCTCGTGTGAATTCGAATGTACTTTTGCAAATTGAAATTAGTTGAAAATGTCGATTCACAAACTCCACAAGAACATGGCTTCTCTCCAGTGTGAATTCGATTGTATTTTTTAAAATCAGAATTACTTGAAAACACTGATTTAGATATTTCACAAGAATATGGTTTCTCTCCTGTGTGAATTTGTATGTGCATTTTCAAACTGTAATTCCTTGAAAATGCTGATCCACATACTTCACAAGTATATGGTTTCTCTTCAGTGGGTGTCTGCATGTGGGTTTTTAAGCCAGATGATTAATGATAAAGTGTTTATGACAATCCAACCTGTAAATAAAAAAGGTATCAGTAAAAAAGGCAGATTCGTGCATTATTTTCAACAGAACATCTGTCATCATTTAACAAAGTTGAGAAAGGTGTGACCTCCATGATTAACCATTATTTTTATTCTGAATTTTACGTCATAAACAAGTAACCCTGTGTAAATTAAATTAATTTACTTTCTAATTTGCTAATTTTTCAAAAGAAATAACATATCACAGATCTATATTTTATTTTCGCAAGATTTTTAAAACTGAGAATAAACTTTTGTTTACAAATGTGTCAAAAATGGATAAACATTTTTGTTTAAATTTCAAAATTTTAGATTCCAATCAATATAATTTCCATTTGAAAAACACATGAGTATTTTGCTTACTGGAAATAATAAATTTAACCATTTAGCTTTGAATTAAACTAAAATTAAAGCTTCAAGAAAAATTTAGTTTTAAAAATTCAGTTTAAAAGTTAGATATTGAAAATGAGTGGAGATACCTAGTTCAAAATCTCACTCCACTCATTTGCTGAAAAAACAACATACCATGGTTTTTAAAAGGCCCAAATTTCATAAGTTTGTATTGTCAAAATATTTATGTTATCATTAGGAGGAAAGATAAAACTATTCTTTATTTTAAAATTTTTTAATCCTTACTAAAATGTTCAGAATTTCTTAAAAAATTTTTTTTCTGTCAACGAGTGGCCAGACTTTTTTACAAGAGTTTATTACAGCAAATGTAATATTACAAAACTTGTATTTTTGCCATTAAAACATATTAATTTAGAAATTCTTGAAAAAAGAAAATAATGGTTAGATTTTGATAAACCCCCAAGACTTATTAACAAATGACTGAAATTATTATTATATTTATAAAATCTTGGTAAACATGTATTTTTATATACATATGTTACCCCCTCTAATTAATTTCCTGAAATTACTAGAAATTGACTATAGTCATCTAAGTGCAGATTTATGTTTTCTGAATAAATAAAAATTAAAATAATATAAAACTTACTTTTAAAATAATTTTATAATTTAATAAGAAAGAATTAAATTGAAATTATCGAGCTAACTCAATTTACGAAAAGTTACGCTAAGTAGGAATTTAACAGAATAAAAAATTCATAATTTCAATGGTAGGATTAGCAAAAAGGCTATTGAAAAACAGACCAAAAACTGGTTATAAAAAATAGAAAAAGAAAATTTTTTTCAATTTTTTGTAAGGTATCTACATTCAGATAAAAGATGATGAAACTAGGAAGTAAATTTTAAAAGTGAGATTTGAGAAGCCTATTGTTGGGCAATTCAGAAACATGTGGAAATGAAAAGAATTGGGTACTAAACACAAATGTTCATTATAGTAAATTTTTTTTCCTGTCAGGGGCACAATCCTTGAATCACATGATCATTTAATGATAAATATCACATATGGCCACTCATACAAATAAAATAAGGGTAATCAGCATGGACACAATTAAAATGTTTTAATCATTTTAAAAATCCATTAACTTGATTAAGCTTTTTAATTTTTGATCAGTAAATATAGTCTTCACACATTAATTTAATAACCTCGCAATAAAAATGAAGGAAGAAATTTAAAAGATTTTTAAAACTTTATAGATTATTATGATAAAATATAATAAAAATGAAAACAATTCTTGTAAAAATTCATTATTCATTGAAAAAAAATTTTCTTTTCAGACTTTATCTAAATAAAAAATGTCATAGTTTTATTGCATTTTTGTTTTCGCAATTCAGAGCAGATTTTCTAAAAATGGGCTATTTTAGAAAAAGACAGTTGATTGGTATTCCCAAATGATTCCTAAATTTAATTAATATTAAGTTTCTGGGGAACTCTCGTGAATTTCTAGACATTTGTGGAAATTAATTAGTTGTGGGGGCACATATGTAAAATAAAAAATAAAACATTTTTACCAAGATTTTCTAAAAATAGGTGCCTCCAATAAATCACTTGAAAAACAGCATAGTATGAAGGAAAAAGGCCCCGAACTAAATAAAAGCAAAGTTTTAATGGCAAAATGTTTATGTTATTATTTTTGCTGATAGAACTTTGTTTTTATTTAGTTTGGGACTAACTTCTTACTATGCTGTTTTTTTCAGCGATTTTGTGGAGGTACCTATGATATTACATAACTTATGTTTTTTCCAGTGACAAACAGATTAATTTGGAAATACTTGCAAAAATCAAATAATTGTCAGATTTTAATAAAACTTTCAGGACTTATTCACAAATGAATAAAATTATTTTTTAAATTATTATCTTTTAAAAAACTTGCTAAAAATAATTTTTTTACATCTGTTTCCCACTCCACATAAATTTCCCGAAATTCTAAAAAGTGAAATTTTGTGGCTGGTACCTCCACTAAATCTCTGTAAAAAAACACCATACCTAAATTTAAATTGAAATTTTAAAAATAAATAAGTTCTCTTCAAACTTTAAAATTAGCTGTAATTGAAAGCCAAGAGATTAGAAAAATACACTGGTTTATTTCAAACCGAAATTATATTGATTTTAATCTAGGTACCTCCGCAAAAATCACTGAAAAAACAGCATAGTATGAAGGAAAAAGGCCCCGAACTAAATAAAAGCAAAGTTTTAATGGCAAAATGTTTATGTTATTATTAAGAGGATATATCAAATTATTTTTTAATTACGTTTAAAATTTTTGATTTTTTCTAACTTGTTTGAAATTTTGGTAGAAAATCTTGTTTTTCTTTCATTTGTGAGAGACATAATTTTTACAAGGGTTTATTATAGCAAATGTAATATTATACAAGGATGTGCATTGTGGTGCAGTGGATATCGACTCAGAACAACAAATTGGGATGCCGAGTTCGAATTCCAGTTGAATTCATTGCATTCACTTATGCACCCTTGGAAAAGGTATTAATCCTTCTCTTTCCTCCAGTTATGGGTTAAATAACAGGACAGATTGGATTCTATAGCCTTGGCTGGCAACCAGTCTACCACAGAAAGTAATAGCAACCTACTGCGTGTTAATTTTCTGCCCAGTCAGTCATGTTTCTTTTGAGACATGATCACCCAAAGCGTGTATCACGTATGAGAATTATTAATATTATACAAGGCACTTTTATGTCAGTGAAAAACATTAATTTGGAAATCCTTGCAAAAATCAAATAATGGTCAAATTTTGATGAGAATTTCAGGACTTATTCATAACTGACTGAAATCATTTTAGAAATAATTATTTTTATTAAATATTTGAAAAATATTGTTTTTTTTTTAATTCAGGAATCATTGGAGAATGCTAATCAACTGTCATTTTTTCTTCTCAATTCACTCTTATTTAGAAAATCTGCTTCAAATTACAAAAAATGCAATAAAATGATGCCATTTTTTTCATTTAGATAAACTTTTGTTTTTTTTTTAACAATATATATTGAGGATATTATGGTCTGTAAAAAAAATTTTTTTCAATGAATTTTTACAAGAAGTTTTAATTTTTATAATAATAATTTAATATTAATTAATATTTAATAACATTTAGCCACCCATACAAATACAGGTAATCAGCATGCACACAATTAAAATGTTTTAATTATTTTAAAAATCTAATGGCTAAATTATTTCTATTAAGCTTTACAATTTTCAATTAGTATGCATTAATTTAACACCTTAGTATTAACAATGAAGAAGGAAATTAAAATTAAAAATATTTAAAAAAAAAATTAAAATGGAAACAATTCTTGTAAAAAAATGCATTATTCATTGAATTTTTTCTTTTCAGACTATGATATCCTTAATTGTTATTGTTTATAAAAGCAATTAAAAGTTTATCTAAATAAAAAATCACATAGTTTCATTGCAGTTTTGTTTTTCAATTTGAAGCAGATTTTCAAAAAATCAGCTAATTTTGAAGAAAAGAAAAACAGCTGATTAGTATTCCCTAATGATTTCAGAATTTTATTGGAAAACGATGACAAATTTCTAGATATTCCTGGAAATTAATTTGTGTGTGTGTGGAAGGATCATATCTAAAAGAAAAAATATTTTTACCAGATTTTCTAAAAATAATTATTTCAAAAATGATTTCAGTCAATTATGAATAAGTCCTGAAATTTTCATCAAAATCCAACAATTATTTGATTTTTGCAAGAATTTCTAAATTAATGTATTTTAATACCAAAAAGGTACCCTGCATAATATTAAGTTTGCCATAATAGATACTTGTAAAAACTGCATCACTCATGGACAAAAGAAAAGCAAAATTTTCTTTCAAAATTTCAAATGTGTTAGAATGAGTTAAAAAAAAATTGTATAATTAAAAAATACTTTGAACTATCTTCCTAATAACGTACAACATTTTGCCGATAAAACTTTGTTTTATTTAGTTTGGGGTCTTTCTCCATCATACTCTGTTTTGTATGCTGCTAAATAACAATACTGATCACTTAAAAATGACCGAAAAATTGAAAGATAAAAAAAATTGAAAAATTTTAGATTCCATTCAAAATAATTTTTGTTTAAAATACACCAGAGTATTTTGCTTATTGGAAATAGTGAATTTAATCATCATTTAGCTTTCAATTAAACTTAAAAAAGTTTTCTTGAAACTTTTATTTTATTTTTAAAAATGCAATTTATAATTTAGATATCAAAAATGACTGGAGGTACCTAGAGGTACCTCCAATAATTCTTGGGAAAAACAGCACAGCGTAATGCAAAATGCCACAAACATAATGAAAATAAAGTTTTATCATCAAAATGTTGACATTATTATTAAGAGGAAAGATCAAAGAATTTTTTTAATCCTATCTGACACGTTCAAAATTTTGGTTAGAATGCTTGTTTTGTTTATGTCATCGCCTTCTACAAAGTTTAACATTAATTTTTTGGCGCATTTTTTCTGTTGAAAACACATTCGTTTGAAAATTCTTGTACAAATTAAATAAGTGTTTGATTTTCATTAAATTTTAAGAACTTATTCACAAATGAATGAAATTATTTTTTAAATGTTTTTTTTTTAGAAAATATTGGTAAAACAATTTTTTTTAAAATGTGTTACCACCCCCACCTCCACTTAATTTCGTTAAATATCATACAGAACCTTCAAGTTTCATGAAATTACTTTTTTTGTTAAAAGTAAGAGTCATTGGAGATTGTAAATCACCTACTTGTTTTTTCAAATTTGTATTATTGAACTGAAAATCTGCTCTGAATTGAAAAATAATGAATCCAATAAAACTATGACATTACTTAATTAGAAAAGCTTTTAACTGTTTTTGTAAATAAAGTAATATTAATGACATTATTGTCTGAAGAAATAAAATTATTTTGATGAATAATGAATTTTTACAAGAATTTTTCCATTTTTTTTTACATTTTAATTATAATAATTTGTAATAGTTTAAAATTGTGTAAAATTCTGTATTGGATGTGATATAGTAATTAAGTGGAAACGAAATTTACGAGTTCAAAATTGTAAAGATTAATAAATGTAGTTACACCCCCTATTTTTAAAAAAAAAATTTAATTTATTATATTTTTACCCTATTTTCATGTATGGTAGACTGAAATTACCATTATTATGAAACGGTTACATAATTCAAGAGTTTTGTCTCTTCACTTAGATTTATGAAAATTGTTGGTTTTGGGTATGCTGTACGCATACCCAAAACCGACAATTTTCATAAATCTGTCATCGCCTAATCAGTCAAGAATCCGTCAAACCTTCGATCAGATGAACACGACCAATCGTTAATAATTTGTTGTATATTACTTTTTTATGCTGTAAGTAATATTTTTTTAAAAATCAGGTTAATTTAACTTTCAATTTTCTAATTTTACTAAAATAAAGTGTCAGAAATCTTTTGAAATATTTTTAAAATCGATAAAATGGCCGTTTTTAAGAAAATTTAAGAAATCGAAATTAAATGTGACTTCAAATCTATAATTTCTATCTGAAATACACCAGAAATTTTTATTTAATGGAAATAATAAATTTAATCGTTAAACTTTTAATTAAATCTAAAATGAAATCTTCAAGAATGTTTTTTCATTTTAAAATTAGGTATCGGAAATTTATACTGAAAAGTGGAAGTACCTATTTCCTAATCCTAAATGGTTTGTGTCGCTGCGCTTCGATGAAGGACGAAAAACTCAATGTTTGATAAAAATGTCTGAAAATAAAGATTTATTTAAAAACGGAAATTGAGTTTTTTTTTTTATTATTATTATTCGCTTTAGGCGATTGTCTTTCAATTAAAAGCGAGATGTAAACGAATATCTTTCAAAGAAGACGTTTAATAAATGATTTTCAATGCTTTTGTTGTCGGTCTTTTAGGAAATCCGTGATGGTTCGTCTAACTTACCTTTTTTATTCAGAGCGGAAAAGCTTTTCATAGAAAAACAAACAGGATCAAGTTTCTCGCCTTGATATTTTTCTTTCCCAACATCGACAATATTTGGCAATCAATTAAACTTCAGATTTTTAAAGAAATTGCAATTAAAAAAGATTGTTTGAAAATAGATCGCATGTGTTGCAAATGTAAAAAGGCAAACAGAAGAAAGATGACAGGAAACGGTGTAAAAGGAGAATTTGTTCCTTGATAAAAACATTTAAAATTTATCAAAATTTCATGAATTTACGTAGAGTCGGGCAAAAGGTTTATCTTTAGTGCATACTAACATGTGTCTGTTGAGATCTGAATTTCAGTAAAACTTACATTCACAAATTTCCCATTGGAAACAATTCTCTCCAGTGTGCGTTATGAATTTTGAGAAAAATTCACAAATTTCAAAGTAGAAAGGCTTCTCTTCAACATGTCTAACTCTAGAGATTTGGGGAAAACCTATGTCCACATATTTCACAGCAGAAAGATTTCTCCCCAGTGTGAGTGAACATGTATTTTGTTGAGAGTGACGATTTTAAGGAAAAACGTACTCCACAGATTTTTTAGTGAAACTAATGATTATGGGTTGGCAGTCAACTGTTTTTAATGATTTAGTTTATTAAGAGTGCTAGATGCTTAGTAGTGCATATATATATATATATATATATATATATATATATATATATATATAGATAGATAGATAGATAAACTTATTTATAAATGGAACTTTGTCTGTGTGTGTATACGTTACCTATAGACTCCAAAATGGCTGAACCGATTTTCTTGAAAATTTACATAGAGGTACTGTAAGTGTCTGCGAGTGTTCTTAACTAGGTTTTGTGTCAAGGTACCCCCGATAAATATCGAAAATCGATAATCGAAAAAAGCGGGTTATAGAAGAAGTGGTCCGATTTTAATCAAATTTGATACACTCATAGACAAAGACATAAGACACGATATTCAGAAGTTTCAAGGTTGCAGTTCTTACAATAGTGCAGAAAATCGATAATATATATATATAAAAAAAGGCAAGATGTTTGTGTGTGTGTCTGTTTATCTGCCTGTATGTCTGTATTTTTCAGCCCTTTTATTTTAGTTTTTGCTTCGGCTTTGACTTTAAGTAGGTATAATTGTAGTTCTTAGTCTCAGCCATGATACCATTTACTCAGAGGACTTATTTAGCCTTCAAAATTCAGTTTATAATGAAAAAACTTATCTGATATTGATACCAGGAAATCAAAATTTGACTTACATCCATTCATTTTTCATTCAGTCTACAGTTTCGCTTTAACTGGAAACAACTATTGCTTTTTAGTCTTTCGTACCTACGTCCAAAGAGTCTGAGCTCCAGGACCATGGATTAGTTTTAAAGCTTTCATTACACCCGAGCAACACTGGGCTATACTGCTAGTATATATATATATATATATATATAAGTAATTAGAGATTTTATTAGACCTCAACACAATGCAGAAAGCACTGGACGGGCATTTTTTAAGCAACCACTACCAGGAATTGAAACCCAGGCAGCTACGTTATTAAGCAAACGTCATACCAACTGTACCACGGGTCCCGGTGACAAAGAGGTAACAAATTAAACTTGATATAGCGATGCTCATTCATATATTCCATGGTGGAACTCTGCTGAGCTCCTTTTACCTATAGGACTGTGTCTCCCAGAGCCACAACTACTATTACCAAGCCGTTTGCACTAGAGCATTATAAGCCGGTTCAAGCAACAATATGCAGATGAGAAATTGTAGGAGGGTTTGAAATAATCAAGTAAGTGGTACTTAATTACTTACTTAAAATATTACTTACTTGATTATTTCAAATCCTCCTACAATTTCTCAGAAATGTACTGTTCAAACAAATCATTTTATATATATCTATCTACACTCCCGATCAAAAATTTAAGACCACTTAAAAATCTTTAAAAATAATTTTTTTTTTTTACGGATAGATTTTAAACTCCTCCCACTTAAGGTTACCAATACTACAATCTAAAAGGTTATGGAAACAAAAAGCTACATTCCAAACAATTTATTTAGAAATTTGCATTTTTATAAAATGAGGCGATTTACACATGATCAAAATTATAAGAGCAGAGACAAAAATTCTATGAAATTGTACAAAAAGTGTATGAAAACATTCAACAACCAAATTTAATAATGAGTTCTACATCCACTGCTTTTGATTACTTCAAAAATTCTGTCGGGCATGCTAGAAATAAGCGTTTCCATTAAGGTGTGGGGGATGTTGCTCCAGCTTCTGAAGATGGCTTCACGAAGTTCATTTTTTGTTGAATATTGTTTGCCATTTCGATAAACATCTCGTCATCCATCCTCAAACATTTTCAATTGGGTTCAAGTCTGGTGAGCATGCAGGATGTCCCAAGAGATGGATCCCATTTTCTTGTAGAAAGGTCAAGGTCCGTCTTGCAGCGTGGATTGCAGCATTATCCTGTTGGAATAACCATCCATCCCTACACAAACGATGGCCCTCCATCATCAAAGATGCTTTTTGTAGCATGCTAACATAACCAGCCACTGTCTGATGACCCTGCACCACCTGGAGCTCCATCGTCCCTCTGTAAGAAAAGGCACCCCATACTATAAGGGACCCTCCACCACTATGACGCATGGAGAAAATTTCAGGAGGCATGTTTTTGTTATGCCAATATTGTTAGAAGCCATCAGGACCATCTAATTTGAATTTTTTCTCATCAGAAAACAGGACTTTCTTCCACTTCTCAACGTCCCATGTTTGGTATTTACGACCAAACTTTAAGCGTGCACCTTGTGACGTGGAAGCAGCCGAGGAATTTGTTTACGCTTTTTATTTACCATGCCTTTTTGTCATAAGTGTCGTCTGATGGTTTACAGGAATGCAATCAGCTTCTGTGACTGCCTTAATTTGACTAGAAGAAAGTCCCTCGTCTTTCATAATAACCCGTCTTATTCTCCTACTCAATGCAGGAGAAATTTTTTGGAGCCTACCAGAGGATTTTGCTTTTACATAATTCTCACTGTCCTTTAGAAAGTTACAAATCACAGTTTTACTGCGATTTAACTTAGCTGCGATCGCCTGCTGTGACAACCTTGCTTATGGAATTCTAGAATTCGAGAACGCGCAACTTCAGTAAGTTTGCTTGCTTTAGGTATAGTAACACCTTTATGCAGTGATTGCTTATCTCTAACTGAACTAAAAACATTGGAATTACCATAGATCTAACAATTTATACCCCCTGGTCTTATAATTTTGATCATGTGTAAATTGTCTCATTTTATAAAAATGTAAATTTCTAAATAAAATGTTTGGAATGTAGCTTTTTGTTTCCATAACTTTTTAGATTGTAGTATTGGTAACCTTAAGTGGGAGAAGTTTAAAATCTATCTGTAAAAAAAAATTTATTTTTAAAGATTTTTAAGTGGTCTTAAATTTTTGATTGGGAGTGTGTGTATATATATATATATATATACATATATATAATACACACACAATCATTTCACCTCCAAGCAAGGCAGAACCACCACTGGTGTGCAGGGTGATAAAATGAGACTGGTGTATGGATAAAACATGGATCCACCACTTCACTCCAGAGTCAAATTGGCAGTCAACTGACTGGACAGCAGCAGTTAAAAGCTGTCCAAAGACATCAGCAGGCAAGGTTTTACCCCCCCCCCCCCCCGCAATATCTTGGGATGCACAATGTATTTTGTTTGTTGATTACGTTCAGAAAGGAAGAACCATCAATAGCAATGAAGAAAAAAGTGATCTTTCACCAAGACAATGCACCGTGTTGCAAGTCAATTGCAAAGATGGCGAAACTACATGAATTGCTTTTACATCCACCCTATTCTCCAGATCTGGCACCCAGAGACTACTGGCTGTTTGCAGACCTCAAAAGAATTCATCAGGAAAAGAGATTTAGCTGCACTGAAGAAGTGATATCGGAACTCAAGTCATATTTTGAGGTCAAAGACAAATCATTCTACAAAAAAGGCATCGAATTGTTAGAGAAGCATTAGAATCAGTGTATCACCCTAAAAGGAGACTATGTTGATGAATAAAGTTGAATTTTGCCTAAAAGTTGTTGTTCTATTAGTAAGGGTGAGAATTTATTGAGTGATGTGTTAGGTGCAAAACAAGACACAACTGCTGGGTAAAATTTTAAAGAAAAAACATTTATTACACAAGATAAAAAAGAGACGAATGCAAAATTTACATAAACATTTCCTTTTGTGCACCTATTAAGGAGTCAATGAAATAAGCAAGTATCTATGATAAATTTTCATGATAATTAGAATTAATTCAAACATCAATAAAACACAGGTATTTATTACAAATTCCTGTGGTTTTGCTTCATAACCAACAAACCTTTTTAAAGATAATTTTCCTATTTTTAGTATTTTTCTCTTAACATTAAAGTATACACATTTCCTGAAGTGACAGTTAATAGTGTTTTAGGCTTACTTTCAATGTAGATTGGTTTTTAATACAACGTGTCATCATTTGGATTTGAATTTTTTGTTTGCCATAATCTTCACACATATTTTACAAGTAAATGTTTGCTCTCTAGAATGATTTTAAATTATCAATTCTGGGAAATGTCAACTTCTGTATTAAAAAAGATAAGATCATATGCAGGATTTAATTTTGCCATGTGTTTTAAAATTTATGCAATGTAAAAATTTTAATTGACATACACTTAGCTAGAATATTCCATTCTGGTGTGTAAACTGTGAATACTTTGAAAAATTTTAGCCCACGACCCTGTAAAAATTATCTATGATGAGTAATTACATTTGTACACTTATATCTGAACTAGCAAAGTTTGGATAATTCTTCTTTTGAGCATGTTCATGCACTTTTTGAAATTTGAACTCTGTAAAAATGTTGATCCACATATTTCAAAAGAATATTGTAACATAGAGAGAGAGCCCCCCCCCCAACAACCAGGTGGATTTATTAATCAACAGTTCTAAAGGATTGAAATGAAGGTACTAATTAGTTGGGCAGAACAGATTCCAGAGTATAACCAGAAATAAGCTTTCTTTTTATAATTATTTCTGGGGTTAAGTCATTAATTAATTAAGTGTAATAATTCTACAGTGATTAGTGGAAAGGTTCGTTAAGTAAAGTTTATGATAAATGGTGATTCAGTAAAAAGTATGATAAATGGCGAATTGGATTCTTGGGTGGTCTGAAGGACAAAATCCAGTCAAGTCCTCAGTTGAGATAAGTGGTTTTGGCAAGACTAAAGTGGAGAATGTCTGTGGAAAAATCAGCAGGAATTCCAAATTCATTTTTAGTACCACTTAAGAAATAGTCTCCTGCAGAGATTCAGAGATTAGGCAAACACACATGGTGGTCAAGGCGATTTGCATATTAAAATTCATGGGCAGTACCTAGAAATTGTTTAGCTCTGCCTAACTCTATATAAGCTGTCTACACACTGGAGTTAAGCAGATGAGAGAGACAAGATGTAGCAGATGAGGCAGAATGTGGCGAAAACAGCTGTGTGGAGCGGCTAGTCTGGTTTGTTGGTTGTCATGCATGAAGAAGTCCAATCAGAACCACGATATAGAACCTGTACAAATCCAGATAACTTTGTCAACAAAGCCGAGAAATCAGGCTGCTATATTGTTGCGTATAGATGAAGATCCATGACATTACCTCCCTTAGATCAGCTGGATTCATATCGGAATAAGTGCGTCTTTCTCTCTCTGTTACTTTCCGACCCAAACGAGTGAATCTCGTTAACACATTTTGTATTCATGCAATTTCTTTGCTGGTGACATAAAAGCAAGTAGTCTTAAAAGATTCTTTGTACAGGAACTGAAAGTGTTGCTTATTTTTTCTTTATGTTCTTGTGATTGCGACAAGAACTTTTTCTGCACGAATAGTGATTTCTTCCAGCATAAAACCCAGCCATCTCATCCTTTACTATCGGACCATCCTGCAAGACCAGGAACACCGCTGTTTGGATGAAAAATTTACAACGTGGCGAATAGTGGTGGTTCCTTCAGCTAACCAGAGGACCAGGGACCACCAGAGAGACTAGACATAGCTGCCAGTAGAAGGGCTTTTTACGTTAGAATAAGGTTTCTCTCCAGCATGAATTTGAATGTACCTTTTCAATTAAGAATCACCTCAAAATGATGATCTGTATATTTAACAAGAATATGGTTTCTCTCCAGTGTGAATTCGAATGTGCTTTTTCAAGTAAGAATTATTTGAAAATGCTGATCCACATATTTCACAAGAATATGGTTTCTCCCCAGTGTGAATTCGGATGTGTCTTTTCAAATGAGAGCTATTTAAAAATGCTGATCCACATATTTCACAAGAATATGGTTTCTCTCCAGTGTGAATTCGAACATGCATTTTCAAATTGGAATTGTCTGTAAATGTTGATTTACATATTTCACAAGAATATGGTTTCTCTCCTGTATGAATTCGATTGTGCTTTTTCAAATCAAAATTATTTGTAAATGCTGATTTACATATTTCACAAGAATATGGTTTCTCTCCAGTGTGAATTCGAATGTGTCTTTTCAAATGAGAGTTTTCTAAAAATGCTGATCCACATATTTCACAAGAGTATGGTTTTTCTCCAGTGTGAATTCGAACATGCTTTTTCAAATTGGAATTGTTTGTAAATGTTGATTCACATATTTCACAAGAATATCGTTTCTCTCCTGTATGAATTCGATTGTGCTTTTTCAAATCAGTACTATTTGAAAATGAAGATCCACATACTTCACAAGTATGTGGTTTCTCTCCAGCATGTGTCTGCATGTGGGTTTTTAAGCCAGAATGGCTTGGAAAAGCACATCAACACACTTCACAAAAATATTTTTTCTCTATTATGCAGTGTACATGTGCTTTGTTAAATCTGAATTTAGTGAAAATGTTAATCCACACACTTCACAAGAATGAGGATTCTTTCCTGTGTATATTACAATGTGATTTTTAAATTTGGTAACTGTGAAAATGCTGATTCACATATTAACAAGTATGTATTTTCTCACCAGTGTGTTTTTGCACATGGATTATTATAGTTGGAATCAATGAAAATCAACATATATGACAATAATGAGATTTTACTCTTGTCACTTTATGATGTTTTTTTTTAATGAAAATTTGTAGAAATTCTAATTGACATGGCTTGTTTTTCTTTCTCATATCCTGAATGATGAGGAGTTTAAGACAATCAGACCTGTAAATAAAAAAGTATCATTAAAGAGGCAGATTTGTGCATTATTTCCAACAGAACATGGTAAGACTTTGTTTTAATCAAGCTTATCAGATACTTCTTGGTCAGTTATAAATATAATTGATAGAATGAACAAACAAATCAAATCTACATTTTTAAACATTTAACTTATTTTAAATATACAGCATTAATGGAGAAAAAAGGAGAAAACTGATCACAATTTAATATTTCATCCACAACTATTAAATCGGTAAATTTTTGTTTTAGGACCCGAAGGCCAATATCCCTTCAAATGTTTCCAAAATAGTCTTATTTCCGTACAAATGTATATGCTTAACTCAAATCAACAATTAAATACTGAAGAAAGCTACCTTTTTTTATGTTAATGACCAGAAAAAAAAAAATCGAACTTCTTCTCGCTCTTTTTTTCACTGCTGAATGATTTTAGGTGTAGGAAAAAAAATTTGGGACTATTTATTTCCTTTACAGAAAAGTCCTTGCAGAAATTAGTACATGATAATTTTTCTTTTGTTTTTTTTGGTACTTAATTTCAGAAGAAAGTTATTTAAAATTTTTACAGGCTTCCAAAATTGAAACAAGTGAAAAAAATAAGAGTTATTTGCATGTATAAAAACTTATTTGCATATATTTGCATATATAAAAAGTTATTTGAGTGTCTAAAAAGTTTTTTGCAAGTATAAAAAGCTATTTGCATGTATAAAAGGTCTTCATCTACACTACATGCTACTGCAGAAATGTCGAATTGCACAAATTGCTCCATCAGTATGTACGAAGCAATTCAACACTTTCGATTGAATGAAGTGGCTTCAGTAGATTTTCTTCAACTACACGGAATATTACCATCCTCTGTGGAATGTCTTCGATGCCATTCACCTTGCTTGTTATGTGCTGAGAAGAAATTATGGCGTTGCAGAAAACCTATGTCCAGTCCTGGCAGTTCGAGTCATCTTAACAGCCGGAAAACAGAATGTGGCTTCAGAGTTAGTGATAGTAAAAATACACTTTTGGAGAAGTCACGCTTGCCTGCGTGAAAAATGCTACTTTTTATAACACATTTCCTTGATCTTAGCTGGTGCCACAGAATAATGTTTGAAAACTTGGACATTGCGAAAGAAACTTCAGTGAATTGGCGCTCCTTCTGCAGTGAGGTGTGCCAGTTTTGGCTAGAAAATATGCAGAAGTTGAGTGGACCCACTGTCAAGGTAGAAATTGACGAAACAGTTATCGCAAAATAAAAATATGACCAGGGACGTCGATTGAAAACGGCCTGGCAATTTGGAGGAATCGAAATAGTCTCAAAGACCTTTCTGGTACCACTTATGTTTGATTGTGGGGAAGGAAAAGACAGGGATGCTCATACCCTTTTCCTCTTGATTATGCAACACATCCGACCAGGATCAATCATTTACAGTGATTGCTGGTCGGCGTATGTGCGGATACCTGAACACGGCTGTACACCCAAGCAGATAAACCATTCTGAACACTTTGTAGACCCAACAGACCAAAATATCCACATGCAGACAGTTGAAAGACTATGGAGGACAACTAAGAGTATAATTAAAAGATTGGGATACAGAAGTGCTTATTTAAAACAGTATATTACCTGTTTTTTATTCTTAAAAGCAATCCCTAAGCATAGTCAGTGCCTTCACATTTTCCTGAGAGAGGCAAGCAAAATTTATCCCAGACCCTAAAACTACTTCATAGATTATAGACAATTTTCATTGTATATTTGTAAGCATTGTTATAGCATATTTTAAAAATTGTCAATGTCATTTTTTCCATTGATATGAAACTTTTAACTTCCTTTTTTACAAATTGATTTAATTATTGTTTTATTTTCAATGTTAAATATGAAAAATATGCTTTACTGTACTACTTATTTTGTTATTTATTTTTATACACACAAATAACTTTTCATACACACAAAAAAGTAGCATTTTCCATGCAGGCAAACGTGACTTCTCCAAAAGTGTATTTTTCCTATCAGTAACACTGAAGCCACATTCTGTTTTCTGGACGGTCATCGAGGTAATTCCACAGTGAACAGTAATATTTGGTGTAGTTGAAGAATTTGAAGCCTCTTCATTCATTCAAAAGTGTTGAATTGCTTCATACATACTGACGGAACAATTTGTGCAATTCGACATTTCTGCAGTAGCATGTAGTGTAGATGAGGACTTTTTATACTAGTTACGTCCATTACGTCAATAAAAACAAACAGCATAGTATGATTAAAAAAGGTCCCAAACTTAATAAAACAAACTTTTTCCCTCAAAATGTTTATATTATTTTTAAGAGGAAAGATCAAAGTAGTTTTTAATCATTTTAAAAAATTTTTTAATCCTAACATTTTCGAAATATCAGAATGTTTTGTTTTGAAAAGTTTTGATTGAATTAGCGGCTAAGAAACATTTTACTACTGTTTTACAATGGACACCAAATGATTGCATTTGCCACTTTCTTTTAGGTTAAAAACACATTAATTTGGAAATTCTTGCAAAAATCAAATAATTGTCGGATTTTAATGAAACTTTCAGTATTCATTCACAAATGAATGAAAATACTTTTGAAATTATTATTTTTTTAAAATCTTGATAAAAACATTTTTTTTTACCTCTGTTACCCCCCCCCCCTTCACATAAATCTAAGCTAACATTCTATTAAATATTATATAATTGCTGAAATTATTTTTTAAAATTTTACAAAAAAAGAAATTAATATTTTGTTTTTTTGGCCTGTATGGTCGTAATACTTTCCGTCTGACAACTTCTGGATCTCGTAAATCTTTTAACACCACCCCATTCTGTAATCGAGGTGATGACAGGTAGGGCTACCTTGGTTAGAAAGTTTGTTTTTTTTTATTGTAAATTTCTGGCAGTAAGGAATTATTATTTGATTGAAATCAGACAAAGGTAAGTTTCAATTTTAAAAATTGACTTAAATGATGTGTCAGCGAGGTATATTTTATTTTCGCAAGATTTTTAAAACAGAAATTTGGCTACTGTTTACATAGTGTTGACAGAATATGTCAATCAATCAAAAATGGTGGGAAATTTAACTTTAATTTGTCCGATTTCAATAAAAATTAGATTAAAATTAATATACCAGTTTATTTTTCTTTCGGGAATTAAAATTTAATCTCCTGGTTTTCAATTAAAGCTAATTTTAAACCTTGAAGATTACTTATTTTTAAAATTTAAATTTAGGTATCAAAAAAGTCACTGGAGGTGCCTATTTTATACACACAAATAACTTTATACATGCAATTTTCAATTTATGTATGTATGTAAAAAAAAAAAAGGTTTGTTTTTTAGTTAACCATAACATAATATTTTCATCAATTACATAATATTTTATACATGTTCGTTTAGCTTTATAGCTGGATGATTGCATATACTTTCTGAATAAATAAAAATAAAAATTTCTTTTAAAATAATTTTACAATTTAATAAGAATGAATGAAATTAAAATAACCCATCTAAGTTATGAAATATTAGGCTAAGTATTAATATTTTTATGATGCATTTTCATGTTAATTAGTAAGATAACAAGGTAAAAATATCTAATTTAATTTTTATATAACTGTAGATGTTTATAAACATGGCAAAATTGTATGTAGCTAAATTACTAAAATTGTAATTTCTTTCTTTAGTTTTTAACTACATAGTAATATTAAAAATGTAACAGTATTTTCAGCAGTTACTTATGTTATAGAATTTTAGTTTAGCTTTATAGCTGGATGATTGCATACACTTTCTGAATAAATAAAAATTTCATTTAAAAAAATTTTACAATTTAATAAGGAAGAATGAAATTAATTAAAATAACCCAGCTAAGTTATGAAATATTAGGCTAAGTATTAATATTTTTATTATGCATTTTTCATGTTAATTAGTAAGATAACAAGGTAAAAATATCTAATTTTATTTTTATATAACTGTAGATGTTATAATTCTATATTTTTTATACATGTCATAATGTATCTTGAAGAGAAACGACTTTCAGGAATATTTGTTGAGCGATTCACAAACAAGCATGAAAAGAATAGCAATTTTTATGTAAGGCCGGACAACCCTTGAGTCACGTGAAAACAGGAAATCAACATGCAAAAAATTAACAGGTTTTCATTAATTTACAAAAATGGAGACACCTTTTTAGAGTAACTGTTTAAATTTTTTGTTTAATAAATATGTTTGCCACACATTAATTTAAAAAAATCTGAGAGACCGACGAGGAGGAAATTGTAAAAGATTTATGAAACTTTTTAGAAATTAACTAATAAAAATAAAATAAAATAATAAAAATAAAAACAATTTCTGTAAAAATTCATTACTAACGGAATTTTTTTTTTCTATTCAGACTACGATATAATTTTAATTTATGTTGATAAAAGCAATTAAAAGTTTATCCAAATAAAAAATGGCATAGTTTTATTGCATTTTTGTTTTTTTAATTCGGAGCAGATTTTCTAAAAAGTTTTGAAGAAAAAAAGACAGTTGATTTGCATTCCTAAATGACTCCTGAATTTAATTAAAACTATCTATGTGTTGAGACTAGGTACCTCCACTTTTTCGGCAAAAATTTACGATACCTAATTTTAAAATTAAAATTTTAAAATAAAAAAACATTCTTCAAGATTTCATTTTAAATTTAAATGAAAGCTTAATGATTAAATTTATTATTTCCATTAATGAGAAAATTCTGGTGTATTTCATATAGAAATTATTAAATTTGAATGTCACATTTAATTTCAATTTCTTAACATTTTCTTAAAAGCGGCCATTTTCTTAAAATTAAAGAATTTGTAAACAAACACAAATCATAAATTTTTAAAAATATTTCAAAAGATTTCTGACACTTTATTTTGGTCCAATTTGAAAATTGAAAGTTTAATTTATCTGAATTGAAACAAATATTACTTATTTATTGCATAAAAAAGTAATATGCAACGAATTATTAATGATTGATCGTGTTTATCAGATCGAATGTTTGACGAAGTGTTAACTGACAAGGTGTTGACAGCTGCTACGGATGGCCAGAAATGACAAATTTTCATAGACATCTATAATTAACAAAAATTAAAAATAACATAAATAAGCCAAAAAATTAACATCTTGATTTGGAATTTTTTAATAAATAAATTATTATTTAATCAGTAATCATTAATAAACTTTAATTAACATTAAGTAAAATAAAAAACTAGTTTTCTATTTCGAAAAAAAAAATGAACACAGTAGAAAAGAAAAGTATTAATGTTTTTGTTGAATAACTATTCAACAAAAAAATTAATAGAAAATGAAAAACCTAGGCTAATTTCAAATAAGCAGGAAATAATTTTTAAAAATAATCCAAATTAATTAAATATAATTTTCAAAATTAATTTAAATGTTTCTTTTTTATCACAATTAAAATAACTGTCAGTGTCATGAAACTGAAAGCGAAACTAAGAAAATACGTTTTTCTATTTCTAGAAAAATTGTGAACATAGTTGAAAAGTCAAACTACTCAACAAACAATTAGAAAATGAAAAACCTAATTTCAAATATGCAGGAAATAAAGTTTAATAACTGAAATTAATTAAACATTATTTTCAAAATAAATTTAAATGTCTTTATTAAAATTATAACTGTCATTAAAATAAAAAAATACATTTTTAAACGTCTTTCTTTAACAAAATAAATGTCATTTAAAAAAAAGTGCAAACGACAAAAAGAATTCAAGTTCAGTCAGTATAACTACGACCCTTGACCCTCGCTAATGCTTAGGAATTAAGGAATGTCTTTGATATATGATATTCCCTCCTTAGGTCGGTAAGTAGTTTTTGAGACTGTAAAAGATAAGAGGAGAAAGGTAAGGTAGGCGAACATAGTAAGCTGCTTGACCTGGGGTCAAGGGAGCTACTAATTACTTTCTTCTCCTGTCCATGTATCTGCGTTTTATATCTTTTTTGGAGAACCGCAGCTCATTTGGGATTTATTGTAACAAGACGAGATAAGAAACTAAAATCATTTTAGTAAAATGAAAATTTGACATAAGTAGAATAAAGGGACAAAACTCTTAGATCACGTGACCTGTTACAGAATTATGGCACTTATAGTCTACCGTACATGAAAATAAGGAACCCAAAAAATACAAATAAAATTATTTAAAAAATCATTGAGCCCCCCTAACAAATAATAATCTTTGCAATTTTGGATTCGTAATTTTTTTTTTCACTTAATTATTATATAATCTCATCGGAACAAACAAATACAGAAATTTACACGATTTTAAACTATTAAATTTTTTTTAAATTATTAAAATTAAAATTGAAAAAAATTGAAAAAAAATTCTTGTAAAAATTCATTATTTATCAAATTTTTAAAATTTTTTTTCAGACAATATTGTCCTTAATATTATTTATTTACAAAAGCAATTAGGAGCTTTTTTAATTAAGTAATAATGTCATAAATTTATTGGATTTATTATTTTTCAATTCAGAGCAGATTTGAAGTTCTTTGCGCGTCAATTTGGAAATCAGCGACTTTGTTTTTTCTATCTCCAATGACTCCTACTTTTAACCAAAAAAAAAAATCACTGGAACAAAAAAGTTTTGTGCGAAATTTCATGAAATTAAGTAAGTGGGGGGTAATACATTTGAAAAAAAAATGTTCCTACCAATATTTAAAACAAAACAGAAAATTAAAAATAATTTCATTCATTTCTGAATAAGTCCTGAAAATTTCATTAAAATCGGACAATTATTTGATTTTTACAAGAATTTCCAAATTAATGTGTTTTCTACGGAAAAAACGCGCGAAAAAAAACAATGTTATTTTTCGGAGTAGTTGATGACGTAAAACAAAACAAGATTTTAACCAAAATTTCGGACGTGTTAGAAGGATTAAAAAAATTTCAAAAAATAATTAAAAAATAATTTGGTCTTTCATCTTAATAATAAGATAAACATTTTGACGATAAAAATTTATTTTCGTTAAGTTTGTGGCGTTTTGCATTACGCTATGCTGATTTCCCCGTGAAAAGTGGAGGTACCTAGTTGAGACCTAGTCGCATTTTTCGACATTTCTGGAAATTAAATGGTGGGGGTTAACATATTAAAAAAAAAGTTTTTACCATTATTTTCTAAAAATGATTAATTCAAAACCTATTTCAGTCAATTATGAATAAGTCCTGAAAATTTCATCAAAATAATTTTTTTTGCAAGAATTTCCAAATTAAGGTGTCTTTATTTTTTTTATTTTAAAAATAAAATGGGTGAATGATTTTTATTAAACTTTTCAATAGGCAATATAATAATCAATTCTTAAGTAAAAAAGAAATTCAACAACGTTTTTATAACAAGTTTTTAAAATATTTTTAACACTTTTATGAATTATTAAAATATAAACAATTATTTCAAAATTTTATTACTAAACGAAAAAATTTTTTTTCTTCAGACTATAATGTCCTTAATAATTATTATTTATTCAGCAATTAAAAGTTTACCAAATTAAATTATATAAGTTTTATTGCATTTTTATCTTACTCTTCGGAGTAGATTTTCGGCCAGGTTGTCCACTTTAAAATAAAAAACATAGATGATTTATATGCCCCAATGAGTCCTGCATTTAACTAATAAAAAAAATTTTACAGCTAATTAAAATTTATTAAAATGTCATGGATTTACGTAGAGGGTGGGGTAACAGAGTTAAAAAAAAAATATTTTCACCAAGATATATAATTTAATTTAAAAAATAATTTCATTCATTTGTGAATGAGTACTGAAAGCTTAATTCAAATCTGACTATTATTTGATTTTTGCGAGAATTTCCAAATTAATGTGTTTGTTACCAGGAAAAAGTGGGTTGTGTTACGTAACCCATTGTAATAAAGGCGTAAATTTTTTTTTAGCCGCTAACTCAAATCAAAACAAGATTTTCTATCAAAATTTCGAAAATGTTAGCAGGGATTCAAAATTTTAAAAAAAAATAATTAAAAATTGCTTTGATCTTTCCTCTTAATAAAAATATAAATATTTTGATGGAAAAAGTTTGTTTTATTAAGTTTATGAACTTTTTTTATTCATACTTTGCTGTTTTTTAACGATTTTTTTGGAGGTACCTACAATTCTTTAGCTGTGGGTCGTTTTTGGAAGTCCGTGACGGTTCGTCTCACTTACCTTTTCAGGGCAAATCTCTGTAAAATGCTTATCATAAAAAAGGGGGGATAAGTTGCTCTTGTTCGACTTGATATCTTTAAACATCAACAATAATTGACAATAAGACTTTAAAGTTTTAAAGAATTCCAACTAAAATAGATTAATTATTTAAAAATGAATAGCATGTAGTCTGTAAACACAAGAATGAATGGAACAAAGACACTAACGGAAACGGTGTAAAGGGAGAATTATTTCCTTGCTCAAAAATAGTCTGGCTATATGTCAGTCTGTTTTTACTGATTTTTAAAATCTATTGACGAAAAGTGAAAACAACAAAATTAAGAATTTACGAAGATGTTTAGTAGATTTTTTGAATGAAAATTAGTACATTTAACAAGTTTGAAAAATCAAAAATATAAATTTTGGTTGCTTCACTCAGGGCGAATAAAAGCTTTTAAGAAAAACAGTACAGGATTGCTCTCTTGTTGTTCGACTTGATATTTCTTTCTGTCAACATCGACAATATTTGGCAAGCAATAAAACTTTAGATTTTTAAAGAAATCACAATTACAAAAAAATTCATTATTTAAAATAGATCGCATGACATTTGTAAACATAAACAATTATCAGAAAAATTTAATTACCGGAAACGGTATCAAAGGAGAAATTGTCCCTTGGTAAAAAAATGGTCCGGTTGCGCATAATATGTTAGGTTTTTTTTTTATTCTTCATTAAAGTTTTTTTTTTATATTGACGAAAGCGAAAACAACAAAATTAAAAAAAAAAACTCTTAAAAAAATCCTATATTTGTACAAGAGATTTGTTTCAATGAAAATTAATAAATTTAAGAATAAACTAAATTACCAAGGTAATTCAATTTGCATTTGGTCTCAAAATACGCATCAGTTTCCGATATCACTTCTTTATTGGAGCAAAATCTCTCTCCCTGAAGCATTTGTTTGAGGTCTGCACACAGCCAGAAGTCGCTGGGAGCCAGATCAGAAGAATAGGGTGGTTGCAATTCAAAATGCAATCGTTACGATCGTCTTGTGACACTGTGTGTACTCTTGGTGAAAGATCACTTTTTTTTTCATTTGTAACTGGTTTTTTTTTGTGATTTCTTCCTTGAAACGCACCACTAATGCTTTACTATTTGCTATTGATGGTTCTTTCTTTCTCAAATTAATCGATGAACAAAATACCTTGCGCATCCCAAAATACAGAGAATGGTGTTTGGGTAGTGGCTGCTCAGAAACCTAGTGATCTTTCCAGTTGTGTGAAGGAAAACCCACCAAGACACTGAGGGTGAAACCACCCTTATCCCTGATAAAAATATTGTGTTCCGCAATTGGCATGTTTATATCCCTATCCCCATATTACCAGGCTGAAAAAAAAGACTCAAATCTTAGATAACACCGCACAGTTATGGGAGCCAGTAATGAACAATTACTCTAGGGTCAAGATATAACAAATACCAGCCAAATATTGAAGCCAAAAGATAAAATCAATATGGATCAGTGAAAAGACAAATTAAATACTTTGAGAAAAGAAGACATGAGTTGAAAGGTAAAGTAATTTTGGTAAACTGAGTGGATAACAACTCGGGACGACAAATCAGGGTGCCGAGTTCGAATTCCAGTTGAATTCCTTGCATTCACTTATGCACAAATACCATTGGGAAAGGTATTAATCTGTCTCTTCCCCAAGTTATGGGTTAAATAACAAAACAGACTGGGTTCTATAGCCTTGGCTGGCAACTAGTCTACTGCAGTAAGCAATGGCAACCTACTGCAGAGTAATCTTCTGCCCAGTCAGTCATGTCTCTTTCGAGATATGCTCACCCAAAGCGTGTATCACGTATGGCACTTAACTGACTGATCACTGGGGAGCAGTACTTTACTGGTCGTTGTTGCAGTTGTAGTGTGGAAAATAAGAAAATACAGAGAGAAATGAAATAACGAGGTCTCAGTGAATGTACATCGGACGGAGAGAAGAATACCATGTAGCGATCCATATCTGAACAGAACACATCCATCAGAAGAAGATGAGATCCAATTGAACCTGATCACAGAAGCTGAACAAGAACCGACTCCTATCAGAAGGTCACTAAAACATCCCCTTGCAGAGAGGAGGTTGGTAACAAAAAAGAAATAAACCCTAAGAGACACATATGTAACCACACTAACACCTGAAAAAATATGAATCAGAGAAGTATTCAAAGAACATCACACAAGTTTTTTAATCATTTTCCCCATGCAAGGCGTTAACGCCACTGATGAGCAGGGGGGGGCTACATAATAAAAGATTAGATTGGTGGAGAGTAAAGAGAAAGAGTGTCAAAGAAGGGAGCAAGAGAAGGACGAGAATACAAATGTGATGACAGTTTCAAAGGTAGAGAGAAAGGAAAAGATATACATGGTGATGTAGAAAGAACTGTAATCAAGTGGTTAAGAGATGAATATTGATATTGCATTTAATTTCCTGGAGGTTGTTACTGTCAGGAAAGCAAGAATATGGAAGAGAATTCCACAGGCGGGAAGTGCGAGAAAAGAAATTGCAGGAGTAGAATTGTCATCTGCATTTGGTTGATCTAACTGTGAATGTGTTGGATCCAGTTGCCATCCTTGTTGCACAAGTAAACTCCTGTGGCAGGGGCACCAGTGACTTAAGTTTGTCAGAGCAGAAGCCATGAAAATATTTATGAAACAGACATAGGAAAGCAACATTCCATCAGTGAGAAAGCGGCTGGAGTCGAGCTGGCAAGTCGGTAGTTACCACATTACTGATTCTCCTTTGGAGCCTGTCAAGAACACTGAGATGAACAGTGGAGGCACCTGACCATATATGACAACAGTATTCTGTGCACAGACGAATGGTTGATTTGTATATACATAATAAACATATACATAATAACATGAGGCTCATCCCTTGTTCCCTAGGATGTGGTTTCCGGCTTTCTCTTTTCCAATCTTTTCACTATTATGTAGGCCCCTGCACATCAGTGGTATTACCGCCTTGCTCGGGGTGATACGATTAAAAAAAAAATATACATAATGACATAAAAGAAGAAGAAAGGACGTTTTGTTATTCCTGTTAAAAGGGGTGTGAGCGCTAAGTTTTAATAAAGAGAATTTGCCGCATGAAAAATAAGAAAGAAAAAAATAAGGAAAAAATCAATGTTATTGCATGGAATTAAAGAAAGGATGTTTTTACATTTTTGCATGGAATTAAAATGAAGGACATTTTTGCATTTATGCATGGAAATTGTTTTCTTGATTCCATTGCTTAAAACTAATACTTTCAATGCATGATTGCATAAAAATTGCTTCTTTTTTTGGTGGGGTATAACACAATTTTTGCATGTAGAAAAATGTAACACTATTTTAGCACAACGGAGCGAAAGAAATTATTATTAGTTGTGTTATTAATTCTACAGATTAGTTGTCCTAATATGAGTAGAAAGGAAAATAAGCCTAATAGGTAGTAAAATTGTTTATTGTCGGTTGCAATATGAATGCAGGTAACAAATTGTGAAAAATATATTGCAAATTTTTAGTATCTTATAAACTAACTGGAAAGTGAATTGAGAAAAACATTTTGCAGGTGTAAGCAACAGGTCAGATGGGGTCATCAGATTTACACCCATTGACTGAAAAAGCGAAGGCCTTCCAGCTGAAACCAAAATATTGTTTCAGGGTTGTCACAAACTTTAGATGAGATCAAGTAAGGTTAAATCCTCAAAATGATTGAATCCGGAGAACAGATTTTAAAGTCGGAAAAATAAGTGATGTAATCAAAAGGGAAGAAGATGAAAAATGATGTCATTAAGAAATATTGTTACTTCATTAATTAATCTAAGGGAATGATGTAGTGCCACCTCAAATTGCAAAGGCGGGAGTAATTTAATTGGCTAAAGATTTCATTTGCATGGACACCCCCATGTCTGTCATGCCTCCCAGAAGAGAATTTGGGACAGGCATCAAAATAGGAACTCAGAGGGACAAGATCACTGGGAGCGCAGTTGCAGTCAGTTCAAACTGAGTCTTGGGACCAGTCGAGAATAGCAAAGGGAGAGATGCTTCCCAACCGGGAGCCACAACCACAGAGACAGGGATGCTTGCCTCCGATAGTTCCTGACTAAAGATGTACAGAGGCAGAGATAATTGCCACACCGTTGAGTGCCAACCATAGAGACAGTGAGGGTTGCCACGCCGAAGGGGCTAACAGTAGAGACAGAAATGGTCACCTCCTATAGAGTACTGGCTGAAGATATAAAGAAACAGAAATCATCAAAAGGGTTAAAGTCAAATAACACGCCTCCGATAGAGTCCTAGCTGAAGATGTAAACAGAGGGCCAAATTCAGTTCGAGTTGCTGCACTGAAATGAGTCAGATAAGACAAATTTACCACTGTCATCCACACACACACAAAGACCACTCTTCAGCAGTTTCCATAAAGATTCGGTGGGAAGATTGAATAAGACATTTTGAATCGTCACAACTTGAAAACTCTGATTAAAGTGAGTAGATAGACTAAACTATCGCCCGGTTCACACTCCACCCACATCTATTGAACAGGTGAAGAGGCTCATCCCCTTGTTTCCTGTTTAGGATGCAGTTTCCGGTTTTCTCTTTTCTGATCTTTTCACTCTTTTCTCTCTATATGCTTTTTTTCAAATGGTGTAGATAAACTATCGCCCGGTTCACACTCCACCCACGTCTATTGAACAGGTGAAGAGGCTCATCCCTTCTTCCCTGTTTAGGATGTGGTTTCCGGCTTTCTCTTTTGTATTCTTTTTACCCTTACGTAACCCCCTGCGCATCAGTGGCGTTATCGCCTTGCTTGGGGTGATATGATTAAAAAAAAATAAAAAATAAAAAAAAATAAACGTTACCAAACAAAAATTTGAATTAATGTTCAGAAGATAAACATTAAGCATAAATGAAAACTTTCGCTCTTTTGTAAGAATAAAAAATTAATGATTGTTATATTCTATTTCTTTTTTTTTCAATATATAAAGCCTTTTTCTGCAACTCATTCAGGCGTACTTCAATTTACTTTTGGTGTCACTATTATTAACCCAATTGTGCGCACGTCCGGTCTGGTTAACATGATAAAGAGACAGCTAGCAAGATTTCAACGTGTCTGCTTCAAGATCAAAGTTCACAGCATGAGTGAGGAAGAACACTGTTGTAATAGACTTGAAGAAAGCTACTCTGATACATTAATTATGGAAAATTAGCAAATATAAAGCTAAATTAATCTGATTTAAACAAGTATTACTTGTTTATAGCATGAAATTTAAAATAAAACTATTTCATAATCACAGTGTGTTGAGATTTCTAACCTTTCTAGTATGATTTAACATGTGAAGACAGCCAGATGTAAGATAAGCTAAGTGTATGGTGAACAGAATTGACATAATTGCACAAATACTTTACCTGTAAGTGGAAGAAACTGTGAAACACATGATCTTTTAATGTACACACAGAAATTACATACAAAAAAAAAGATTTCAAATACCCACCAATTTTTTAAAAATTATTTAAAAAATAGAAAGGCAATGTGTATTAAACTTCCCGATTTTCAATTAGTAAGTATAGTCTTCACTTAATTACTTAAACTAACACTAACAAATATTTTTCAGTATTCAAAAAAATTATTGAAATTTTATAAATAATTAAAATTTAAAAAAAACATTAAATCAATCTTTTTAAAATTTTGCTCTTTCTTTAAATATTTTGCTCTTTTTTAATTCTTCTTCTGTGACACTCCACTCTGCATAAATACTTCAATTTGTTTCTCAAGATATTACGCAGATCTGCTAGAATTTAGTGTCATGTTCCAACAAAGCCAAAACATTTCTGTTGTCATGCTCACAATTAGCGTTGTCATAAGTTTTGATGTTGGTCTAAATCCCCTATTGCCGTTACTTGCAAAATCTCTGTGAAGTCATTATCGAACTCTTGCCATTACCCTTTGTTGTCGGCTGGGGGCCATTTAATCCTCTTCCGAGTTGTACGTTGCTTCCGTATCTTTCCAGACAGGTATTTCATTCAACTTTGCTGTATTTTAAAGCCTCGTGGATTTTTACAAATCTTTCTGCATAGGCATTTACTCATAATCTGTTGTATATTGCCAGTTGTTAACATTAATTCAATTTTGCTTTGGATCTCATCCTCCCTGCCTCTTTAATTGATTCAATGAATGCACATCATTCTTACACTTCAAATCTTTCTTTTATCAATATTTTTTATTGCTGGCTTCAATTTAGAGTGACTTGAGGCATGTGTGTTTTTTGTTCCTGCATGCTTTTCACATTGCCAAAACATATGTTATTGTAATGATTTAGTCGCCTACATATTGAACAAATTTTCTTTTTTGTAGGGATGAATCTCGACCCCAAGTTCCAGACAGACAGTTATCAAGATTGTAATAGCAATAACTCCAGGAATATAATGCCCATGTATTTCAACTCAGCTGCTTTTTGTGTCTTTGAAAATCTTCATGAACTATAACAGTAGCTGTTTTTATAGAACTGGGTTTCTGGTTACTGTAAAAATTCTTTAATTAGGCACTCTTCAGTGTTATGGGCATCATGAAATTGGCATATTTTGTTTGGAATCAGCATCTTGACAATTATATTCTTGCAGATAGAACCATGCAATTCTGAAATCAATTTGTGGTTCTCTTAATTTCAACCAAATTTTTGTTGGTTTAAGTTTGCTTCATTGTTAAATGTACAGGAAATGAAATACACAAAACATCTTTCTCTTGCTAATAATAGAATAGAGGATGTATGGTGCAGTGGAAATCGGCTCGGAATGAGAAATCAGGGAGTCAGGTTTGAATTCCAGTTGAATTCCTTGCATTCATTTATATGTAAATATTAACGGTATTAATCCATTTCTTCAATTCATTTATGGGATAAATAACAGAACAGATTAGGATCTATAGCCTTGGCCAGCAACAAGTCTACAGCAGAAAGCAATGGCAACCTACTGCATGATAATCTTCTGCCTAATCAGTCATGTCTCAAAAGAGACATGATCGCACAAGCATGTATCACGTATGGCACTTAACTGACTGAATATTAGAATATGGTAATCCTCCTTCTCTACTAGTATAACTTTTCCAAAAAAGTACAATATGTGTCATTGTTGGAAAAATTTGAATGATTCTATCATAATTGACATTATTGAAAACAGTAGATTCAATGGTAATTTTTTGACATCTTCATATTGTTTGGTTAAATTCAGTAAAAGTAAGCAATAAGGTTTTGTTGACACAGTTACAAGTGGACAAAATGAGAGCCCAATCTGAACGAAAAGTAAAAATTCAAAATATCATGAAATATTAACTTTATATCTATAGAGATATGTAGGTTTCTACTGGATTATAGATGAGAAATCTGATCACTCCAGAGATTTCAAAGTGGAACGATCTCTCTAAAAGTGCATTTATACATTGATTTTTTGAGAGTTAAATTCTCAATCTTGTTTTATTCTGACATGCTTCTCTGCTATTTAATGTTTTGCTTATGTTTCAACAGATACTTGGTTTTCCTCTCTAGCAAACTTCTGATTTAAATTTGTTTAACTAGAATTCTTTCCATTAAGTGTATACATAGTACAATCTTTGTAGTAACATGATCTTTTTATGAGATGCATTTTGGGAAGATTTAATTCCACAGATTTAAGAGTGCTTATCTTGAGTGTGAGTTAACATGTGTGTTTTTAGACTTCCATTCTGCGAACACTGAAATCCACAGATTTCACAATGGAATGGTTTCTCTCCTGTGTGTGTATAAATGTGTGTTTTGAGAGCATCCTTACGACAACATTTAAATCCACAAATGTCACAGTGGAATGGTTTCTCTCCAGTGTGTGTTAATGTGTGTATTTTGAGAGCTTTATTCAGAGAAAATCTCAATCCACAGATTTCACAACAAAAACGTTTCTCTCCAGTGTGTTTTAACATGTGAGTTTTGAGATTTGAATGCTGTGAACACTGAAATCCACAGATTTCACAACAAAATGGTTTCTCCCCTGTGTGTGTATAAATGTGTTTTTTGAGAGCATCTTTACGGCAACATTTAAATCCACAAATTTCACAGTGGAATGGTTTCTCTCCAGTGTGTGTTAACTTGTGAGTTTTGAGAGTTGAATTACTGCAACACTTGAATCCACAAATTTCACAATGGAATGGTTTTTCTCCAGTGTGGGTTAACTTGTGATATTTAAAATGTCCACTCAGAGAAAATTTTAGTCCACAGAATTCACAGTGGAAATGTTTCTCTCCAGTGTGTTTCAACATGTGTGTTTTAAGACTAGAATTCTGGGAACATTTATATCCACAAATTTCACAGTGGAATGGTTTCTCTCCAAGGTGTTTTAACATGTGTTTTTTGAGAGATGAATTACGGGAAAATTTAAATCCACAGATATCACAGTGATAATGTTTTTCTCGACTGTGTGTTAACATATGATTTTTAAGACTTGATTTCCTGGATGTTTTAAATGCACAGATTTCACAATGAAATGGTTTCTCTCCAGTGTGTGTTGGCATATGTTTCTTAAGAGTTGAACAATGAGAAAATTTTGATCCACAAATTTCACAGTGGAATGGTTTCTCTCCAGTGTGTAATAATATGTGTGATTTGAGATTTGATCTCTGGCAACACTTAAAGTCACAAATTTTACAGTGGAATGGTTTCTCTCCAGTGTGTTTTAACATGTGTATTTTGAGAGCTGAATTATGTGAAAACCGAAATCCACAGATTTCACAGTGGAATGGTTTCTCTCCCGTGTGTGTTAATATGTGTGATTTTAGAGCAGAATTGTATGAACACTGATATCCACAAATTTCACAGTGGAATGGTTTCTCTCCAGTGTGCGTTAACATGTGTGATTTTAGAGCTGAATTATATGAAAACTGATATCCACAAATTTCACAGTGGAATGGTTTCGCTCTTGTGTGTTTTAACATTTGTTTTCTGAAAAACAAATTGCAGAAAATTCAAAATCACAAATTTCTCAGTGGAATGGTTTCAATTTCTATCGCTAGAATTCATGGAAAAATTATTCTACAAATTTAACAGTGTTAATGTTTCTTGCCTGTGTATTTTTATGTTTGTTTGAGACTAAAGTTCAAAGAGAATGTAATACTCAGATTTTACAGGAAAGGATTTATCCCTTATAAATGTTCTGTTCTGCCTCTCCTGTGTGGACTACCAATCCTTGAATTTCAGCAAGAGAATTCCTTCTTTCACATAAATATTCATTACGGTTACAGATACTCACAATGATGCAAACTGAAATAAAAAAAATATATTAAGTGATTACATTTTCAAGTATTTTTTAAAAATATATTCAAAAACAAAAAATACAGCATTACACTATATATCAAACAGAAAAATATAAATTGACAATTTAAAGGGATTTTAACTTTTTGATTTTTCATTGTAACTAAATTTCTGAATATAAATTAAGACAGAATGATAGATTATTATCTAATTCAGATGCATTACGCAGTTTATTCTGATGTGACAAAAGTCCATTGGTTCTCACTCCTTTCTTTTAGATGTCTGCTGTTCTTGGGTTGGTCTATGGGGAGTAATTTCTTTTTTCTAGAACTGTGTGACCAAAATGACTAAACTCCATTGGTTCTAGAATCGTTCAGTTTGAGCAAGTTAGAGGAAGGAGAATAAAATCTTCCAAGCAGTGACATCACAAGGCCCTCTATGTGACAATGTTGACACAGATTCTGAATGAATGTTCCTGGCTGACACCAATAGACCCCATGCTGGTTCATTGACCACTTCACTTGGTTCACAACAGATAGATTCTGTTGGCTGTTGCCCTATCTCTCTTCTTCTTTTTTAACAAAGTTCTCATCTGTTTCCATTTCTTTTTAATTTTCAGATGCATTACAAAGTTTATTCTGATTCAAAACAATTGTACAATGCAAATTGTCAGCAAGTAAAATGAGAATTATTTTGGCAGGGATTTAAAAACTAGAGCATTAGGATTTTGTTTGTAATTTTAACTAAATTTCTCAATATAAATCAAGGCAAAAAGATTGATAAATTAGGATCTAATTCAGATGCATTACAAAGTTTATTCTGATTCAAAACAATTGTACAATGTAAATTGTCAGCAAGTAAAATGAGAATTATTTTGGCAGGGATTTAAAAACTAGAGCATTAGGATTTTGTTTGTAATTTTAACGAAATTTCTTAATACAAATCAAGGCGAAAAGAATTATAAATTGGTATCTAATTCAGATACATTACACAGTTTATTCTGATTCAAAACAATTTTACGATATAAATTCTCAACAGGTAAAATGCAAAACTGGATTTAATTTTATTCTGGCTGTCATGTGAAACTAGAGACGAATTGCCATCAGATTAAATCATGTATCTGTGGACAAGGATGTATAGATGTTGGAATGGGTAATGAAGAGAAAAATCAGCAGCCTTCTACACAAGGAAAAGGAAAAATATGAATTGAAAATCATGTATGCGTACATCCTCCACTCAAATATCATACTTGACCATCTAATAATGTCAAATGAAGTAATTGATATAGGGATACTCACAGCCACTGAGTGTAAAGCTAAAGATGTGCCCTGACACCCACATCCAGTATGGAAGGTGAGGGTACAAACATATTGGAGACATGGGTAACAAACACATTGGTGATACAGGTGGTCAGTGAAACAGACAATCAGGTGTGTGTTGAAAACAAGAGTTCCATAAGAACATAGAATTCTTAATTACAAAATTAAAGGAAATTATTTTCTGCATTGTATTAGTTTAAATTTGCAGCATTTAAAAATCCTTTTCTTTTGTTTCAAAATGTCTTAATTTTATTATAATATAAGGAGACATTTATAATTAGAAAAGTAACATTTTTATTAGTAATCTTTTTATTTTAAAAACTATTACAATGATTGAAATATTTTGAAATTTCTGCATTAAGAAATGACAAAAATCTTTATAGGTAAATACATGATATATTAACAATTATCTCAGAAAGACTTTCTCCTGTAAGCTCATGTATATAGAGAATCAATACAATATTCATGTTTGTTGGAAATGTATAAGCATTAGTATAAAATGTGTAACACTTCATTATTTCAGTGTATTTTTAAGAAAAAGTTTGAGTCACTAAGATATCATAACAAAATATGATTAATCTAAAGTTTAAAAAATTAATGTTTTCTGACGATATTTTTAAAGACAATTTGACCTTTCAGTGTCAATGACAGGAAAATTCAATGAAACATTTTTAAAACTTAAATCTTTTTTACTATAAATTACCAGTTTTTAATGGACATTATACTTTTGATGAATAATGAATTTTTTCATGAAGATTTTAAAAAAATATTTTAATCTTTTAGCAAGTTCAAACTTTTGGTAAAAAATCTTGTTTTAATTTTTGCTAGCCTGTGACTAAATCATTTGAAATTTTGGTAAAAATATGTTTTTTTTTGTCAAGTTGACTATTGATAATGTAATATTAGGAAACTCGTTTCTTTTTCCGACAAAATTGCTGCAAGAATTAAAAAATTGTCAGATTTTAATCCATTTTTAAATAGCTGAACACGGGACACCTTGGGGAATGAATTTTCTATTTTTTTAAAACAGCCTTTTTTCTGAAAACCCATCTCCAAGTAATAAAATAAAATTCAATAAACTATGACATTTATTAGATGAGCTTTTAATTGCTTTTCATATATATAAATATATATATATATATATACACATGAAAATTAAAATGACCTGAAAATGTATGGCCATTTCAATGAGTGAATTTAACACTCATCATCTAATCAGGAGTAATAAACTATTCCTTCACTCATTTTCGATATCTAAATTTTAAACTAAACTTTAAAAGTAAAAAAAGGTTTTCTTGAAACTCTTATTTTAGTTTTAATTGAAAGCTTCATGATTGAATATACTATTTTGAACAAGCAAAATACACTTGTGTATACTTTTAGAGTTTTCAAAAGTTTTTTGTCCATTTTGTCAAATTCACAAGTTTGTCAACCAAAGTTGACTCTTGATTTTAAAAATCGTGCAAAAATAAAATAAACATCTGTGATACGTTAATTTTGGAGAATTAGCAAATATAAAGTTAAATTAATCTGATTTACACAAGTATTATTTATTTATTGCATGAAATTTAAAATAAAACTATTCCATAATCACAGAGTGTTGAGATTTCTGACCTTTCTTGTATGTTTTAACATGTGATGACAGCCAGATGTAAGATAAGCTAAGAATTGACATAATTGCACAAATTCTTTTCCTGTAAGTGGAAGAAACTGTGAAACACATGATCTTTTAATGTACACACAGAAATTACATACAAAAAAATTTCAAATACCCACAAAATTTTTTTTATTATTTCAAAAATAGAAAGGCAATGTGTATTAAACAATAAGTAAGTATAGTCTTCACTTAATACCTTAATAACCTAATGCTAACAAATATTTTTCAGTATTCTAAAAATATTTTTGAAACTTTATAAATAATTAAAATTAAAAAAGTCATGAAATCAATTCTTTTGAAATGTTGCAGTTTTTTTTATCCTTCTTATGTGTATTTTGTTTGGAATCAGCATCTTGACAATTATATTCTTGCAGATAGAACCATGTAATTCTGAAATCGATTTGCGGTTCTCTTAATTTCAACCACATTTTTTTCAGTTTAAGTTTGTTTGCTTCATTGTTAAACGTACAGGAAATGAAATACACAAAACATTTTTCTCTTGCTAGTAATAGAATAGAGGATGTGTGGTGCAGTGGAAATTGGCTCGAAATGAGAAATGAGAAATCAGGGAGCCAAGTTCAAATTCCAGTTGAATTCCTTTCCTTTACTAATGTGCAAATAGATTTTAAAAGGTAATTTGTCTCTTCCTGCTTTTTATGGGTTAAATAACAGGACAGATTGGGTTCTATAGTCTTGATTGCCAACCAGTCTATCACAGAAAATAATGGCAACCTATTGTGGGATAATCTTCTGCCCAGTCAGACATGATCACTCAAATGTGTATCATGTATGGCACTTAAGTGACTCTATAATAGAATATGGTAAAGTACAATTTGCGTCATTGTTGGAAAGATTTGAATGATTCTATCATAATTGACATCATTGAAAACAGTAGATTCAATGGTAATTTTTTGACATCTTCATATTGTTTGGTTAAATTCAGTAAAAGTAAGCAATAAGGTTTTGTTGACAGTTATAAGTGGACAAAATGAGAGCATAATCTCAACGAAAAGTAAAAATTCAAAATTTCATGAAATATTAACTTTATATCTATAGAGATATTTAGGTTTCCACTTCATTATAGATCAGAAATCAGATCATACCAGAGATTTCAAAGTGGAACGATCTCTCTAAAAGTGCATTTATACATTGATTTTTTGAGAGTTAAATTCTCAATCTTGTTTTATTCTGACATGCTTCTCTGGTATTTAATGTTTTGCTTGTGTTTCAACAGACGGTTTAAATCTATTAATGCATACTTGGTTTTCCTCTCTGGCAAACTTCTGATTTAAATTTGTTTAACTAGAAGTCTCTCCATTAAGTGTATATATAGTGCAATCTGTTTAGTAACATGATCTTTTTATGAAATGCATTTTGGGAAGATTTAATTCCACAGATTTAAGAGGGCTTATCTTGAGTGTGAGTTAACATGTGTGATTTTAGACTTCCATTCTACGAACACTGAAATCCACAGATTTCACAATGGAATGGTTTCTCTCCTGTGTGTGTATGCATGTGTGTTTTGAGAGATGCATTATGTGAACATCTAAATCCACAAATTTCACAGTGGAATGGTTTCTCTCCAGTGTGTGTTAATATGAGAGTTTTGAGAGTTCCCTTCCGGGCAAATTTCAGTCCACAAATTTCACAATGAAAACATTTTATTCCAGTGTGAGTAAACATGTGTCTTGAGATTTGCATTCTGGTAACACTGAAATCCACAGATTTCACAGTGGAATGGTTTCTCTTCAGTGTGTTTTAACATGTGAGTTTTGAGAGTTAAATTATGGCAACACTGGAATCCACAAATTTCACAATGGAAAGGTTTTTCTCCAGTGTGGGTTAACTTGTGATTTTTAAGATGCCCACTCAAGGAAAATTTCAATCCACAGAATTCACAGTGGAAACGTTTCTCTCCAGTGTGTTTCAACATGTGTGTTTTCAGGCTAAAAATCTGGGAACAGTTATACCCACAAATGTCACAGTGGAATGGTTTCTCTCCAAGGTGTTGTAACATGTGTTTTTTGAGATAGAATTGCAGGAAAATTTAAATCCACAGATATTACAGTGATAATGTTTCTCTCTATTGTGTGTTAACATATGATTTTTGAGGCCTGATTTCCTGGATGTCTTAAATGCATAGATTTCACAATGAAATGGTTTCTCTCCAGTATGTGTTACCATTGTTTCTTGAGAGTTGAACCTTGAGAAAATTTTGATCCACACGTTTCACAGTGGAATGGTTTCTCTCCAGTGTGTAATAACATGTGTGATTTGAGATTTGCATTTTGGCGACACTTAAATTTAAATATTTTACACTGGAATGGTTTCTCTCCTGTGTGTTTTAACATGTGTGTTTTGAGAGCTGAACAATTCGTAGACTGAAATTCACAGATTTCACAGTGGTATGGTTTCTCCCCAGTGTGTGTTAACATGTGTCTTTTGAGATTTGAATTCTGGCAACACTTAAAGCCACAGATTTCACAGTGGAATAGTTTCTCTCCAGTGTGTGTTAATATGTGTGATATCAGAGCAGAATTGTATGAAAACTGATATCCACAAATTTCACAGTGGAATGGTTTCGCTCTTGTGTGTTTTAACATTTGTTTTCTGAAAAACAAATTGCAGAAAAATTCAAAATCACAAATTTCTCAGTGGAATGGTTTCAATTTCTATTGCTGGAATTCAGGGAAAAATTATTCTTCAAATTTAACAGTGTTAATGTTTCTTGCCCGTGTATTTTTATGTTTGTTTGAGACTAAAGTTCAAAGAGAATGTAATACTCAGATTTTAGAGGAAAGGATTTATCCCTTATAAATGTTCTGTTATGCCTCTCCTGTGTGGACTACCAATCCTTGAATTTCAGCAAGAGAATTCCTTCTTTCTCATAAATATTCATTACGGTTACAGATACTCACAATGATGCAAACTGAAATAAAAAAAATATATTAAGTGACGACATTTTCAAGTATTTTTTAAAAATATATTCAAAAACAAAAATATAATGTTACACTATGTATCAAACAAAAAAAATATAATTCGTCAATTTAAAGGGATTTTAAGTTTTTTAATTTTTCATCTTAACTAAATTTCTGAATATAAATCAAGACAGAATGATAGATTACTATCTAATTCAGATGTATTAAGCAGTTTATTCTGATGTGACAAAAGTCCATTGGTTCTCACTCCTTTCTTTTAGTTGTCTGCTGTTCTTGGTTTGGTCTATGGAGAGTAATTTCTTTTTTCTAGAACTGTGTGGCCAAAATGACTAAAATCTGTTGGTTCTAGAATCATTTTGGTTAAGCAAGTTACAGGAAGGAGAATAAAATCATTAAATTCCAAGTAGTGATATCACAAGGCCCTCTATGTGACCTTGACACAGATGATGAATGAATGTTGCTGGCTGACACCAATGAACCCCATGCTGGTACTCTGACCACTTCACTTGGTTCACAACAGATAGATTCTGTTGGCTGTTGCCCTATCTCTCTTCTTCTTTTTTAACAAAGTCCTCATCTGTTTCCATTTCTTCTGGCTCCCCAAAGGTTGCTCTCCTCATTCTTGCTTTCTTGGTATTTGGTTTAGTTACTTTTCAATTCGCTGTTTCAGTTGTTAACATTGACTCAGTTCTGTTTGGGATCTCATCCTTCCCGACTCTCTGGATCCCATGAGCCAAGATTTGTAGGAGCTTATTTATCCGTACTTGTAGAGTGTGCTCACAGGGGCTGCTAACTCCAGTAGCCTCAGATGCCATCTTTCTGAGCAGTGAACTGTCTTTCCAATAATCAAGTGACCTATTCTCAGTTATCACTGTAAAACCTAGACCAAATATTCTTGATATACATTTATAAAATGCAATAGCAGAGATCATCAGTGATGTTACTCTGGCTTGTATGCAGTCGTAATCAAAACATGACTTTCTGCGAAAAATTCGAAAATGTTAGAAGTGATTAAAACATTTTAGAAAATAATCAACAATTATTTTCTTTGATCTTTCCTCCTGTGAATAATAAAAAATTTGATGGAAAAAGTTTGTTTTATTAAGTTTGGGACCATTTTTATTCATACTATGCAGTTTTTTTTAGGGCTTTAGTGAATGAAAATACATTTATGAAACTTAAGGAATTTTATTTTCATAGGACATTTAAAAAGCATTATGGAAATTATTTAAAAACTAGTTAAATTAGACTTTTTGAGTTTAATTCATTTTTTTTCTTTCCTCACCTGTAGATGTCATTACTTAAAGACACAAACCTAATTATAATAGTTGCTATATTTTATTAAAAAGGAACATTAAAAAAATCTTTTTAAACCATTGTTTGCTTTACGTCTGTTCAGCTGACGAGCAGCGACATCAAATTCGTGTTGTCAACACTGGAGACAGAATGGCTTGTTTTTTTAAAGTATGGTGGCCCGTAAGGTTATACATTATTTTCAGACTCTTTACTTTATTTTATAATTGTTTCGTTGATCATCAACGTCTTTTAAACAGAACAATCATTTTTCAAATAAAACTGAAATTTACGTTGAAAGAAAAAGGCATTTAATAAATGATTTCAAATGCTTTTGTTTGTTGTTGTGGGTTTTTTAGGAAATCCGTGACGTTTCGTCTAACTTACCTTTTCCAGGGCGAATCTAAAAGCTTTTCATAGAAAAACAAACAGGATTAATTTGCTCTTCTTGTTCGACTTGATATTTCTTTTTCAACGTCAACAATATTTGGCAATTAAAAAACTTCAAATTTTTAAAGAAATTGCAATTAAAAATGATGAATTATTTGCCAACAGATCGTATGCAGTTTGTAAAAAAACAAAGATCAAAGAAATACCGCAAACGGTACAAAATAAATTTGTTCCTTACGGAATATTTGCCCGGGTACTGCGTATATATATATATTTCAATCTATTATTTTGCTTTTTAATACTTACTAATTGTTTAATACACATTGCTTTTCTATTTTCTAAATAATTAAAAAAACATTTTTGTGTATTTGAAATTTTTTTGTATGTAATTTCTGTGTGTACATTAAAAGATCATGTGTTTCACAGTTTCTTCCACTTACAGGAAAAGAATTTGTGCAATTATGTCAATTCTTAGCTTATCTTACATCTGGCTGTCATCACGTGTTAAAACATACAAGAAAGGTCAGAAATCTCAACACACTGTGATTATGGAATAGTTTTATTTTAAATTTCATGCAATAAATAAATAATACTTGTGTAAATCAGATTAATTTAACTTTATATTTGCTAATTCTCCAAAATTAATGTATCACAGATGTTTATTTTATTTTTGCACGATTTTTAAAATCAAGAGTCAACTTTGGTTGACAAACTTGTGAATTTGACAAAATGGACAAAAAAATATCTTTTGAAAAGTCTAAAAGAATACACAAGTGTATTTTGCTTGTTCAAAATAGTATATTCAATCATGAAGCTTTCAATTAAAACTAAAATAAGAGCTTCAAGAAAACCTTTTTTTACTTTTAAAGTTTAGTTTAAAATTTAGATATCGAAAATGAGTGAAGGAATGGTTTATTATTGCTGATGAGATGAGTGTTAAATTCACTCATTGAAATGGCCATACATTTTCAGGTCATTTTAATTTTCATGTGTATATATATATATATATATATTTATATATATGAAAAGCAATTAAAAGCTCATCTAATAAATGTCATAGTTTATTGAATTTTATTTTATTACTTGGAGATGGGTTTTCAGAAAAAAGGCTGTTTTAAAAAAATAGAAAATTCATTCCCCAAGGTGTCCCGTATTCAGCTATTTAAAAATGGATTAAAATCCATCAATTTTTTAGTTCTGCAACAGTTTTGTCGGAAAAAGAAACGAGTTTCCTAATATTACATTATCAATAGTCAACTTGACAAAAAAAAAAAAAAACAACAACATATTTTTACCAAAATTTCAAATGATTTAGTTACAGGCTAGCAAAAATTAAAACAAGATTTCTTACCAAAATTTTGAACCTGCTAAAGGATTAAAATATATTAAAAATACTTTGATCTTTCCTCTTAATGATAACAATACATGTGGATTTGCATGCTTTTTTTTTTCCTTTTTTTTTTTTTTGGTACTTAATTTCAGAAGAAAGTTAACTTACAAGTATATGAAAATCAGAGATAAGTGTGGTTTTGAATATACTTATACATTATAAATAACAAAAAAATAAAATAAGTAGTACAGTAAAGAATTTTTTTTATACTTAACATTGAAAATAAAACAATAATTAAATCACTTGGAAAGGAAGTTAAAAGTTAAAAAAAATGGGAAAAATAATATTGACAATTTTAAAAAATGCAGAAAGTTGCGTGTATTTGCGTATTTTTTTTCTTTTTTGTGGTGTACTTAATTTCAGAAGAAAGTTTCGTGTACTTAATTATGAGAAGAAAGTTAACTTTCAAATATATGAAAATGAGTGATAATTGTAGTTTTACTTAATTTTTTCAGACTAAAGTTAATTTTAAAATATATTAAAATAAAGATTTTTTTAAAGAATGTTAGCTCTAAGGTTAAGTAAAACTACATTTATCACTTATTTTCATATATTTGAAATTTAACTTTTTTCTGAAATAAAGTACCCAAAAAAAAAATTGATTACCAAAAAAAATTTAAAAAAAGGAAAAAAAAACCAACACAAATACACACAAGTTTCTGTTGAAATTGAGTACCGTAAAAAAAAAATCGTGTAGTAATTTCTTCGAAGACTTTTCAGTAAAGTAAGTAATTAGGCTGAAATTAGTTTCCAACTCCTAAAGTCATTCACCAATGAATAACTTACCAGTAGTGGGTGACAAAAAGAGTGTGGAGAATTCCGTTTTTATTTCTGGTCGTTAACAGAAAAAAGGTAGGTTTCTTCAATATCTAATTGTTGATTTGATTTCAGCATATACATTTGCACGGAAATTTTGAAAAATTTGAAGGAATAAAGGCTTTCAGGACCTACAACGAAAATTTACCCAAATATCTTTGAAATTTTATAAATTGTTATAATTTATAAATTGTGATAATTTGTAAATTGTTATCATTAAAAAAGAAAAAATGAAAACAATTCTTGTAGAATTGCATTATTCAACGAATTCTTTTCTTCACACTATAAAGGTTTTAATGTATATATATATATATATATATATATATATATATATATATACATATGAGAAATCAATTGAAAGCTTATCTACTTAAATAATTACCTTGTTTTATTATATTTTTTTATTTTACTGGATGGCCTCATATTAGTCCGAATAATAAGGCATATATACAAATACATGTTTTGAAGCAAAGTTTTTTAAAAAAAAAAGAACGATAACACATCATTCAATAAGTCCCGGAACTGACATATAGATGGCGCCACTAACAAAAAAAATCGATATGGTTTTTATAAAGTACTAACCGTCAAATGATACGTGACAAAATTTGGGCCCAACCAGATTATAAGTTTACAAATTAGAGTTATTTAAGTAATGCTACTGCTTCAAATTTTCAAAACAATGGAAAAATTAGAATTTCGTGTATAGATAAAGCATTGCTTTCTGATGGGAAAAATACTGTTCAAGCACAGCAAGGGCTTGATAAGTGTTATTCGGACTCTGCTCCATCGGAAACAACGGTGAAGAGGTAGTATGCTGGTTTTAAACGCGGTCGTACAAACGTAAATGATGCTGAACGCTCAGGTCGTCCAAAATCGGCAGTTGTATCGGAAAACATTTAAAAAAAAACTAGTAAACTCTTTTTGGCCGATCGTAAATTGAAATTGCGTGAGAAAGCAGAGGAGTTTAACAAATCAGAAGGCAGTGTGTTCACCATTTGGCATGAAAATTTGTCAATGAAAAAAATGCTGTGTTCAAAATGTGTGTCACGTTTGCTCACAATCGATCGACGATGCTGTGCGTTGTTTCCAAATATTCCAACGCACCAAGAAAGAATTCTTGTGTAAATGTGGGAGAATGAATGAAAAATGGACTCACCAATTCACTCCAGAGTAAAATTGGCAGTCAGATAAGGGGACAACAGCAGGTGAAAGCCGTCCAATGTGACCAAAATCGCAAACATCTGCAGACAAAGTTTTGGCCTCTGTATTTTGGGATGCGCAAGGTATTTTGTTCATCGATTAATTTGAGAAAGAAAGAACCAGCAATAGCGAATATTAAAGCATTAGTGGTGCGTTTCAAGGAAGAAATCGCGAAAAAACAGTCACAAATGAAAAAGAAAAAAGCGATCTTTCATCAAGATTACACACAGTGTCACAAGACGATCGCAACGATTGCATTTTGAATTGCTTCTGCAACCACCCTATTCTTCTGATCTGGCTCCCAGCGACTTCTGACTGTGTGCAGACCTCAAACAAATGCTTCAGGGAGAGAGATTTTGCTCCAATAAAGAAGTGATATCGGAAACTGATGCGTATTTTGAGACCAAAGACAAAAATCGTTCCACAAAAAATGCATCTCATTGTTAGAGAAGCAACTGAATCAATGTATCACCTCAGAAGGAGACTATGTTGATGAATAAAGTCGGATTTTGCCTAAAAGTTGTTATTTTATTAATTATGGCTGGGATTTATTGAATGATATGGTATCATATTCTAGAAAATAAAAAAATTAATTAAACTCAAAAATATTAGTTTTTACTTAATTTCCAATGCTTTTAATGTCTTGCGAAAATAAAATTAATTCCCTAAGTTTCATAAAAGGCTATCAAATAAGAAAATGATATAATTAAAAATCAGTATGAAACATTGAATTATCGAATATACAATTTTGTGACATACTGCTAGTACCCGGTCAATTTTTGCGTGAGGAACAAATTCTCCTTTTGGACCGTTTCCGGTAATTTCCTGTTCATTGTTTTCACAAAATCGATGCGAACTGTTTTCAAATAATTCGTTTTTATTTTATTGATTGTCAAATGTTGTCGATGTTGAAAGAAATATCAAGTCGAACAAAAAGAAAAACTTTTAATCCTGTTTGTTTTTCAATGAAAAGCTTTTGGATTCGCCCTGGAAAAGGTAAGTTAGACGAATTGCCACGGATTTCTAAATGACAGACAATAAAAAAGCAATTTTTTATTAATTAAACGCAGAACTCATTGGGAAATATAAATCATCTATTTTTTTTAATTTAAAATTATCATTCATAATACGAAAATCTGCTCCGAAGAGAAAAATAAAAAATGCAATAAAACTTTGATATAATTTAATTTGATAAGCTTTAAATTGCTGGAATAAATAATAAAAATTAAGGACATTATAGTTTGAAGAAAAATTACTAATAAAATTTTAACAGAATTGTTTTCATTTTTTTTTAATTATAATAATTCATAAAGTTTTGAAAATATTTAAAAATCTTTTAAAGAACTGAGTGATTTTTTTTTATTAGTTAAGAATTGATGATTATACTGCCTATCAGAATATAAAAAAAATTATGAAAAATTTTCTTACCGTTTAGGCACCTCCACAAAATTTTCTACACCTAAATTTAAATTGAAATTTTACAAATAAATAAGTTATCTTCAAGCTTTAAAATTAGCTTTAATTGAAAGTCAAGAGATTAAATTTAGTAATTCCAGTAAACAAAATACACTGGCGTATTTTAAAGCGAAATTATATTGATTGGAATCTAAAAATTTAGAGCTTTTTAAAAAAATTTTTAAAGTAGCGCCATTTTTTTTAATTGATCGTCAAATTTCAAAACAGTAGCCACATTCCTGTTTTAAAAATCTGGCAAAAATAAAATATACGTCGGTGACACGTTATTGAAGTCAATTTTTAAATAAAAACTAACCTTCATCTGATTTCAAACAATTGTGCCTGCTTACTCTCAGTAAAATTCCCTGTAATTTATTATCAGATTAGGTAGCCCGAGCCTGACAGCTAGCAGCACGTGTTGACAGATTTGATGATTTAAGGGGAAGGGGGGCCCGAAGGCGACAAAAACATGAGAATATAACTTACTATGTAAAGGGAAGACAATCCTTGAATCACGTGACCTTTTAATGCTAAATATCACGTACGGGCCCCCGTACAAATAAAATACGGGCAATCAAAATGCAAAAAATTAAAATGTTTTTAATTATTTTAAAAATTAACGGGGTCAATTATTTGTATTAAGCTTTTAAATTTTCGATTAGTAATTGTAGTCTTCATGCTTTAATTACATACCCTAGCCAAACAGTAGAGGAAGAAATTTAACAATAATTTTAAAACTTTTTATATATAATTTTTATATATAATTAAAAAAAAAAAAATGAACATCACTATTGTAAAAATTAATTAGTCATTGATTTTTTTAATTCTTTTCAGACTATGATATGCTTAATTTATATTGTCCATAAAAGCAATCAGAAGTTTATCCACATAAAAATTGGCATAGTTATTGCATTTTTCGCAATTCGGACCTACTTTTTAGAAAGACTGGGACTTTCGATGAAAAAAAAAAACAGTGAATCTGCATTCCCCAATGACTCCTGAATTTTTTTATATTAGTGTTAGAGTCGCCAATGATCAAATTGTTACACAATTCTGGAATTTAATTGGTGGGGGGGGGGGGTAACATACTTAAAAAAAAATATTTTTACCAATATTTTCTACAAATTATGCAATCAAAATTGATTTTATTCAATTCTAAATAAGTCCTGAAGTTTTCATCAAAATCCACCCATTATTTGATTTATAGAAGAATTTCCTAATTAATATGTCTTTCACGGCCAAAAAAGTGCATTGCATAACAATTACGTTTGTTTACTTAATAAAATAGCGGCAATTTGGATATATAGCACTTAACTAGGAAAAAAAAACTTTCTACAACAATTTGGAATGTGTTAGAAATAATTAAAAAATTTTTAAAATATTTAAAAAACGCTTTGTTCTATCCTCTTAATGGCAATATAAACTTTTTGCCGATAGAACTTTGTTTTATTTAGTTTGGGACCTTTTCCCTTCTGACTATGCTGTTTTTTCAGCGATTTTGTGGAGGTGCCTACCGTATATTTTTAAATTAATAAAATTTTTTTTTATGTCTAAATAAATATGTTCCTTTAAGTACGATGTTCCATAGGGCTCATAAGAAGTTTTCATTGGGGTTGTATTAATTTTAGAAGTTTACAATTGTTTTGGATTATTCCCCTTACATCGAAAACAACAGAAACAGCACTTTCATTCTGATTCAAGTCTCTTCAAGACGTTTATAAAATTCCACAGCCTGTTTTGGTAGGTACCCCAATTAAATCACTGCTCATCTTCGATACCTCAATTTAAATTTAATTTTTAAAAATAGAAATGTTTTCTGGATGCTTTAATTTTAGCTTTAATTGAAAGCCAAGAAATTAAATTTACTAATTACAGTAAGCAAAATACCCTGGTTTAGTTCAAACCAAAATTATATTGGTTGGAACCAAAAATTTAACTGCTGAAAAATATTTTTAAAAATTTACCGGCATTATTGATTGATCGACACATTATGTAAACAGTAGCCAAATTTCTGTTTTAAAAATCTTGCAAAAAAAAATACCTCCTTGACACGTAATCTAAGTTGAGTAAAATCTGTCAACACGTAATGAAAGTTAAACTATATGTTTAAAAAATGGTTTTATTCTAAAGTTCATGTTATAAAGAAGTAACACTTGTGTAGATGAGATTAATTTAACATTAAATTTGCTAATTTTCCAGAAATAATGTGTAAGATGTATATTTTATTTTTGCAAGATTTTTAAAACCGAGAATTAACTTTTTGTAATGATCACTCAAAAATGGCCGAAAAATTAAACATTTAAAAAAAATCTCAAAATTTTAGATTCCAATGAATATAATTTCTGTTTGAAATACACCAGAGTATTTTCCTTATTTTGTATTGGAAATAGTAAATTTAATCATTTAGTTTTCAATTAAAACTAAAATAAAAGTTTCAAGAATTCATCCATTACCTCCCAAACCTCCATATACTATAATACCACTGATTTACTAGGGTATCTAAAAAGGACAAAAAATTGTTTCTATACAATCATACAAAAATTTAATGATATGAAAATGAAAATGAACAGAGATGAAATGCCCAAAACAAACTAAAATATGAGAAAATCTTCATGCTAAAATAAACAAATGTTAGTAAGACCCATCCACCCAACAAAATTTCATGGTGGCTTCTGTGTTTGGCCAAACAGCAAAATCAAAGAAAACACTTGCTAAGGGAGAGGGGAGGAATAAAATAAATAATGGAATGAGACGAACTCAGTCAAGATGAAAATGTGGAGCCAAAAACAATCTGGAGGAGTTGGGAATCTTGACTTGGATCATAACAAAAGAGAAAGTTGGGAATAGGCTAATAACAACATTTATTCACATTAACTAGGTACACAAAAGACTGTCTGGAGTCTCACAGTTTTGGTAGTCATGGTTACTCCTGCTAAACCTTTAGCCTCTTCTGTGGATCTCAGCAGCATGTCCCATATTGCCCTGGACATTCTCTCTAATAGTTTTGGTGCAATATTGAGGCATTTTAGCACCTCCTCCATGCTCTCTCTGCTGACAAAAATAAACGTTTATATTTTGACATGTGATGTCAACAGAGAGATCGTCTTAACTGCTATAACACTCATTACTTCTGGGATAGCCAACAATTTGTTTTTTCTTGATATACAGTTTATAATTTTTTTCTCACTTGATCATAATAGATTGTGTCCTATTTTGTCGGAGCTGCATTCCATACCGCTGGGGAGACTGAGACATTTTCGGTTGTTTCCCAACAATACAAGAATAAACAGAAATAACACACAGACTACAAACAGAAAGAGAGAGACATAAAACAGTCACAAAAAAAAAATCTATCATTCTGTCTTGATTTATATTCAGAAATTTAGTTAAGATGAAAATTTCAAAAACGTAAAATCCCTTTAAATTGACGAATTATATTTTTTTGTTTGATATATAGTGTAATACTGTATTTTTGGTTTTGAATATATTTTTAAAAAATACTTGAAAATGTTGTCACTTAATATATTGTTTTTTATTTCAGTTTGCATCATTGTGAGTATCTGTAACCGTAATGAATATTTATGAGAAAGAAGGAATTCTCTCACTGAAATTCAAGGATTGGTATTCCACATGGGAGAGGCATAACAGAACATTTATAAGGGATAAATCCTTTCCTGTAAAATCTGAGTATTACATTCTCTTTGAACTTTAGTCTCAAACAAACATAAAAAATACACGGGCAAGAAACATTAACACTGTTAAACTTGTAGAATAATTTTTCCCTGAATTCCAGTGATAGAAATTGAAACCATTCCACTGAGAAATTTGTGATTTTGAATTTTTCTGCAATTCGTTGCTCAGAAAACATGTTAAAACACACTGGAGAGAAACCATTCCACTGTGAAATTTGTGGATATCAGTCTTCATATAAAGCAAGTCTAAAATCACACATGTTAATACACACTGGAGAGAAACCATTCCACTGTGAAATCTGTGGATTTCGGTTTTCACATAATTCAGCTCTCAAAACACACATGTTAAAACACACTGGAGAGAAACCATTCCACTGTAAAATTTGTGGCTTTAAGTGTCGCCAGAATGGAAATCTCAAATCACACATGTTAACACACACGGGAGATAAACCATTCCACTGTGAAATCTGTGAATTTCGGTCTACATATAATTCAGCTCTCAAAACACACATGTTAAAACACACTGGAGAGAAACCATTCCACTGTAAAATTTGTGGTTTTAAGTGTCGCCAGAATTCAAATCTCAAATCACACATGTTAACACACACTAGGGAGAAGCCATTCCACTGTAAAATCTGTGAATTTCGGTCCATGAGTGATTCAGCTCTCAAAAAACACATGTCAAAACACACTGGAGAGAAACCATTCCACTGTAAAATTTGTGACTTTAAGTGTCGCCAAAATGCAAATCTCAAATCACACATGTTATTACACACTGGGGAGAAACCATTCCACTGTGAAACTTGTGGATCAAAATTTTCTCAAGGTTCAACTCTCAAGAAACACATGGCAACACACACTGGAGAGAAACCATTTCATTGTGAAATCTGTGCATTTAAGACTGCTAGGAAATCAGGCCTCAAAAATCATATGTTAACACACAATAGAGAAAAACGTTATCACTGTGATATCTGTGAATTTAAATTTTTCCGCAAGTCATCTCTCAAAAAACACAAGTTACAACACCTTGGAGAGAAACCATTCCACTGTGAAATTTGTGGGTATAAATGTTCCCAGAATTCTAGCCTGAAAACACACATGTTGAAACACACTGGAGAGAAACGTTTCCACTGTGAATTCTGTGGATTGAAATTTTCCCTGAGTTGTCATCTTAAAAATCACAAGTTAACCCACACTGGAGAAAAACCTTTCCATTGTGAAATTTGTGGATTCAAGTGTTGCCGTAATTCAGCTCTCAAAACTCACAAGTTAAAACACACTGGAGAGAAACCGTTCCACTGTGAAATCTGTGGATTTCAGTGTTACCGGAAGGAAAATCTCAAAAGACATATGTTTACTCACACTGGAATAAAAAGTTTTCATTGTGAAATTTGTGGACTGAAATTTGCCCGGAAAGAAAATCTCAAAAGTCACATATTTATTCACACTGGAGAGAAACCATTCCACTGTGAAATTTGTGGATTTAGATGTTCACATAATTCAACACTCAAAACACACATGTATACACACACAGGAGAGAAACCATTCCATTGTGAAATCTGTGGATTTCGTTGTTCGCAGAATTCAAATCTAAAAACACACATGCTAACTCACACTCAAGATAAGCCATTGCGCTCTTAAATCTGTGGAATTAAATCTTCCCAAAATGCATCTCTCAAAAAGCTCATCTTACTACACAGATTGCACTATGTATACACAAAATGAAGAGAATTCTAGTGAAACAAATTTAAACCAGAAGTTTGCCAGAGAGGAAAACCAAGTATGCATTAATAGATTTAAACCGTCTGTTGAAACACAAGCAAAACATTCAACACCAGAGAAGCAAGTCAGAGTAAAACAAGATTGTCCCCAAAATCTGAGAATTTCAGTGTTTTGAGAATGTAACTCTCAAAAAATCAATGTTAGAGAGATCGTTCCACTTTGAAATCTCTGGTGTGATCTGATTTCTGATCTATAATCAAGTGGAAACCTAAATATCTCTATAGACATAAAGTTAATATTTCATGATATTTTGAATTTTTACTTTTTGTTGAGACTGGACTCTCATTTTGTCCACTTGTAACTGTGTCAACAAAACCTTATTGCTTACTTTTATTGAATTTAACCAAACAATTTCCATGCATAAATGCAAAAATGTCCTTCATTTTAATTCCATGCAAAAATGTAAAAATATCCTTTCTTTAATTCCATGCAATAACATTGATTTTTTCCTTATTTTTTTCTTTCTTATTTTTCATGTGGCAAATTCTCTTTATTAAAACTTAGGGCTCACACCCCTTTTAACAGGAATAACAAAAGGTCCTTTCGTCTTCTTGTATGTTGTTATGTATATTTTTTTTAATCGTATCACCCCGAGCAAGGCGGTAACACCACTGATGTACTGGGGGCTACATAATAGTGAAAAGATTGGAAAAGAGAAAGCAGAAACCACATCCTAAACAGCAACAAGGGATGAGCCTCTTAACCTGTTCAATAGACGTGGGTGGAGTGTGAACCAGACGATAGATAGATCTATCATTTTGTCCACTTGTAACTGTGTCAACAAAACCTTATTGCTTATTTTTACTGAATTTAACCAAACAATATGAAGATGTCAAAAATTACCATTGAATCTACTGTTTTCAATAATGTCAATTATGATAGAATCATTCAAATTTTTCCAACAATGACAAAAATTGTACTTTTCTGTAAAGGTTATACCTGTAGAGAAGGAAGATTACGATATTCTATTATATTGTCACTTAAGTGCCATACATGATACACACATGGGTGATCATGTCTGACTGGCCTGAAGATTATCCCACAGTAGGTTGCCATGACTTTCTGCGATAGACTGGTTACCAGTCAAGACTATAGAACCCAATCTGTCCCTTTTTAAAGGTAATTTTTTTTTCAGGTATTTGCACCTTAGTAAATGCAAGGAATTCAACTGGAATTCAAACCTGACTCCCTGATTTCTCATTCCGAGCCGATTTCCACTGCACCATACATCCTCTATTCTATTATTAGCAAGAGAAAGATGTTTTGTGTATTTCATTTCCTGTACATTTAACAATGAAGCAAACTTAAACCAACAAAAATTTGGTTGAAATTAAGAGAACCGCAAATTGATTTCAGAATTACATGGTTCTATCTGCAAGAATATAATTGTCAAGATGCTGATTCCAAACAAAATATGCCAATTTCATGATGCTCATAACACTGAAGAGTGCCTAATTAAAGAATTTTTACAGTAACCAGAAACCCAGTTCTATAAAAACAGCTACTGTTATAGTCCATGAAGATTTTCAAAGACACAAAAAGCAGCTGAGTTGAAATACATGGGCATTATATTCCTGGAGTTATTGCTATTACAATCCTTATAACTGTCTGTCTACAACATGTGGTCAAGATTCATCCCAACAAAAAAGAAAATTTGCTCAATATGTAGGCGACTAAATCATTACAATAACATATGTTTTGGCAATGTGAAAAGCATGCAGAAACAAAAAACACACATGCCTCAAGTCACTCTAAATTGAAGCCAGCAATAAAAAATATTGATAAAAGAAAGATTTGAAGTGTAAGAATGATGTGCATTCATTGAATCAATTAAAGAGGCAGGGAGGATGAGATCCAAAGCAAAATTGAATTAATGTTAACAACTGGCAATATACAACAGATTATGAGTAAATGCCTATGCAGAAAGATTTGTAAAAATCCACGAGGCTTTAAAATACAGCAAAGTTGAATGAAATACCTGTCTGGAAAGATACGGAAGCAACGTACAACTCGGAAGAGGATTAAATGGCCCCCAGCCGACAACAAAGGGTAATGGCAAGAGTTCGATAATGACTTCACAGAGATTTTGCAAGTAACAGCAATAGGGGATTTAGACCAACATCAAAACTTATGACAACGCTAATTGTGAGCATGACAACAGAAATGTTTTGGCTTTGTTGGAACATGACACTAAATTCTAGCAGATCTGCGTAATATCTTGAGAAACAAATTGAAGTATTTATGCAGAGTGGAGTGTCACAGAAGAAGAATTAAAAAAGAGCAAAATTTTTAAAGAAAGAGCAAAATTTTAAAAGAAGAGATTTAATATTTTTTTTAATTTTAATTATTTATAAAGTTTCAATAATTTTTTTTGAATACTGAAAAATATTTGTTAGTGTTAGTTTAAGTAATTAAGTGAAGACTATACTTACTAATTGAAAATTGGAAAGTTTAATACACATTGCCTTTCTATTTTTTAAATAATTAAAAAAGAATTGGGGGTATTTGAAATCTTTTTTTTGTATGTAATTTCTGTGTGTACATTAAAAGATCATGTGCTTCACAGTTTCTTCCACTTACAGGTAAAGTATTTGTGCAATTATGTCAATTCTGTTCACCATACGCTTAGCGTATCTTACATCTGGCTGTCTTCACATGTTAAATCACACTAGAAAGGTTAGAAATCTCAACACTCTGTGATTATGAAATAGTTTTATTTTAAATTTCATGCTATAAACAAGTAATACTTGTTTAAATCAGATTAATTTAGCTTTATATTTGCTAATTTTCCATAATTAATGTATCAGAGTAGCTTTCTTCAAGTCTATTACAACAGTGTTCTTCCTCACTCATGCTGTGAACTTTGATCTTGAGGCAGACATGTTGAAATCTTGCTAGCTGTCTCTTTATCATGTTAACCAGACCCCCGGACGTGCGCACAGTTCGGTTAATAATAGTGACACCAAAAGTAAATTGAAGTACGCCTGAATGAGTTGCGGAAAAAGGCTTTATATATTAAAAAAAAACGAAATAGAATATAACAATCATCATTTTTTTATTCTTACAACAGAGCGAAAGTTTTCATTTAATAGTAATGTTTATCTTCTGAACATTAATTCAAATTTTTGGTTGGTAACATTGATTTTTTTAATTTTTTTTTAATCATATCACCCCAAGGAAGGCGATGACGTCACTGATGCACAGGGGGCTATGTAAGAGTAAAAAGAATAGAAAAGAGAAAGCCGGAAACCACATCCTAAACAGGGAACAAGGGATGAGCCTCTTAACCTGTTCAATAGACGTGGGTGGAGTGTGAACCGGGTGATAGTTTATCTACACCAATTGAAAAAAAAAATAAAGAGAGAAAAGAGTGGAAAGATCAGAAAAGAGAAAACCGTAAACTGCATCCTAAACAGGAAACTAGGGATGAGCCTCTTCACCTGTTCAATAGATGTGGGTGGAGTGTGAACCGGGCGATAGTTTAGTCTATCTACTCACTTTACTCAGAGTTTTCAAGTTGTGACGATTCAAAATGTCTTATTCAATCTTCCCACCGAATCTTTATGGAAACTGCTGAAGAGTGGTCTTTGTGTGTGTGTGGATGACAGTGGTAAATTTGTCTTATCTGACTCAATTCAGCGCAGCAACTCGAACTGAATTTGGCCCTCTGTTTACATCTTCAGCTAGGACTCTATCGGAGGCGTGTTATTTGACTTTAACCCTTTTGACGCTTTCTGTTTCTTTATATCTTCAGCCAGTACTCTATAGGAGGTGACCATTTCTGTCTCTACGGTTAGCCCCTTCGACGTGGCAACCATCACTGTCTCTATGGTTGGCACTCAACGGTGTGGCAATTATCTCTGCCTCTGTACATCTTTAGTCAGGAACTATCGGAGGCAACCATCCCTGTCTCTGTGGTTGTGGCCCATCTCTCCCTTTGCTATTCTTGACTGGTCCCAAGACTCAGTTTGAACTGACTGCAACTGCGCTCCCAGTGATCTTGTCCCTCTGAGTTCCTATTTTGATGCCTGTCCCAAATTCTCTTCTGGGAGGCATGACAGACATGGGGGTGTCCATGCAAATGAAATCTTTAGCCAATTAAATTACTCCCGCCTTTGCAATTTGAGGTGGCACTACATCATTCCCTTAGATTAATTAATGAAGTAACAATATTTCTTAATGACATCATTTTTCATCTTCTTCCCTTTTGATTACATCACTTATTTTTCCGACTTTAAAATCTGTTCTCCGGATTCAATAATTTTGAGGATTTAACCTTACTTGATTTCTCATCTAAAGTTTGTGACAACCCTGAAACAATATTTTGGTTTCAGCTGGAAGGCCTTCGCTTTTTCAGTCAATGGGTGTAAATCTGATGACCCCATCTGACCTGTCGCTTACACCTGCAAAATGTTTTTCTCAATTCACTTTCCAGTTAGTTTATAAGATACTAAAAATTTGCAATATATTTTTCACAATTTGTTACCTGCATTCATATTGCAACCGACAATAAACAATTTTACTACCTATTAGGCTTATTTTCCTTTCTACTCATATTAGGACAACTAATCTGTAGAATTAATAACACAACTAATAATTTCTTTCGCTCCGTTGTGCTAAAATAGTGTTACATTTTTCTACATGCAAAAATTGTGTTATACCCCACCAAAAAAAGAAGCAATTTTTATGCAATCATGCATTGAAAGTATTAGTTTTAAGCAATGGAATCAAGAAAACAATTTCCATGTATAAATGCAAAAATGTCCTTCATTTTAATTCCATGCAAAAATGTAAAAATATCCTTTCTTTAATTCCATGCAATAACATTGATTTTTTCCTTATTTTTTTCTTTCTTATTTTTCATGCGGCAAAACTCTCTTTATTAAAACTTAGGGCTCACACCCCTTTTGATGTGCAGGGGGCTACATAATAGTGAAAAGATTGGAAAAGAGAAAGCCGGAAACCACATCTTAAACAGGGAACAAGGGATGAGCCTCTTAACCTGTTCAATAGACGTGGGTGGAGTGTGAACCAGGCGATAGATAGATCTATCTACTCCAATTGAAAAAAAAAAACAAAGTGAGAAGATTGGAAAAGAGAAAGCCAGAAACCACATCCTAAACAGGGAACAAGGGATGAGCCTCTTAATCTCTTCTATAGTTGTGGGTGGAGTGTGAACGGGGCGACAGACAGATCTATCTACTCCAATTGTCATTATGTATATGTTTATTATGTATATACAAATCAACCATTCGTCTGTGCACAGAATATTGTTGTCATATATGGTCAGGTGCCTCCACTGTTCATCTCAGTGTTCTTGACAGGCTCCAAAGGAGAATCAGTAATGTGGTAACTACCGACTTGCCAGCTCGACTCCAGCCGCTTTCTCACTGATGGAATGTTGCTTTCCTATGTCTGTTTCATAAATATTTTCATGGCTTCTGCTCTGACAAACTTAAGTCACTGGTGCCCCTGCCACAGGAGTTTACTTGTGCAACCAGGATGGCAACTGAATCCAACACATTCACAGTTAGATCAACCAAATGCAGATGACAATTCTACTCCTGCAACTTCTTTTCTCGCACTTCCCACCTGTGGAACTCCCTTCCATATTCTTGCTTTCCTGACGGTTACAACCTCCAGGAATTTAAATGCAATATCAATATTCATCTCTTAACCACTTGATTGCAGTTCTTTCTACATCACCCTGTATATCTTTTCCTTTCTCTCTACCTTTGAAACTGTTATCACATTTGTATTCTCGTCCTTCTCTTGCTCCCTTCTTTGACACTCTTTCTCTTTACTCTCCACCAATCTAATCTTTTATTATGTAGCCCCCCCTGCTCATCAGTGGCGTTAATGCCTTGCATGGGGAAAAATATTAAAAAACTTGTGTGATGTTCTTTGAATACTTCTCTTATTCATATTTTTTCAGGTGTTAGTGTGGTTACATATGTGTCTCTTTTTTGTTACCAACCTCCTCTCTGCAAGGGGATGTTTTAGTGACCTTCTGATAGGAGTCAGTTCTTGTTCAGCTTCTGTGATCAGGTTCAATTGGATCTCATCTTCTTCTGATGGATGTGTTCTGTTCAGATATGGATCGCTACATGGTATTCTCCTCTCCATCTGATGTACATTCACTGAGACCTCGTTATTTCATTTCTCTCTGTATTTTCTTATTTTCCACACTACGACTGCAACAACGACCAGTAAAGTACTGCTCCTCAGTGATCAGTCAGTTAAGTGCCATACGTGATACACACTTTGGGTGAGCATATCTTTCTGCCTGCTTGCATCATGTCTCGAACTCTGCCCTTCATCTTTGCTCCTATCCCTCTGTCTGACTCTAGTGTTGTTCTTTGCTAGGGTTATCGCAGCTGATAAGTTCAATGGTCCCTACTTTAGTACATAGTGGCAAATACATTCCTCACTGAGCGATTTTACGTACAAACAGGCAAACTGGGCTTCCGTCGCTATCTTTGTGTGCACCATTTCGGTGGGTGCTATTCTGGCCAGTTTCTTTGCCCTAGACCCCAAATCTCCGGAGGGTCTCATCCCTCAGTTGAGTTAGTTTGAGAAGTGTCCTCATGGCCTCTATTGCCATTCCTTCATTGGCAAATTCCTTTGTGACTCTCTCTTCTACCTCTAACTGAAGGAGCTGCCCTATAAATTCTGAGGTCTCTATTGCGACATTCCAAATGACCAGTTTGTCTCGTTGTGTAGTAGTATGTTTAATGGTGTTGTTATTTCTGAATAATTTGTTGTTTTCTGAGAGGAATTGATCAGTATAAGCAGAACTCTACTATGTATCTATGGTACATGACAACAACAACGAATAACTTACAGAAAACAGCCTCGGTCTGTGTCTATGTAAAGAGTTTATCAGGAAAAATAGAAATTATCTCTGGTCTATATAACATCAAGACGATCTTCAGAAGTGGTTCTACACTTTGCAGGTACCTCTCCCAAGTAAGAATCCCAACAGAGGAGGACATGACTAAGGATTGTGTGTAAGACATTCCATGTACTGTGGAAGGAAATATGAAGGAGAAACAGGTGGCCTCCTTAAGGTAAGGCTACAAGAACATCGCAAGGCCATAATATGAGAGGAGATAGAAAAATCAGGATTAGCTAACCACATATGGTGTGAGAAAGGGGTTCACCCCCGCCATGGGATGGAATTGATATAATATATATAAAAAAAAAAACGCCACTGGAAATTACATAAACTTAAGGAATCAGCACATATGCTAGGCTAAAAAAAATGTCCTCAGCTGATCAGGCATAGAGATGAATACAAGATGGGAACCAGTAATACAGAGTGCCAGAGAAAATCGTTAGAGTAAAAAATTTCAATATAAGCTCTGTTAAAAAATACCAGAGAAAACTATTAACATAAAAAATTGCAATATGGTAAAGGAATGGTTACTGTACTTTAGGTTTATAAGTCCTAGTAATTTGGTTGTTCATATCCTCAAGAATGGCCCTGTGGATATAGGCGTTGGTTAGTTCATATCCTCAAGAATGGCCCTGTGGATATAGGCGTTGGGTTAGTTCCAGTAACTTGACCCCAAAAGTTGTGAGTTCAATACAGCAGTGGTGAACAAGTAATTTAGAGAGTCGGGTTAGAGGGAGATAACTCATGATTGCCTAAAGTGGCCTCGCACAAAGAAAGATGATGATGATATACCCCAGTGATCATAATAAAGATTCAGTTCAAAATTACTAGCACCTGAAGAAGGCCGGAAAAATGGCAAACAAGATGGGAACAATGGTCCGTCTGAATAATGTACGGTTTTATTATTCCCATTGTGGTCATTTTATCTAACTATTTCATTCTAAATTAAATTTTTCGCAGTGGATTTATTTAGTAGTTAATAGTTAACGTAGTTAATAAATAATTGATGTGTAAACAGGTAGTTTGTGGAATCACACAATCACGCAATTGTATGTATTAAGTTCAGTATGTAATCATTGTATATTTGAATAAATGCAAGCTGTTTGCTGATTGGGCCGAGTTAGCCAATCAAAATCAAGGTAAGTGAACTACATTTTTACCACCAAATTGTGAGGGTGTTTGAACCCCTATATATACAATTTGCCATGTATTTTCAGACAGTTGGCACTGACATTTCTTAAGTACACATCATGTCAAAACTCAACAAGGCAAAAGTCCAACTCACTCAGATATTCAAACTCTATCTTTTGCTCAACTACACCATGAACATTATTCATGAATTGTCAGATCTGAACAATTTTTTAACATTTTCTTACATAATTTTCTTAACATGCTGAAAATTCTTTTAACAGGAATGAACATTCAGACTTACGTTAAAATCCATAACAATAATTCTCACACAGTCTATGGGAGACGATTTCAAACAACCAATTTCACATATAATTGAACATCTAAATTAAAGTATTCTTATTAAATATTTTTTAATACAGAGTATCGTTGCAATTCTTGTTTTGTCAATTTCATTTATTTCACTTTGTTTTTGCTTGTTTTATGATTTTCAATGCCTAAAAAAATAATGGTGGGTTGTAAGGATTTGAATAGCAAGTTTCTTTTGGAAATGGCCTTGTGCCAGGTGAAATCCAACAGAGAAATTATTCCAAATTAACCTTGCAGCATGATTCCCCTACAAGTTTTTCTACTTTTCCAAAGCAGTCTTTGTTAATGTTAAATTGTCTTTTGTATCTTGGATATTCTTTTTATTAGTTGTAGTTTTGCAGCTGTCTTTGCATTAATAACTACATTTGAGCTTGTTTTCGTTATTATAAACTAGCAGTATAGCCCGGCGTTGCTCAGGTGTAATAAAAGCTTAATCCATGATCCTGGAGCTCAGACTCTTTGGACGTTGGCACGAAAGACTAAAAAGCAATAGTTGTTCCCAGTTAAAGTGGAACTGTAGACTGAAAGAAAAATGAATGGATGTAAGTTAAATTTTGATTTCCTGGAATTGATATCAAATTTCTTGCATTATTGTAAGAACTGCAACCTTGAAACTTCTGAATATCATTTCTTATGTCTTTGTCTATGAGTATATCAAATTTGATTAAAATCGGACCGCTCCTTCTATAAGTCAATTTTTTCGATTATCGATATTTATCGGGGGTACCTGGACACAAAACCTAGCTAAGAACACTCGCAGGTGCTTATAGTACAACTGTGTAAATTTTTCAAGAAAATCGGTTCAGCCGTTTCGGAGTCTATAGGTAACGGATACACAGACACAGAGACAAAGTTCCATTTATAAACAAGTTTAGATTTAGATTATTGTGTTCTGACATTTGTGTTTTATTTTTGAGCGCTGTTAGACATTTTCCTATTACCCGGATGTCTGTATTGTTGTATGCGTTTAATTTTACTGATGTTTTTGTGGTAAATTTTCGTTTTAGGTTTTATGTCCCATATATATTTCCAAAATAGCCTTATTTCCGTGCAGATGTATATGCTGAATTCAAATCAACATTTAGATAATGAAGAAACTTACCTTTTTTATATTAACAACCAGAAAAAAATCAGGACTTCTTCTTGATCTTTTTGTCCCAATTACCGGCTTACATTTGCTGCTGAATGGTTTTAAGTGTAGGAAGAAAATTTTGGCCTATTTACTTCCTTTAATGTATATTCTTTGCAGTAATTACTACGCGATTTTTTCGGTACTCAATTTCAGAAGAAAGCTGCGTGTATTTGCGTGTTCTTTTTCCCTCTTTTTTTTTTGGTAATTAATTTGTTTTTCTTTTTTTGTACCTTATTTCAGAAGAAAGTTAACTTTCAAATATATGAAAATAAGTGATAAGTGTAATTTTACTTAACCTTAAAGTTAACTTTCTTTTAAAAATAAAAATCTGTATTTTCATATATTTGAAAGTTAACTTTCTTCTCATAATTAAGTACACGCAACTTTCTTCTGAAATTAAGTACCTCCTAAAAAAGAAAAGAAAACACGCAAATACACACAATTTTTCTGAAAACTCCTGTATTTTAAAAAAAATGTCAGTGTCATTTTTCCCATTTTTTAACTTTTAGCTTCCTTTCTAATTGATTTAATTATTGTTTCATTTTTAATGTTAAGTATAAAAAATGCTTTATTGTACTACTTATTTTGTTCTTTTTGTTTCTGTAAGTGCTCGGCTGATATAAAGACTGACCCTCTTGCAACAGTGCAGCCCCCATGCCCTTCTCACTTGCATCACAATGGTTTGTTGTGGTCATAGTATCTCAATATCGGTACTTCACTCACTAGCTTTTGGATTTTTTCAAAAGCCACTTCATGGATTGCGGACCACGTCCATGGCACACCTGTCTTCGTTAAATTTCGAATTGGAAACATGAGGTAGAAATTTTACCAGATAATTCACAAATTCCTCCAATCGTTGAACTCCTTTTATGTCTGGTGAGCACGGCATATCCTTTATCGCTTTTACCTTCTCAGGATCAGGACGTAAACCCTCACTGGTTATCATGTGTCCCGGGAACGACATGGATGTTTGCCGTAAGTTCAATTTTCTGTCATTCAGTCGCATCCCACGTTCGCAACATCTCTGCAACAGCTTTCCGAGTTTTTTTTATCATGATCGGCTGTTGCTTCTTCCATGGTTGTACCTTTCCCAATCACCAGAAGATCATCTGCTTTGTTAATGACTCCTTCCAAATCAGCCATATTGTTAAATAGTACCCTCTGAAATATCTCAGGAGCTGGAGCAATTCCAAAGGGCAAAACTTTCCATCGAAACCAACCATATGGAGTTTGCAAATGTTGTCAAGCGACTGCTGGCTTCATCCAATTTTAGATGCCAAAATCCACCCCGTAGATCTAGGGTGGAGAATACTTTACTGTTGGCCAGTTCTGGGAGTAGATCGTCCAATACAGGTAACTGGAAATATTCCCGTTTAAGAGCCTTATGTCTTGGGTCTATACATATTCGTAGTTTCCCATTTTTCTTGACCACCAGCGCTAATGCGCTTACCCACGGTGTTGGCTCACTTACTGGTTCAATCACCTTCTTTTTTACTAGTTTTTCCAATTCCTCTTTCACTTTTCCTTTAAAGTGCTACTGGTATTCTCCGTGCAGCTGCTACATGAGGTGTTACGTTTGGATCCACTTCCAAATGTACCTCTCCTGGTAACTGACCCAGTTCTTTCTTCAATACATCATTGAATTCTTTTATAATTATGCCCGAGTGTTGGCTGCTGAATTCATCTGATTGAGATACTTTGGCAACCATCTTGAACTTGTGCGTTAGTGACTGTGATGAGGGCCATCTTCTGAATTGCATTTGCCCTAAGTAGTGGATGAAAATCCTCCTTTATAATAACAAACTTTACTGCATATTTCTGTCCATTTTTGGGGTTTTTCATTTTAACCTGACACTCCCCTAATGGTTTCATCTCTGCCCCATTCCACATCACCAGAGTCTTATTAGAGTGTTCAAGCGTTTGTCCCATTACATGCTTCTCATTCAATATCTTGACTGATGCGCCATTATCAAACTGAAAAACAACCGGCTTTCCTTTCACCAACATTTCTGCTTTTATTATTTCTTGTCTTACAGCATTGACTTTTCCCTTATCGTTACACTGTCAACCTGTCCATAGTCTGAACCACTACTACTGCCATTGTCAGAACCCTCTTGTGTTTTGACTGATCGAATATTCTTTTTTCTCTATGATCTGCATTTCACGGCAAAGTGGTTCTTCCCACCACATTTGAAATGTTTTCCAAAATGCCGGACATGACTCTTTACTCGGTTCATGTCGCAATGTATTATGTATTCCAAGAATTATCTGGTCTCGCAGTACTGATGAAACGCAATTGTCACAAAAATTAAACGTTTTCACCAACGTCCGAAGTGCCGTAATAAATGCTTCAACAGTTTCCGACTCCCCCTGTTTCCTTGTATGGAAAATGTACCGTTCGTATGTTTCATTCGTTTCTCCTATAGCATATCTATTGAACGCCTGGATTATTTCATCAGGTGTTCTCTCCTCTTCAGGAGTTAAGAACTGAAACCCATAATACACCTTCAATGCCTCGTCTCCCAGCGTATGAAGCAAAAGTGCCTTTTGGTACTGTACCGACTGTCTAAACAGATATGTGATAATAGCGTAATGATGCCATTTCAGTTTAAAAAGTTTCCAGTTTGCTGGTGGTGGAGGTCTTATGCCAGCCACAGGTCTGTTTGTTTCATCTAAACCAAGCTCTGACATTTTTTTCTTCCTCCACGTGCCGACAAATTAAACTTGAAAAAGTAACAATTAAACGTTGCTTATCTTGGTTCGTCTTTTGAAATACATTCCTTATTTTCTCTTCCTTGCTTGGATATCCTTTCATCCCACCGCTGCCACCATGTTTCATTAAGTTTTATCTGAGGATGTTTATGGATAAAAGACAACACAATGAACACACCTGTTGTACATCATGGTTGTTTATTTAGTGGCCCTGGAACCCGCGACACTGGAGAATGTCCTTCACTCAAGACGGTGAAGACCCTACTCCAGTCCCACATGCAACAAAAACCATACTTATCTTCTATTTGAAAGTTGTTGAAAATGCACATTTGCATTCACACTGTCGAGAAACCATATTCTGATATTTATTCACATATCACAGGATAATGATTAAATTTATGAGCGAAATCATTGAATCAAAAGGAGGATTATAATTTATTTTGATAGTAAATGATAAGGCATATTGGTTTAAATAACATTCGGGTTTTATTGCCCCAATGACGTTGAACCATGACATATTTTATGAGTCTGTGGTGCCAATCCTGGAACAGACCAATATATACTCTCAAAACAACTACACATAGCAATGGATTGAATCTAAACATTTTCAGAAAAATCATATCTAGTACATATTACAAGACTAACTTTATACATAAGTATTATTGCTATGGATTAAATTTGAAATTATTATATTGAATATAAGAATGAAATAAAAAGGAATAAGAAAAATTTATAAGAAAAAAGGATAATAAATTTTAAAAATTGAATTTAAGAAAAGATTTAAACAATTAGTGGCTGTATATGATAAACTCTTGCAATTATTTGCTTCTATTTTTAAGCAACAGTTCCCTATGCCATAATTTGTGAATGGGTGACAAATGTGTCTGCAAAAGTTTGGGATAGTTAAAAAAATTATCAACCTTCTTTTACAAACCCATTTTTAACCCAGTGCGAAATTGTATCTTAGTACAATAAACGAAAATTCTTTGTTAAGTATTCACTTTTCTTATTTATTTCTTTTTCTATTTTTTTCATCAATTAGTTTGGGTTACTGCAAGTAGAAAACTACCAGAGTACGTGAGGAAAACAAATGTGCTGCATCTTTACATGTTTTCCTCCAGAAGAAATATGTAGATAAATCAAAGATGAGGATTGTGAATGTAAATCACAACTGGAAATATCATATGGAAAGAATCATGACGAAACATAATAAAAAAACATATTAAACATTCAGAATAGGAATAAAAAAAATGACAAAACAAATAAAAATGAAGAAAAATTTTGTTATTGTAGAATTCCAGAAAACTGTCCATTAAATAATAAATGCTTTACTGAGTCTGTAATTTACCAATGCACTATTTCATTGATAGAGAATCCATAGATTAAAAAAAAATTACATGAGTAACACAAAGAATAAATTTAAGCAAAGGTGGAGTCAGCATCTTTATTCCATTAAAATAACCCTTGCAGAAATCAGACGTCTTTAGCTAACCATTTCTGACACTTAAAGAATGTTAATAAAACACCAACACAAAATGGAAAATATTAAAAAAAAACGTGAACATGTAGAACTTTAAATGTCCCATGCCCTTTGTGCTTAAATGAAAAATTATATTTTATTAGAAGTATGAAAAATAAAGATTTACTAAACTTTTTTTTCTGAATTTTTAATTTAATTTTAAGATTTCAGTTAGCTCTTAGGTGTCCAAACTGCAAGGGCTTTTTATTGTTGTTTGAATTTCTAAGGAAACGCATGTTAAAATTCTCTTGTAGTGATTACTAAGGGATTTCTTGACTTAAACTGATTTCAAACTTGAAGAAATTTTCAATTTTTTATTTATTTATTTTTTAAGTTAAATTAGATAGACCCTACTATTGCCCGGTTCATGCTCCTTCCTCTTCTTTTGCACAGGATTAGAGGCACATGCTTTGTTTCCTGTTTAGACAAGGGTTCCTGGTTTCTTTCTTCTCCTCAGGTCTTAATAGTAGTGCCATCATAAGACTTTTGCAATGTGTGTAGATGGTGGCAACATCTCTTCATTTAAGGGTACCAGGTAGGCAGTTTCCTGGTTGCTGCTTCTGCTTGTTAGAAGCCTGAACTTAAGAGGCTGCTCTGATCAACAATTGAATAATATCAGGATATCCTGTAGTGCCATCTTGCACATGGTAAAATGAAAATATTAAACAAAAACACAAACATGCAACGTTAATGGCAATCTTCTGTCTTAAATCCTGCTCATCTTGTATTCTTTGTACCTAGTCTCTTCTGTCACTGTAACTCCCTGTTCACTAGTGACAGTTACGCCTAACTTCAGGTGAAATGAAAAAAAAAACTAAACAAAAAAAAAATTAAATATGATATATCTCTAATATTTTAAAGGTGTTTAAAAATGCTGTGTACAAATGTTGAGACAATGTTCAACAAAGGGCTAAGAATTCTGAGTTTAAAGCTTTTGGAAATATTATAAATGCTTTCAAAGGTATCCAAAGTTCTTTATACATATAAGAAACTGAATTTTATTTTTAAACAACTAGTATTTAATTTTTTTTACTTTCATTGCCCTGTCTGCTGGACCCAGGATATGCTGACTGCTTCTTTGATGAAGAGCTAAGATTCCTTCCTTGCTTACAAACTCAAATATAAATGACCTATCCTTGAACTAAGTAGATGATTACAGACTTGATTATTTAAAGAAAAAAAGAATGATTGACTATTTTTGATACTGAATGGCCCAGCATATAAAAATCAACCAATCCAACATCTTTCTGTAAGTTTGACTCAAATTAATAAAAAATACATTAAAACTACACTATTTTTAATTTAAATAAACTTTTAATTGCTTTTATAAATATTTTAATTTTAGGATAACATATCTGACAAAAAATTAAATGAATAATGAATTTTTATAAGAATTGTTTTCATTTTGCTTATTATGATGATTTATAAACTTTCATACGCCTTTAAAATTGTTTTCGGTTATAAATTTATTAAGTAAAGCCTATATTTACAAACAAATTAAAAAGCAAAATACAAATCATTTAGAATTATGATTTTTAAAATAATTAAAAAAATCTTTTTTTGTTAAGCTCTACATTTATTTTTTTACTATAGAAACTTATAAGAGACTTGTCATTAAAAGGTCACCTGTTTCAATGGTATTTCTGCTTAGAAAACGTTTACTCAGATTATGTCATTTTTTTGGTCACCATACTTCCTGATGTGTAAACTGGTTGATAACAGGAGCTGTCATCACCTCATTGAAATGTCAACAAGTCAGATATTTCTGATTAAGAAATACTTTAATTTGAAATTTCATGCCACAAAGGAGTAATATTTGTTTCAAATAGATTAATTTAACTTTAAGTTTTCTAATTATTAAAAAAGCATGTCACAGGTGTGTATTTTATTTTTATAAGATTTTTAAAACTGAGAACTAGCTTTTGTTTACAAATGTGCCAATCACTCAAAAATGAGATTTTCAGATATATAATATAATGTGGCTCCTTTGAACTAATTTATACTGAAGAGTTTGGGCCTCTCTAGTTGGTGTGTTTTTTTTAAAAATTAGATTGGGTAACTTCATTCATATTCAATCACTAACTTTTAAAGTGAATTTTTAAAAAATAAAAAAGTTTTCTTGAAACTTTTATTTGTGACGAGAACTCCGGCCACTTGTCGTTGATGGCACTGTAGCTGGTCTTCAACTGATTTTGCATTTCAACTTTTGGAGATTGAATCAATCAGGGAAGAATGCAAATGCAAGTGACTTCCACAAATGGGCAGAGTAATAAAAGAAACTGTTAGAGCAGATGAGGTGGTTACATTCAACTAGTTCAACAGTAAAAGGGCAGCAACTTAATGACAATCTAGTAGCACTAGTAAATAAATGTCGTCGTGGTACTGAGAGAAAAAGCTCATCAGAGCAGTTACCATGAAAATACTTGTAAAAAAGACAGAGGGAAGCCACATCACATTAATAAGAAAGTGACTAGCAAAAGAAAAACAGACATTGTTTTGATAAATAATAGATTGTTGTCAAATTCACATCACATTAATAAGAAATAAAAAAGAAAAGAAAAATAGACATTGTTTTAAAAATGTTTGATTGTTTTCAAAGTTAAGAATGCAGGCAAAATTCTTCATGTCAGGAAAATATTTGATTGTTCTGAAATCAGCACAGCAAAGGTCAGATAATGTGGGCCTTGAAATGGTAATAAACAATGTGTCAAAAGATGACATAATCGCTTATATTAAAAAATAGACGACTAGTAGTGTTTCACTCAGTGAGAGTTAAGATTGAAATCCAGATAAAAAAAGACACAGGAAAAACTGTGTGTTTGTGCTTTTTTCTTTTTTTTAATTTCAGAACAAAGTTAACTTCCAAATATATCAAAATAAGTGATATGTATAGTTTAATTAACCTTCAAATATATTGTGTGTATTTTCGTGTTTTTTTTCCCTTTTTTTTTTTTTTGGTACAGAAACAATGTTACAAAGAAAAGTACCATTGAAAGATTAACACCCTGTGATTAAAAAATAGTTTTCTTCTAAATTAGGCAGCAGGTTAGACAAGGTCATTGCATTGGCCTGCCATTATTTGACAAAGCGGAAACAATGTGACGAAGAAAAGTACCATTGAAAGCACTGAGTTTTACAACTGGTAAAAGTGGAAAGTAAGCCGAATCCAAAATTGTTTTGGATTATTGAAAAGAGATTGTCCCAAATCTTTGTTGAGGCCAAAAGGTTGAATCCTGAAATTTTCAATTTTCCTTTGGACAGATTTAAAACCTGAAAAATAAATGATGTAATCAGTTGAATCAAAGGAAGAAGACCAGAAATATTGCTGCTTCATTGGTTAAACCAAAGGAAGGAAGTAGCTCCACCTGAAAATGCAAAGGTGGGAGTGATTTCATTGGCTAGAGATTAGATTTGCATAAATACCCAGTGTCAGTCATGCCTTCCACTATTGAAGTAGGGATAAATATAAAAAGTTGCCCAGGGGATCAAGAGACCAGTTGTTGCGCTGGACTAAGACAGAGAAGACGAATTACCGCCGCTGCTACCCACCACACGCAAAGACCAACCTTCAGCAGCTTCCGTTAAGCTTTCGTTTAGATGAAACTTCCGCTCCATTGTAGAGATAAGGGATTGGCAATTGTTATATTCTATTTCTTTTTGTTTGTAGATAAAGACTTTTTCCGCAACTTATTTAGGCATCATTCAATTTATTTTCATTAACCCAAATGTGTGCAGGTCTGGTCTGGTCTGGTCTGGTCTGGTCTG